>OZ023165.1:32587991-32657991 GCA_963678695.2 Diplodus puntazzo
ACTATTGTCACCAGTTTGCGTTTATATGCATTTGTATAGGTGTAAGTATGCTTACTGTCTCTGTCGGACTCCCTCTGCGTCTTTGTTTGTTTTTGTTTGTGTAGATGCTCTGTTTGGGCTTGGTTTTGACTTGTGGTAAGTTATATATGTATGTATATGTTTTTCTTGCTGAAAACTAATAAAAAGTGAATTCCAAAAAAAAAAAAAGAGAGAGAGAGCTCAACAAACTGAACTGGTGTGTTTTAAACTTCACTACTTAATATTCTCACCTCTGACATCCATGCAGACCGACGTAAGGGAACTTCCACAATAAGAGTCGCTCCATAGTCCGTTATCCATCCCTGTGCAGTGCTCTCCGCTGTTGTCTGGTTCTCCATCCTGCCACAGTCTGAACTCGGTCTCTCCGTCTCTGTAGAAGCTGGTGTCTGACAGTGACCACTTCCAGCTGTTCACGTCATCATACAGCCCGATCCAGAATAACTGAAAGCAACATTTAAATGTTTGTTTCTTTAGCCTCACATTTATTACACAGCAACACAACATACACTCAAAAGTTAATCTGAGGCTTCAGCAGTCTGAGTGACACAAATCAACAGGCTTTCTAATCCAACATTCACTCCTTTTGTTTCCATCCACTGCAGCTCAACAGGGACACTCAGTCTGAGGAAACACAACCAGGGAAGTTTATATTAAAGCACTTTACAGCCCGATTCTAAAAGAGTTGGGACGCTGTGTAGAATAAAGACACAACACAAACATTTACAAAGACCTGACTTCAGTTCTGCTGTTCCTGAGCTCATGTAGTAAAATCATTTCTACAATCATGTGTTTGACGACCTCGCCCCGTCCTTGCTGGTGAACGACTGAGCCTTTCGAGGACGCTCCTTTCATACCGATGATGATACTATCACCTGTTACTGATGAACCTGTTCACCTGTGGAAGGTTCCAACACAACAACTGTCCGTCTTTTGTTGCCCCGTCACAACTTGTTTGAAACGCGCTGCTGCAGAATAGGCATTTATTCACAATAATCAGTGAAGTTGAACATGAAGTAAATAAATTGTCTTTGTACTGTTTTAAATTGAGTTTCTGTCTAAAAGGATCAACAAATGATCACATTCCCTGATTCTGTTTTATTTGTATTTAACACGACGTCCCAACTTGTTTGGAATGAGCGTTGTATCCACATATAGACATGTAGACATTTAGTCTACGAGTACATCTCATATTATAAACACATAAATATGAGGCATTTTCTAGAGGTAGAGGTAGGAGGAGTTTAAATTCAAGCTGCACCTTCATCAGACACAAGATTAAAGTGCTGCTTACAACTAGAGATGCACCGATCCAGTTTTTTCCGATCCAATCCGATACCGATACCTGGACTGAGCGTATCGGCCGATACCCGATACCGATCCGATACCATTGTTGAATTAATAATAAACTGTATACCTTCCACCATGTGAAAGGGACTAAGAGTTGGTCAAACAACAACTTGCGCTCTTCCAGCACGCGACACACTGACGCTGACGAATGACGTAGGATGTGCTGCGACGGCGAAAAAAAAAAAAAAACTGGATCGGCCGGTGGATCTGTTTCATTTTACCGATCCCCGATCCAGCCGTTTTGTCAATATCGGAGCCGATATCCGATCTTAATATCGGATCGGTGCACCCCTACTTACAACGTCCTTCTGAGAAGTAGTGCAGTAGAAGTACAGAGTGGCATTAAATGGAAATACTCAAGTACAAGTACAGAACCTCAAAATGTTACTTCAGATGTATCTACTGACTTTACACCAATGTGGAAGTGCAAAACTTTCAACCTGCGTGTCATTTACATGATTGTTGAAAATGGTTTGAGATTAAAGAAAGACATCAGTGAACTCACATCGTACACTTTGCTTTCATCTACTCTGTCCATCAGGATCTTCACATCCTCCGTGTTGTCTACAGTTGCCAGGTCAGTGTATTTTTCTCTGCAGTACTTCTGAGCTTCAGTCATGTTCTTCAGGTCACTAACAAAATGGTACTGACGACGGACCTGTGATGAGACGGCACTCAGCCCTGCAGTGACAGACATGCACACTGATTACATTTGGGTGAAACATGACTTCTATGATACATGTTGACTTTGTAACGTTGCATTTCAGTGTGTTCAGGTGTGTCGTTGTCTCTGTCAGTAACATCACTGGTGGAATGTAACAAAGTCATTTACTGAAGTCCTGAACTTAAACTAGTGACAGGGTCGGGCCGTCTGTCGCCACTTTAAGGACAATTTGGAGTCTTTCTGTTGATGTAACTTTATAATTCTACTCCATTACATTTCACTCTGTAACATCAGACTTTTACTGCAGAACATTTAATTGTTATTCAGATAAAAACACAAGACAACCTGAAATACAAAACAATACACAGTTATATATTACACCAGTGGTTCTCTGGGACGTCCCGGTAGCTCAGGTGGTGGAACATGTGTCTCATGCACAGAGGCTGATCATTAAAGGGCCACTACGTAGATTTGGGGAAGAAATTCAAACCCATAATTCTAATATTTAAAATAATAAAGCTGTAGTCTGTAACTATATATTTGCTAAAATTGTCATTATGATCTGACAGTAGAATAAGATGCAGGTCAGCTGTCTGTGGCTCCGCCCAGTGGCCCTAATTTGGTTTGATGAATCCACTGCTCCTGTCTCAACACAACCAATCAGAGCCAAGGGGCGTGTCTGAGAAGTGTCAATCATTCTCGTGCATACTCTGCTGGCAGCCCCCCTCCCTCACGCAGCGTGTACTGGGCAGTGCCCCTCCCCCGTGCAGGTGCAGCGTCTGCTCTCACCTGGTCAGATACATTAAAACTGGTATTATACCATAAAACAGACAAAAACAGAGCAGAAACTTATCCCACCACTGCCCACGTCAAAGAGAAGAAATAAGAAGACTGACCAGGAAAAGCAGAGTAAAAGCGTCATTACAGAGTTGGAGGAGCTGCAGGATCTGTGAGGACTTTTCTGCTGGACAGGTAAGAACCTGCTGGATATATGTTTAACTCTATGTTTTAACCACAAGGCTAAGATGGCGGCGGTTACAGTAATACTGATAATAGCGCATATCGCCGTAATCAAATATTCAAATATTCTGTTTAATTCCAGACTGCAGCTTTAATGAGGTAATAATACAAACTCAGAAATATTTATCTTTTCCATCAGTGAATCAACAAGCTGTTCTCAGAGGAGAAGAAGGTCCCAGAACACTGTTTGAAGCTAGAGAGGTGGCAGGGTCCGCCACATGTAAACAGAGTAAAACAGTATAAACTGTGTTTTCCTTTAAGGTCAGTTTGTTTATTCAGTTTATTCAGTCATGAAAACAAAGAGAGTTTATTTAGTTTGTTGAGGCAGAAAAAAAAATCAGCCAATGAAGATCTTTCTCTGCTCATTAACATTTCTTCACCAAAACTACAGAATGCTCCTTTAATGGACTCTGATACTTTAAGTCCATCGATCTGATAAAACTTTGTGGTTTTACTGAAAAGAGAAGTTCACATGTTTGAAGTCTGGAGATTTAAAGATCCCGTCACAAAGTTTTGTCTCATCTGTGTATTAACTGTGTGTGTGTATAAATATATATACTGTATATATATATATTAATGAGTGCAGGTACAGAGTCTGAGAACATTCTGATTGAATCATCCTTAATTGTATTTTGAAGAATAAATGAGAGCTGTGATCGGTTCCTGCTTCATTCAGACGGATCCTAGTTTATTGTTGTTGGTTTTAAAAGTCAGTTCAGCATCGAGAAATATTGAGGAACTCAGTGATGGTTTGTAAATGAAACACACCAAAGCTGGACTGGAAAAATAGAAAGCTAAAGATTTTCTGAGCTGCAGCGTCACCACAAAATATTTCAGGGTAAAAGAAATCAAATTCAGAGGATTCAGTTTGCATCAGTCTGTGCGTCAATCACAGGAGAAGGATTATATAAATATGGTACATCATTTATAATTTAGAGTTCTGATGACAGTTTTGTCCCCACAAGGTTTCGTGCTGTAATAAAAGAATATCAACATGTATAAAACTAATAACCTACTGACCTGATGCAGCCATGATGAGCAGCAGGACTGCGTCCATCTTCGTCGGCTCTCTGTTCGTTCTGATGTGAGACTTCAGACTTCTGGCTGTTGATGTCATTTATTAACAGAGCTCATACGTGACCGTCCACCTATGATTTGCATTATTCTAGGGAGCTGTAAACTTAAAGTAAACATAGAGAACACTGCTAAAACTGAACCTCACCCTTTATGCATGACATGGTTTGCATCCTTCATTTGGGTATCACAGTGTTTATGACAAGGAAACAAACAAGAACAACGTATTCATGGAAAACTTAGTGACACATACCTTACTGTTCATTCCAGACTGGGTCCACGTTGTTCTCTGCTGATTCTCAGCCACATCCCAACACTGTAAAACAACATAGAGACTCAGAATTACAAGTAAAAGTCATGTGTTAATAATTTTATTTGGAATAAGCAAATACCTTGAAATGTGAAAAACTGCGTACTAAAAGCATCCATGTTGAGATAAATTGATGTAAAAGCCGGATTGATCAAATAAGATACATGCTGGAATTATTATATGCAAATCAAAGTGACGCCAACTCTTCATGGTGCTTCAGCTGCACAAACAGCCACCGACTGTTTAAAGAAATGCAAGGTGGTCATAAATAACTGGACAAACACATGATTTCAGTGTTTCAAAAGGAAGTTTATTGAACACCTTCACAGAGACGGGGCGCCCATCAGCTCAGTTGGTAGAGCGGGCGTCCCGTCTGCAGAGGCCTTGTCGCCGCTGCACACGGTTAGAGTCCGACCTCTGACCTCCTCCCCTCACAGTGGAGGACAGCAGAGGGAGGGGCCCATAATGAACACACACACACACACACACACACACACACACACACACACACACACACACACACACACACACAGAAAAGAGGAACCAGACCTGAATAGACGGGATGATCAAATATGATTTGCATACACTGAGGTACGTGCCGGGCGAGGAAGCCTGATCAAGATAACTTCCCATGAAAGCCGGATGTATCAGACAGAATACATACAGAAATTCATAACAGGAACTTCTTAATGCCTGTCAGGAATGTTTCAGTTGCTCGGGACAGAAACAGCCGGAAACATTTGGTGAGAGAAATGTAAAGTTACCATAAATAACAGAGTTTATATCAAACACCTTCAGAGAGTGTAGGAATCTAGTGAGGCCACACAAATGGAACATTGTGAAACAGAACAAACTCTAATGAATGGCTGATTGCTGACGACAGGTACCTAGAAATTCTGTCCATAAAAATAATGAACAGAACCGGTGACGTATGCTTCCACAAAACACATGTGGACTGGTTGGACAAAATAAATAAATAAATAGATAAATAAGTAAGGAAGTAAGTAAGTAAATAAATACGCAGTACAGTGTTAGGGGCTGAACTGAGGACAGTATGTCATTCATGTTTGTTGAGTCCACCAGGAGGCAGAAATCAGGTGAAATAATTGAACCACTGTTTGTACCCTGAGATACATTTCACTACGTTAGCTGAAGGTGTGTGATGGTTTGACTAAACACAAATATATTTTAAAAAATGAAGGAGAAGCAGTAAAACTGTCTCCAAATGAGATATAACGCCTCAACACCCCGAGGATTTATTTCTACTGTGCTGTAACAAAAACCCAAAAGTGGTAAAAGTAAAGATATCAGCTTTTCTGAATATCACAATCATTCTTTTTTCATATGGTTGCCAATAACATACTTTGACTGTGATGTAACTGAGTAAATGTACTCAGTTACATTCTACATTCTCATGGAGCAGCTCAGTGGCTCATCCAAACAGTGGATACCTACACTTTTTATGGCAAATTCAAAAAACTTTATTGAAAACATTGTAATGACAAAGCTTACAAAACTCCCCCCGGGCCTGCACACAGGCCAGACCAACCTCTTCGCCCAGCAGAAATTAACACTGACTTTGGGCAGAGGTCGTAGATTAAAGGTGCTATTTGTAAGAAAAGTTGATTTTTGCGTCTCGGTCCCAACTCGTCAAGTGACGACGCTCCGGGTCTCCTCACTTCTCAAAAAAACTCTTCAGATCTGACGAAGTGGGACTGAGACTCAAAATAAACTTTTCCTACAAATAGCACTTTTAAATATATATTTAAACCCATTCTAAACGAATGGTACTCATTTTATCACCTGACATTTTACAAACCTCACAGTTTGTAAACTCAAGGCTCAGACCCCCCTGCCGAAAAATAGACATTCTTATTTAAGTTATATCTCAAAATCATACATCCATACGTGTGCGTTTATGCCACTCACAAAAAGTGAGCGTAAAAAAATATCGATTACAAAGGATGACAAGTCATTTGTAAAATTAAATGTACAATCACATTTAAGAATACAAAAAAAACACATTTTCACATCCTGACATGTGACTCAAAAGACACGAAACACTTAATCAGCTCAGAACCGAGCGTCCACGAGAGGCTGCTGTCTCTCCAGGTACCAGCGTATTTCACCAGCTGGGCGCGAGTGCGTTCAGTCCCTTTAACGCCACCTCAAACCCCAAAAAACAGGCCTGAGGGATGGAGAAAGGAAGGAGGAATTTCAGTCAGTGGATACAAGGCAGATGTAGTTATCAGGCAGTAAACGTATGACAGGAGGGTCGAGATGTACCGCGTTGGCAGGGAAGGCTCGCAGAAAGACCGCGTTGAATCCCTTATAGAGGGCGGCAGGTCCTTCTTCTCTGAGCAGCGTCCTCAGGACGTCGACCAGACCTCTGTACTTCCCATCTGCAGCTGCACACACACACACACACACACACACACACACACACACACACACACACACACACACACACACACACACACATCAATGAATGATAGTGATTGCAGAGAGTACAGTACAAATGCACAATATGTCTTTCCGCCACTAGAGGTCTCTCTGTCAAACCAAAACAAAGATGTTTGCCAGACTTTCTGGAGGAATAATCAACCCGAGTCTCATCAGATTCTGCTCTGATCCAGAGCCGCTTACCGACAGGAGCAGAGCTCAGAGACGACTTTGCAACTTGTGGGATTAAAAAGATGATTTATCTTCACACATTTTTATCAGCCTGGCTGCAGCAGTGATCCGGAGCTGTCGGGTGTTTCTGTTCTGTAAATCTGACTGCTGACTGGAGCTGGAGGGGAAATGGACTTTACTTCATGAGCGTAACGTTACAGAGAGGAGACAGAGAACCAGAACCAGAACCAGAGTCTCTGCTGAGTGCTGACTTCACTCAGAGCTTCAGCTGAATTCAAACACACAGACACACACACTCGGTGCATGTCGTTGGTTGTTAGCTTACAGCTAATGTTTAGCCTCATTAGCTGACTTCCTTCCTCGTTACGACGACAGGCGATCACATGAAACGCACCGTTACCTCGAGTAAACTTGTGGATTTCTCTGGTTTGAATATAGTTGGAAACATTTGGGAAAATAAAAGTACAAGACTCAACAATTTATATCACAAAGGTCTCGTCGTTTTTAGACATTCTGATGCAGAAAATCTTAAATTTTATATCTTATGTATAGTTTTTTCCTACATCATAATTTCTGTGGCAGTTTTGGCCCACATTTCTGTCTGCTGGGGAACTTTTTATTTTATTCTTATCTTTTTTAAAAGCTTTTCCAGTGTTTATGCTAAGCTAAGCTTCTGTAACCATCCCCCAGACTCCGGCTTCAAAATAAACAGAAACACTGTTATTAACTGCATAACAAAGGATTTATTAACCCTAACATAGCATTTCTCTCAGTGGCTGCGTAGTTAACTATTAAAAAAAGCCTAATAAAGTGTGTAGTAATCTTAATAAAGCAACAAAATGTCAGCCAGCCACCACCACAACTAACAGACAGACGTCCATGATAATATCAGCTACAACAGACACAGAAATAAACTGTCATGTCTACAACAAACTGTTTTCTTTCCCAGGCTCAGTGTGGAGGTTCACATCGTCTCTGACTCGCTCACCCGTCTGAAAGTTGGATTTGAGGACATCTGGAGGAAGAGCGATCGTCCAGTTTAAAATCCCTGCTACGCCACCAGCCAGGAGGATTTTGGGAGTGCTGAGCTGAGAAACACTATAAACACATAAAGACACGGCGGGATTTCAGAGACCTTCGTACTTTATAATCTTCTTCCAGTGGTGGAGAAAACGTATTTGTCTGTCTATCTGAAATATCATATATTTTAAAAATCTTTGCATATTTTGTGTGAATAAAGATCTTAATTTGTAAAGTAACCAGTAACTAAAGAGTAGGAAAACACAAACAAAAAAACAAACGTAGAAATTGGCATGAAAAGAAAAGTAAAATACATTTGTGAATAAAAGTAATGTATTACTTTCCAGTACTGTGGCTTCTCCACAGTAACCGTGCTGACTCACCTTTGACCCTCAGGTGTCAGGATGTTTTTGAGGTATTCGTATGTGAGGAAGTACAGACCGTTAGAAGGCACATCTGCGAGAGAGACGAGAACATGTGAGGCTGCGAATGCTTTCTGCTCCAACGATCACACCAATAAACAGAGTTACACAACACTCACACACTCCAGGGCTTCAATTGTCAAAGTATGAAGATCAACATACACAAAACTGAGTACTTTTACTTTACTATAGTATTTCTACTTTATTCTTCTACTTCACTACATTTCAGACAGACATACTGTTCTTTTTACTCCACTACATCTATTTGACAGATTTGATTACTGATTACTTTGCAGATTTAGATTATTATGACAAATATAAATTAACTAATCAAACAGATTAATATGCCCGTGTGTAGAGTAATCAAAGTTACCAGCTGCGACATTAAAGCGATGAAGTCATCAATAATTATAATCCAATAATATAGTTAACAATATTCTGAATCTGAAAAGGAGACAAACTGCAGTTCATCAGTTCACCTAAACAATAAACCCACTCATCCTCTCCTCCTGAGGATATAAAGTCCTCCTCTCCTCCTCCTGATGATATAAAGTCATCCTCTCCTCCTCCTGATGATATAAAGTCCTCCTCTCCTCCTCCTGATGATATAAAGTCCTCCTCTCCTCCTGATGATATAAAGTCCTCCTCTCCTCCTGATGATATAAAGTCCTCCTCTCCTCCTCCTGATGATATAAAGTCCTCCTCTCCTCCTGATGATATAAAGTCCTCCTCTCCTCCTGATGATATAAAGTCCTCCTCTCCTCCTGATGATATAAAGTCCTCCTCTCCTCCTCCTGATGATATAAAGTCCTCCTCTCCTCCTGATGATATAAAGTCCTCCTCTCCTCCTCCTGATGATATAAAGTCCTCCTCTCCTCCTCCTGATGATATAAAGTCCTCCTCTCCTCCTCCTGATGATATAAAGTCCTCCTCTCCTCCTGATGATATAAAGTCCTCCTCTCCTCCTGATGATATAAAGTCCTCCTCTCCTCCTCCTGATGATATAAAGTCCTCCTCTCCTCCTGATGATATAAAGTCCTCCTCTCCTCCTCCTGATGATATAAAGTCCTCCTCTCCTCCTCCTGATGATATAAAGTCCTCCTCTCCTCCTCCTGAGGATATAAAGTCCTCCTCTCGTCCTCTGAGGATATAAAGTCCTCCTCTCCTCCTCCTGATGATATAAAGTCTTCCTCTCCTCCTCCTGATGATATAAAGTCCTCCTCTCCTCCTCCTGATGATATAAAGTCCTCCTCTCCTCCTCCTGATGATATAAAGTCCTCCTCTCCTCCTCCTGAGGATATAAAGTCCTCCTCTCATCCTCTGAGGATATAAAGTCCTCCTCTCCTCCTCCTGATGATATAAAGTCCTCCTCTCCTCCTCCTGATGATATAAAGTCCTCCTCTCCTCCTCCTGATGATATAAAGTCCTCCTCTCCTCCTCCTGATGATGTAAAGTCCTCCTCTCCTCCTCCTGATGATATAAAGTCCTCCTCTCCTCCTGATGATATAAAGTCCTCCTCTCCTCCTCCTGATGATATAAAGTCAGGTAGTCCACAGAACACTTCTGGAGCTTCGCAGTAAAACGCAGCGTTCTGCTGAACAACTGAAGCAGCTGAGACTTGATTTAAAACATTAAATGTCTCCATGAAGCTCTTCCAGTGTCACCCAAGTCTCCAGAAGCCCTAAAATCCCAAACTTAACTTAATAAAAAGACACTATTTACCCTGTTAGCATGCAGCTGAACTTCAGCTGAGCAGCTACAGTGAAGACACACACACACACACACCACACACACACACACACACACACACACACCTCTGATGAGCGTCAGCACCGTCCCCTTGTAGACGCTGCGGATCCCCTGCTCCTTATACAGCCGGACTGCACAGTCCAGTGGACCGGAGTACCTCGTCTTGCCACTGCTGGCCTGCACCTGCAAAACACCACATTGTACTATTTTATTTTGTTTGGTTAAAAAAAAAAAAGAAATATGCTACTATTAATATTTGTATGTATTTGTAAAATAAAGTTCTGGACTGGAAAACATTGTGAACGTGTCACTTTACCTGCAGTAAACATTTGATTCTCTCTCCTGGAGCCACAATCACTGTAGTGAAGACCCCTGCCAGACAGCCAGATAGGAATATTTGAGTGTGCCTGAATAAAATAGAGTAAAATCACTTTCAGAGGGCTGAGGGGAACTACACAGCCAGGAGTTAACTACAGCGAGCCCTTTCACATCATACAACATCAATGCTTGGTTTAAAATATACATTTTTTCGGACGTTGCAAGGATGCTTGACGGGCGAGGCGGCGTCACGATACATGACACAGGTGATAGGCTGCACCTTCCTGCAACCGTGCAAACACTTCCTGGCTGCACCTGATTGGACGAGCGCTCGTATGTTCTGCTGCAGTGTGAAGACTCTTCTCTTACTCTTTCTAAGTTTCCGTGCACTGATGTCATTTCAAACAAGTTTAGTGTCAAACTGCTGAATATTCTTCCTCCGCTACATATCTTTGTGACAAGTGCTTGACTGCCACATCAGAGGGATCATTGCAAAAAAATGTCTTTACTGACTGATATATTGGTATTTTAACTTTATACTTTCTAATATCTGTATCGACATTAGTGTCAAAAATCAAGTAACAGTCGGACTCTGGCGCGAAATGCTAACGTCATCATGCTAACATGCCCACCATGACGATGCTAATATGTTAATGTTAAAGAAGGTATAATGTTCAGCATGTTCACCCTCATAGTTCAAAGTCTCTACATGGACACATCTGCTAATAATCCCATAATTATAAAGTCCATCTGGAGCTCGTGGGACACATTAAACTGTTGACCCGATGAGCACTAGATTAAAAGTCAGAGGCAAGATTACAATTCACTGTGAGAGGAACATGAAACCAATTTTAACTGGTAATTTATCCAAGATTGATTAGATATTTCACTTAAAACCTTAACCTCAACCTCATGGTGGCGCTGGAGGAAAGCTGAAGTGATCACCAAGGTCAGAAGCCTGTTCGACGCCCCTATGGTAGATAAAACATGACAAAGTGCCCTTTAAGTAGATAAACTGTCATGAAGTACCCTTTCCTCATTATAAATATATCACAGCGTGCTGCGCGCTGGTACTCCCACATTCAGCTGGAACCCTTTTGATTTTTCTTGGCCCACAATCTGATTCTGTGAGATTATGACTATAAACAAAAGAGAACATCATTACATTTACATTCAGGAAGTGAAGCGCTGATGGGAAAACAAACAACTTTCAACATGCCCATCCTCTGCTAGTAAACAGGATTAACAGGAAACAAATGTACAGGCAGCGCTGCCAGGGAGGGGGAGGAGCCACGAGCACCGCTGCACTGTCGTCTGAACTGAAGAGTTTACGGTGAAGGTGGTTTGAGGAAAACATGAGGACTAAAAATCCTCTTCCGGCTTGAGTCTTCTGGTCGACGCCAGCACGTGTGACATTGCCACATACATTTATAGACCGAGGAGCAGACGGGGTCAACATGAAGGAGCTGACAGCAGAGTGGTGGGAGGACAACATGAGGAAACGGGTGTCGAGGGGGTGTGTAGCTTCAAACGAGCGAATGACAGCAGAGGGGAGGGCAGCAGAGGAATGGTTAAATATAGAGCTCATATTCCAGGTATTACAAACACACTAAAAGAGACATGCGTGTGTGTGTGTGTGTGTGGGTGTGTGTGTGTGTGTCTGTGTGTGTGTGTGTGTGTGTGTGAACGGTGTTACTTACGTTAGAGGTTTGTTAGGGTCGGTCTGCTGGAGCTGTTTTCCCAGACCGAACCCAAAGAAACTGATGGCCATCATCGGAGCCACGCCCGCCAGAGGAGCGCCCATACCTTTATAGAGGCCGAGGACGCCCTGCACACATGCACACACACACACACACACACACACACACACACACACACAGATATAAGAAACCTTAGTGGAAACACCAGAAATTTGAAATAACCTCTTTTCAAATGAATCAAATGAATCAATTTGGGGTCTCTGGGCTTCTGCAGACTTGGATAACAGCAGAGACATTTTATGTGTTTTTGGTTGTTTTCCTGTTTTAAAACAAGTCTCCAGCTACTTCAGTTGTTCAGCAGAATGCTGCAACTCTGTTTTACTGTGAAGCTCCAGAACTGTTCTGTGGACACTTCATCTGACTTTATATCACCAGGAGGAGGAGAGGAAGACTCTGTAAATCTGCTTGGAAATCCTCAAAAGAGAACGCTCCTTACACGTGCAGAACTTGCATTAGAAACATCATGTTTTTAAGTTTTCTTCAGTATCACAGTAACTCAGTGATCGTTGTCTGTACATCCACATGTTAACTCCAAACAGGAAGCGCTAACAGTTAATTCGGCAAAGTTCTAATTGAGTTTAGGAGTGTCTCCTTTATTTCTTGGTTGTTTTTCAGTTTTAAAACAAGTCGCCAGCTGCTTCAGTTGTTTAGCAGAATGCTGCAGCTCTGTTTTACTGTGAAGCTCCAGAAATGTTTTTTGAACTACGACACTTCACCTGACTGGATTTTCATTTTAAGTGAACTGTTCCCGTTACTGTGCTCTGTCAGAAGAAGCTTGCATATGTGTGTGTGTGTGTGTGTGCGTGTGTGTGTGTGTGTGTGTGTGTGTGTGTGTGTGTGTGTTCACCTCTTTGGAAACAGTCTTGCGGAAGCAGTCATATGTTCCAGAGTAGAGCACATACTGAGCGCAGGCGACTTTAGGCTGCGTCTGTAGCCTCACCTGGAGAACAGAAATCAGTAATTAGTAAGGTCAGCAACAAACACACACACACACACACACACACACACACACACAGGTCACATGAAGGGAGGATTGTTGAGACATGAGATAAGGAAAACACCCATCAACGTCTGCAGCTCGAGGTCGCTGATAACAGACAGGCTGTTAGTGTCAGTTAATGTGAGAATGAGATGCAACCTGCTCACATTCACACAATCAGATCAATTACTCACACATAACACATTCTATAATACACAACCTCACACACTGATGTGTCAGGGTACTCAGACTGAGGTTGGTTACATACAGAAGATTAACTATTTATGAAATAACCTCCCAAATAAAAGATTTATCTGGTGAGCTTTCTGCACACGTCGGTGCTCAAACTGATTATGACTGAGATGAACTAATATCGGCTAACAGGTTCAGTGATCTGTCGTGCACCGACTGCAGAACTCTGTAGGTTTTATCACCCAGATAAGATGTTTTTTTGGACCCAGAATTGATGATATGCTGCATTCTGGTGCTTCTCGGATGGTCTCACTTCGCTGAGTCGGGATGTGGGAGCAACATGGACGCCGGAAAGAAAAATAGTAGTTTTGCATTTTGCCTCTCAGAGTGTTTAAACAACACTTTGAAAGCTGTTTAACCTCAAACATCACATCACGAATTACATGTGAACCATCAACCCGATGTTTCCTTTCATCCACCATGTTTCAGCGCCATGAGGCGACACCTCGGACACCTGTGGGCCAGAACTTTCTCCAGACTTTTCAGACTTGAGGGGCTCTCATGTTTTATTTTCCTGCTCAGGAAAACTCCACTTTATCATCTATTTGACTCTAAATGGGACCAGAACTTACTGCATGAACATCACGCTGTATTGCGGACAACATAAAACTATAGATTGAGATCAGAAACTCATCAGGAAACTGTTTACTGACGCGATAAATCAAGTGAGAAGTAGAGTCATTTTCTCATAAGCTTACACACAATCTGACTTCTTTTTGGAACCAGTGGAGTCTTTACAGACACTGAAGCTTTCTATCCAGTCCATTAATCACTGATTAATCACCAAAATCTGCATTTTTCAATAAAAAAATCAAACATTTGGAGTTTCCACTTTCTCAGGTATGATGATGTAAAGCTTCTCTTCACATATGTGACGTTTACACTGAATATCTCTGAGTTCTGGGAGTTTTAATCAGACAGAACAACATTAAAACTGTTTTTTAAACCACTGATTACAGGATATATCCTTCACCTGCAGCACTAACCTCCACTTCCCCTCACACAGAGCCTAATATCCACTACACAGACTGTTGCTTCATGGCCTCAGTGACATTGTAAGCTGATTTATCGATAATCCCCTCGGCTCCTCCGTCTGATCGCTGACTTTTTCCACCGAGAGTCTCTTTAAAACCCAGAACACAATCTCCGAGAGCGGCTCGCAAACAGGAAACTGGGTTAAATCATCTGTGTGAAGTTCTGAGAGGTTTAAATAAAGTTGTGCAGAATGACAGATTGACTTCAGACGACAGTCAGTCACCTTGATGGTGTCCAGCGGGTGTCCGGCCAGCAGCAGACAGGCTCCGGCGACCCCTCCGGCCACGAAGTTCTTGAGCGGAGAAACTCTTTCCTCTTGCCCCATCCTCTCCCCCGCATGGCCAGAACACACAGCCGGGCCTCGGTCCACCTCACACCGCCCAGAGAGTCCGCTCAACCGCCGCCGTCCCCCCTCTCTCTCTCTCTCTCTCTCTCTCTCTCTCTCCCTCTCTCTCTCTCAGACACTTCACCTGTCTGTCTGTCTGTCTGTCTGTCTAACTGTCTGTCTGCCACACATACAGTATGAGCTGGACTTTGTCTCTCAGCCGACACAGACAGACAGACAGACAGACAGACAGACAGACGGACAGAGTGAAGTTACTTTCCTTCTTAAATAAGCTGCACACTCATCTAATCACGCGAAGTTACACAGCAGCAACATGTCAGCTGCCTGTTGCTACTTTGCGTTTCTAATGTAAAAACTCTATAAATACAAACAGCAAAACAGACAAACAGCGACCCCCCGTGGTGAAACAGGCCGACAGCAGGGCCGCAAACAATATTACTCAACTGCCTTCCGTGAGGTGTTTGTACAATACATGAGCTCCCTATTTATAACAACAACAACAACAACAACAATAACAGTAATAATGAAACAACAACAATGTTAATAATAATTGTGATAGTAATAAGAATAAAAATAATAACACCACTACTACTACTACTAAATGATAATAGCGACGATAACAACAACAGTAAAAACAGCAGCAGCAATAATAACAACAATAATAGAAATAAACTGAATTTAGCACTTATAAAACATACACGAGCAGAGAGTTTAAAAAAAGCAGTAAAAGTGAAATAGGATCAAATACAAAAGTTGTCAATAAATAAATAAATAAATAAATAAATAATATAGAAAAGAACGAGTATCAAACATTTCCAAACGCTTGGACAAAAAGAAACGTTGTAAGGAGTGATTGTAAAAAATATTAAGCTTACATGTTCTGCAACTTTATAAGAAGAATCATTAGAATGAATTTAATTCAGTACTTTTCCTAAGAATGTCACAAAATGCTTTACACATGAAATTAAATGCAATGACAAATAGGAGAAGGAATATTAATAAAAACATGAACATGGAGGAATACAAATAATAAAAGTGAAATAATATCAAATACAAAAAGGGGAGAAATGTATCAATGATTTTCTCAAAGCTTTGACCAAAATTAGGTTTTAAGGAGTGATTTTGAAACATTTTGAAGATGAGACAAATAGGTGGTAGAAAGTAATAAAGCAGTTTAACACAACATGTTTTTATTTCAGTGCCTGGTTTTAACTTTTGTTTTGGGTTATTTCTTTATTGACTTGATTTACTGTGTTAATGTTTTTGATTGTCTATTTTGGAATTGTTGCAATCACTGTGTATTTGTAGGATATTATTATTATTATTATTATTATTATTATTATTATTATTATTATTACTATTATTATAGGCTCCGTTAAAAGAGCCATTATAATATTATTTGTATTCACCGCTATATTTGTAACATATTAATCATCGTTTCAATCATCAGTAAAAAACAAACAAAAAAAAAAAACATAGCAGCCGGCGCCCGGCGCGCTCATGTGACGTCATCAACAGGCGCCTCCCTTACAGCCGCACTAGCGGGAAACTGTCAGTTTGGAAACGCCTGAGGAGTTTACATTTAGGCGAAGTGAGTGAATATTTCCACTGAGCGGGATTATTAATACTCTGCTGGCATCGCTGCAGTCAGCTGAGACTGAGAAGTGAAAGTTAAATGTCGTTTAAGTCGACTTTTCTTTTAAAAGAGCTAAGTTAGTTAGCCTGAGAGCTGTGCTTACCTAGCTAACGTTACATTAGCTTTAACGCTCGCCGTGGGACTTCCGTGTCCTCCGGACGGTTTTAATTGCGCTGTAGATTATGTGTCTGTTAGATTAAAGCTGATGAAGCATAGCGACCTCACTGTGGATATATTTGTTTTGTGTTTATCAGGCAGTTTGTCGCCATGACGCAGAGAAAAAGGCTCTCTAACACACAGAGCTCCACTCAAAACAGAGTAAGTGAATCTCTCATACATCAACAAAATATCTTCTCTGCATCTCTGGAGTATCTGCAGCCTCTTCTGCTGCCTCTCAGCAGTCAACACGTGTTCTGATGTGTACACCATGAAGTGTCACATAACAAGGTTTTAAGTTTCGAGCTAAAGATTGTTGTGATGAGTGAATAATATGATTATTCGTCTTACTGCATCGTTTCCTCCTCCAGATGTAATTTAAGACATATCAAATCAGTTTGCATTGATTGTGAATGTTTCTGATTTGCGTTTTCCACAAAAAAGTCCAGCGTTTTTATATGTGACTTTCATTGTGTTCACATAGAAATGTCTTGCTTTCTGTGAATGATTCTGACTCAGGAAGAAGACGATGACACAACATTCACTCAGCCAAGTACGTCGCAGGTTCAGAGAGGGCTGGAGAAAGTCGCACCTGCACAGGTCGACCAAAAGGTAACACACACACACACACACACACACACACACACGTGCAGAAATCCACAGTGTTATTTTTAACAATTGCTGAAGACATCTTGTCTGTATGACTTGCAGACGGCTGAGGTCGTGCAGTACTTCTTGGTGAAAGACCAAAAGAAAATTCCTGTACGACGAGCAGGTACGGCTGCATTTACTGTAAATACGTTGTGTGAGAACAGTTGTGTGACGTGGGTCAGAAAATCTATGTTGTAATCTTTGTCAGACTGTGTTGTACACATTTTGAGGAATGTCTGATGCTCTGATGAATGTTTGAGGAATCATATCACCAAGATGTAGTGATAAGTCTCCTCATGGTCTTTCCAGACATTGTGAAACACGTGGTGAAGGAGTACAGAAACATCTACCCCGAGATCATGAAGAGAGCAGCACATACTTTTGACCAGGTTGGTTCAGTCTGAGAGGATCAGAGGAAACACTGGAAGCAGCTAAACCTCGTCTAATTAAAGTGACAGTCACAGTGTTGCTCTTTTTCCACTGTTTCAATCAGGTATTCGGCCTCAAACTGGTTGAAATCGACGCCAAAAGTCACACGTACATACTGATCAATAAGCTAGAGACGGCTGATGGAGCCTCGCCGATCAAGTGAGTAATTAACACTGTTGCATCAGTTTTGTTATTAATCACATATCGGTATTTTTATAAACATTTTAACTGTGTCACAGCCAGGGTGGCACGATTTTGATTTTAAAACATAAATATACGGAAACAAGTTTAACATTTTGATTATCACGTTCAAAAGCAGGACCGGGGATCCGATTGGGTGACTGTTCTTTTTGTTTTTGTGTTTAACACATAGAACTGTTTTGTTTCTAAATAAATTCCCTACATTTGTCCACATGGCCTCAGAGTGCTGTACTGTTATATCACACTATTTAAAGCCGGACTATGCAGCAGCAGTTTCCAGACCAGATTCCTTCGCCGTTTTCTAGCTGTGCACCAGTTTTGTGCATACGCTTTTCGCTGCAGGGCTCCCCCTACAGCTTCGGCGCAGATACACTGTCGAAAAGACTTGTTGACGAGCCTCCCCCGCCCACCTAGCTGCTACTACGTTACCATGTGCATCTGTTTTCTAAGAAGCTGGCCGGCTAAACAGCGAGTCACGTCTGGCACTTAATGCACTTCGTGCTCTGTGTTCAGCCGGACATATCGCAAGATACAGGCGACAAACCATGCGACATTCAAAGACCGAACTAGATATCTAAATACCAACAAGAACCTGGATTCAGAACGCAAACAAACGTGTTTGGTAGCAAGTGACTGCTACGCTAAACACCCGCTAACTATCGAGCGAGCCATCAAGAAACCAAGCTAAACACATGCAGGGCTCACAGTAAAACAGTCAAGCAATAACGTTGTTCAAAAGACTATCAAGTCACGTTGCAAAGACAAAGTTAATCCACTCACAATTTCAACAGCAACACGGCCAAGTCGGCGCCTGTTTTGGACTCCTCAAAAGCTCGTCCTATGTTTACTCGTGTCTGGTCTCTTTTTTTTGTCAAGCTCCTTTTTCTTCTTCTTCTGTTCCTCCGACTGTGGCTTCCTGGGTCTCTTTTTAGTCGACTGATACATGAGGAATACAACAACTGCCTTGCAACTGGCAGTTTATATCTACCCGGTTCCATGTTTGCGGGTGTGTTTGCCGTAAAGCAGTTTCGAAACTACAATCTGACTACATTTTCGAGGGGCGGCGGGATACTTCCGCCGGCTCACTTCCGGATTGACTTCGGACCGGTGGCAGCAAGTTGCATGTTCCGTTTCTCCGCCCAGAAGCGCTAGGGGGAGTCGTAGCAACGACCAAACGACCCAGAAAGTGTCAAAGAACATTCAGAATGACTTTCAGCCTGCATAGTTAGGGTAATTTTTGCTAATATTGTTGCATAGTGCCCCTTTAAACCATGTAGCCTCGATTTAGAGAATAATTTGAAAATGTAAAGGACGGTTAAAAAGGGCATAAAATGAAAGTAATAAAATATCGTTCTGTTGATCTTTACAAATCAAGAAACAACAGTCCAACAACGGCAGAGCTTAAAATAGACACACAAATCTAATTGTTGCTTTTGAGAATCGAAACCGGATCACATTTTGTTGACAAGTCTTTGTTGTGGTTGTGTTGCAGTAGTCCCGCCAATCCAAAGATGGGTCTGCTGTTCGTCATCCTGAGTGTCATTTTCATGAAAGAAGGAGTCGTTAAAGAAAGTGAGCGACGGCTGTTTGTTGCCCTTTTCAAGCAAACATCAGTTACATTCTACACATCACTTTGTCCATTCGCCATTTGAATCATGTGTGAACTGTGTGTGGTTGTGTTTTGTGCTGCAGACGTCATCTGGAATACTCTCAAGAAACTCCGAGTCGACTCCGGGTGAGGCAGCTTTGACTTGACATGACGTATTCATGAGTTTGATTGTTGTGGTTCTTTTTATTTATTCTGTTTATCCCGACGGTGCAAAATCTGTGCAGAAAGAAACATGAAGACTTTGGTGACGTGAAGAAGGTGGTGACAGACGAGTTTGTGCGACAGAGGTAAGACTGATGTGGTTGTGCACCACCCCTCCCCCCTCCATTGTCTGAAGGTGGGAACACTGATGGTGGCTGTTAGCTGCTGGTGATGGCTCATTCATCTAATCCCATGGATCTGTGATCAGAAGGTCACAGGTTCAAGCCCTGCTGGGACCACTGTGTGAAACTGTACTGGTGTGTTCAGAGCCAGTGTCTGTCAGACCATAGACTCTGGTTTATACCACGCCACAGATCAGCAGGAGACTGAGAATCCAGACCACCAGAGCAGAGTGGTCTGGGCCAGACCTGACTCCTAACATGAATTAGTGTGCAAACATATTTTTATTTACATTTCAGTTGTTAGATCTGGGTTGAAAATGTAGGAAAGTTAGTTTTAGCCCTGCGTGATTCACTCCAGCAAAGTGCTTGAAGGTGGTGGATTTTTTGCTGTTATTTCAACCCGTGCTGCTGGCTGATGTTTCAGGACACTCACTTTATTTTCCTGTTCCTCGAACTGTTGAGCTGTTTTTGTGTTAAAGGCCGTCCACACCAAGAATGAGAGCTACGACGTGAACTATAGATATATAGTTTGGTATGGTGGTATTCTAACTCACGCTGATGGCAACAACTCTTTCAGGAATGTGCTGAAAGATATTTCACATTAAGGCTACAAATGACGAGCTCGTTGTGTTTGTGTGTGTGCAGGTACCTGGAGTACGTGCGAATCCCTCACACGGAGCCAGTCGAATATGAGTTCCGATGGGGTCAACGTGCTGAGATTGAAGTGTCAAAAGCCAGAATCCTCGAGTTCATGGGTGAAGTGAGTATCTGCTGTTGGTAAAGTTCACACTGCAGGATTTGAGGCCAGGGGTCGATCAATATGCTGTATCGTAAAAGTACAATTGAGGTATTTTACTTCAGTGTTTCCAGTTTCTGCTAGTTTCTTTGCGGATTCAGATTATTCAGTGCTAATAAGCTCCTACTTTTAACATGTAGCACATCAGACATTACGGACTTTAGGCAGCGATGCTAGAGGCAACAGCTACGGTGGAGGCCAAACACTCCAACAGTTCGCAGTTGTTCTGGGAAACAAATATCACTAAGTAACATTAAAGTCATACAGCAGCTTCTTCTGTAACGAGCTTCTTACACTTTCCTATGTACTCCATAGTACAGAACAGTGAACAGTTTGCTATCCGGCAAAACATTTTTATAACAAGTAAAAATGTACAAAGCATCTTCAATCCTCTCTAAAGGAACAGACGATCTTTGCTGCCTGCTAATCTTCTTTCGCTCCATTAACCATATTATT
The DNA here is from genome assembly GCA_963678695.2 of Diplodus puntazzo. NCBI lineage: Eukaryota > Metazoa > Chordata > Actinopteri > Spariformes > Sparidae > Diplodus > Diplodus puntazzo. The sequence continues at coordinate 32,609,218 of OZ023165.1, forward strand.
GCTTTTTCTTTTTTGTTGCACAACGCAAACCGCTCGTCTATCGTGTCACTTATGTTCTGAAACATTTCTGTGAAGGGAGCGTGAATGAACCTTCAACTGCAACAAACAACTTCCTGTAGTGTGATCTAGCAGACTGTCCCTGCCTGCTGTTGTACTTTGAGTCAGTCGTTAAACTCTTTGTTCCTAATGAATACGTGTTGTCTGGTCTCAGCTTCACGGACTGGAGCCTCAGAGTTGGAGCCAGCAGTACAGAGAAGCTCACCCGGCCTCCAACACACAGCCCGGCAGCAGCAGCCAGAGATAACCGGCTCAGTATCAGTGTTTCCCTGTCATTGTATTTATTCTTGCATCATTTTCTTTCTTGAATGTTTTGTTCAGAGTGAAGACACACAAATCTGCTGTTACAAAATGCAACGTACAACAAACTGAACTATCATTTAAAATACTGGATTTTACGTACTTGTGTGTTAATGTGTTTAGTCTGAGTGTCTCTTTTAAACAGTTGAATGACGTCATCACACAGTCAGGTTTCATTTTCATTTTATTGCCTGGACCTTAAGGTGACACTTTTCTTTGTTCAAGTTCAGAAAATAAAAGTTTTTTAAAACAGATTGAACATCACTGATTGCACTGATTGACATTGTCTTTACATTCGTTTCTCCCACACGCTCACAGCAGTTAGACACGACAGGCCTGAATGTGGCTACATACTACAGAGCTCAGGACACACGAGCACAACAGCACATGAACATACAGAAGAAGAGCTGTGACCTCAGAGACCGTCCGACCAAACAGAGCCCTGATCTGACCGCGTGGACGTAGTCATGGTGCGTTCCTTTGTGCTCGGAAAAAGCGACTTCCAACTCAGAAAAGTGCGACGGAACAGTCAGAAACTCTTGCGAGATCCGTGTAGCTGGAGTTAGCCGACATAAACACATCACAGCAGTGTGGCCGCACACATACTGAACAATTACTTTGTACAACGTGCAGGAAACACAACTTGTAGTTGTCGTTTTCACTTTAATTCAACAGTACGTGGTCGGAGCCGTTAGCAGCTGCTGTTGCTGTGAAGTTTGCAGACTTTCCAATCACACTCTTGTTTGCAGTGAGCGTCCATGTTTTTCAGAGCAAATGCACTGGAACGCTCTCAGATACGATGTCAGAAATAACAGCTTGGAAAGTACAACCTCCGATTTGCAATGAAACGCACCATAAGGAAGAACAGAGTGTGTTTTTCTTTTTAAAGGGACGGCTCGCTTCTTTAGATGCTAGTTTTCTGACCAAGACGCTCGTCACGTTGAGAAGAAATGTGCGTTTATTATGTGCTGGCGTCCCTTTTTGAAAATAAAGATCCCCTGAGAAAAATGTTTTCTATCGCTCCCTCAGAGGACAAAGAGTAACTGAAGGATCATCCTTACAGAGAAGCAAACACCAGGGCCTGTAGCACGGAGCGACATCAGTGGGTCAGACAGCTCTGACGTTTGATCCCTCATGATTTTCCTGGCAGGCTTTTTCCTGGTTTCCTCCTGGGCTCCTAATTCTGCTTTATTACTACTGATTTATGACTATTTTCACACTTTTCTCCCCATTTAGTTATCACCAACACCTCGTCCTCCTCAGTGAGAGACAGACAGAGAAATGGAGAAGAGAAGTAATATTTAAAACATGTCAGTCGCCTTGGAGAGAAAAAATAAATCACTTTCTTCAGTAGTTTAAAAGAAGAGGGGCTGTAAAATCTGCCAAGACAACAGTGTTGTAATCTAACATTTCTCTGGAAACCCAGAACTCTGCTGTGTTTTAAAGATTCCTCCCTAATTCTGAGGCCTCAACGTTTGCAGCTTTGTTCAGAACCAACATGTCAAGTAACTGATTCTCTGGGTTTTCCAAGCAGAGAAACACTGTGTCTCAAATTCAAGCTTTTGCTTTGTCCCGTCTCAAAACTCCCCTTTCATCCGCCTCCATCACTAACATGTTCCTGCTCAACTGCTGATCAGCTCCTCTGAAACATCTGATGTGACACTGACCTCTCCACCGGCTTCCTGTCAAATACAGAGTCCGATTTAGTGGCGTGTTAGTGTCTCGTATCTGCAGAGAGTTTCTGATTTTCTCTCTTTGTTGCTGCTCGGGACGCTTTACCAACCCAACATGTGTCTGTTTGACGTCCTGGGAATGAGACTCAACAATCAGCTGTCTTTGTGGTGCGTTCAGGAACAGCTGGGACAAATCCTACTGATTCTACCTTTAACTTTAATAGTCTTTGAATTCTATTAATATGACGTGAGCTTCAGTTAGCTTTGACCACAAATGTCCTTCAGAGGGAGACTTTTTACTCTGAGACTCTGAGTACATGTCAGAGCCTGTAATCTATTACTTTACTGGAGGAAACAAGCTGGATCAGTACAGGAGGTATCTGTACTTACGGGCTACGATACGATACGTCACTGCGTCTGTTCTTTTCAAGTTGTTGGATTATGTTTTTAATTACACTTTACATTAAATATCACCTTCTGCTCCTGAAACAACTAAATTTCCTCCTCGGCATCAGTTTAATCTTATTGAATCTTATCATCATTATTAAATAACAACAAAGAGGTTAATGATTAAACAGTATTAACTTTGATTTCTTTACACTTAATCAGAAACCCGAGTTAACTGAGTCAGTTGTCGACCAGCTTCCTGGTACCAGTTATCAGAAGATCACTGATGTTTTTCTCAGTGAACCCAAACAGCGCCGCACTGAGTCGCTTCACGATACAGGCCCCCAGAACTCGACCTAAAACCAAGTAAAAACGTGATCACGACACGAGACACGAAACAGCAAACAGCCGGTCACCTCTGAAAGATTCCCACGATTAAAAAAAAACAAAACAGACATATTGCACCAGATACATGTTTGCATCTTATTAAAATGACTCATGTCAGTTAAAAACACACCGTAACAGTCTCGAGTGTGCGTCTGTGTGTGAGCGGTGCATAGAGTAATCGAGTATATTTGACCTGTGTGAGGCACGTCGTGGTCTCGGGCAGTTAAAGTGCCAAATGTCCTCTCTGGTTTTACTCTCAAAGGATCGTCGGGGTTTGTAGTTTTACCCGCTTCATTCAGCATTCAGACCAAAGTCAACCAGTTCGTACCGCTGTGTCGAGCACCGACACAACCACAGCTCCTCGAAAATCACATCCGCCCACCCGTCGTTTGTGTATACTTGTATATGTTGAACCTCTGTGAGTGTGGAGACGAGATAACATGATGGGAAACGGCTCAAAGTGACACGTAACTGTGACTGTAAGTTAAAAGCTGGCTGTTTGAACGTCGGTTAAAACACAACGAGGTCCGATCGGGCCGGCGTCCAGCAGCAGTCGCTCAGTTTTCACAGTAAAGGAAGTTTCTCCTTCTTCATGTCGGACGTCTGGCCTGAGCCTCGGCACCATAAAGTGCATTTACATTGGAAATGCAACAGGAAAAATGTCTCATATCACAAAGTTTGTCCATTTCACAACAATGACCACAACAACAATGAACACAATGATTAATTAAATTAAAAAGAAAGGCCACTTTCCATGAGGATGGGTGGACGTGGACCCGGCTGTCCTCCTCTAGATGTGATCCGGGACCGTCTCCAACGCCTCCGCCGGGTCTCTGTCCACGTCCACGTTCTGACCCAGACACAAAGACACTGTTACACATTTGTCTTTATTCAGCCGACTTTAAAAAACTGAGCTGAGGTGTCGTAACAAGGATCCAAAGGTCAAACTTCAGTAAGAGTAAAGATAACGTGTTGAAATATTACTAAGGTACTCCGGATCAATCAGTGATGGAGGAAGTACTCAGATCAATAAAACTTCTAATACTGCACAAAAATACAAGTAAAAAAAGGTCCTACAGTTAAAATGTGAAGGTTTGCGAGTATAATCAGGAAAATGTAAGTTAAAGTAACAGAACTATTATAATATTTTCATTCTGGATTCATCTGCTGACTGGATGGTTCGACAGGAAATGTTTCTGAAATGTTTCTGAAAAATAAAAATATGTTGTGATTCACCTCTGGTTTGTCTCTGTGCGTGTTGACAGCTTCGACGTTGAGGAAGACAGACTCCACTTTACAACCTGAGAGAGAAAAGAGAAACACAATCACAGAGGATTTGTAGACGCATGAGGACGTGTAACGGAGCAGAGATGAACGCTGAGCAGAGAGACTGACCGTAGGCGACTGGGGTGAGTTTCAGGACTGTGTGGAGAGGACACTTCAGGTACGGCAGCTCACCTGACACATGACAACGGCGACGAAAAGAAAAAGTCAGTTTGTTTAATCACAGTTTAATATTCATGTATTTGATAAAAGACCAAATGTGAGTGCGTCTCAATTCAAACGTGTTTCTACCTCATAAATACAATCCTAAAATCCTAAAACACCTGCTGACTGTAGTTTTTGATACATTTTGTCCAACCAGGAAGAAACAGAACATCTGTTGGGGACTTTCAGCAGCACCTGGTGTTCCAGTGAGTCTTTGTGTCGGACACTAACGATCTTCAACGGTCATTTAGGTGAGATGGACTAAAAAAAAAAGGTGACACCTGACTGGTCTTTCCTCTCACCGGCACTCTTGTCCAGGAAGTAGGCGAGCAGACATCTCATGACAGCCTGGTGACAGATGACCAACACGTTCTCCTGCCTCTCCAGCTCCATGATGACGGGCTCCAGGCGCTGGACGAGGTCCTCGTACGACTGCCGGGACACACGCAGAGGTTAATGTGACATACGGTTTAAAGTGAAACTCTCGCCAACTGGATGTACTCGAGTCAAACCTTCGTGTAAAAGCATAATTACGATGAAAGAGGCACTTTTAAGATTTACTGTATTTTTGTTTTCGGGTCAAACTCATTTTCAATGGGAGTGCTACGGGCACTTTTACGATAGCATCAAAATCTCTATTTAAAACAGTGAGAAGGCTCGACACAACATGAAACTTTGCTCGTAGCATCACCAGGGTCTCTACACATGAACACGAGCATTGAGAACATTGTTTGTGTACACAGAGTTACTAAAAAGAAGGTTTTTGAACAACTCACGTTAGCAGTAGCTTGTTCCGCTCGCCGCCGTCCTGCCAGTGGAGAAGTGTCGATCTCAGAATGTGACGTAACCCGGAGGACAGTTAAGGTGGAACTACTGTCTTCCAGCAACAACTATCCACGCCAGATCTCACGTGACTTTTCCAGCTTTTGATTTTAGTATTGTTTCTTATATGAGGCTCCTTTTTCAACTTCAAGGTCAATATCGTTTTTCGCTAACGACAAAACAACAAATTATCCTGCATTTATATGGAACTAAGCTTTAGGAGCGTTCCACCTTAACTGTCCTCCAGGTTACGACACATTCTGAGATCGACACTTCTCCACTGGCAGGACGGCGGCGAGCTGAACAAGCTACTGCTAACGTGAGTCGTTCAAAAACCTTCTTTTTAGTAACTCTGTGTACACAAACAATGTTCTCAATGCTCGTGTTCATGTGTAGAGACCCTGGTGATACTACGAGCAAAGTTTCATGTTGTGTCGAGCCTTCTTACTGTTTTAAAAATAGAGATTTTGATGCTATCGCTAAAGTGCCCGTAGCACTCCCATTGAAAATGAGTTTGACCCGAAAACAAAAATACAGTAAATCTTAAAAGTGCCTCTTTCATCGTAATTATGCTTTTACACAAAGGTTTGACTCGGCTACATTCACAAAAAAGCCTCGGTTGCATTGTGGTGAGAGTTTCACTTTAACATTGTTACTGTTCGAGACTCTCTCTGACTCTCTCCTCCCTCACCTCTCCTTTAGGGTAGCGGTAGCGATACTTGTCTTGGTCCCTCAGTGCAAACTCCTCTGGGTAATTCTCCTGGATCTCCTCGTACGTCATGTCCTCGCAAACCCCCTGAGGCAGCAGACACACAACAACAGAGTGTAAAACACGGCTCTCCTCTGACGGGAGCTTTTCTCAGAGCGACAGCGACACTCACAGCGTCGATCTCATTGAGGGCCTTCCACTGCTCGTACTGGACTCCCAGAGCCTCCGCAGTCTGGATGGTCCTCTTCATGTGGCTCGTCCACACCTTCAGGTCACTGATACACTGCCCACGCAGGTACACACCCAGAGCGCTGGCAAACTGACAGACACACACACCGAGAGAGGATATAAGTACACACACACACACACACACACACACACACACACACCACACACACACACACACACACACACACACACACACACACACACACACACACACACACACACACACACACACACACACACACACACGCTCTCTCTCTCTCCTGACCTTCGCCCCGCGAGGCGACAGCCCGGAGTCTCCCCCGATGCGACCGCTGAGGTTGAGCTCGCTCTCTCCGTGGCGACACAGGTAGATGGACCTCGGGGTGACGTGGATGTTCATGAGGTAGTAGACGATCCGGCTCTGGATGTGGTCCTGGACCCGGTTCACCAGGTACCTGCTGCCCACGTTGAAGATCTTGATGTACGACAAATTCCTGCAAAGACAAAGAAGAAGGATGAAAATCAGTTTATGCACGAAAAACAACATTATCAGGACTCAATATAACGTAGTTCTGTTACACAAACCTGGTGTTCTTCATTTTTTAAATATCCCATAAAACACTAACAGCTCACAAATGTTTAAAAATATATAGATTCATTTTCATAAAGACGAAATTGGCTCGTCTTTTTAACAGGACTGTCTATATACACATTTAGATTCATTAATTGCACTGTGAACACGTTGCCTTCACGTTCCACAGCAGCTTTGGAAACATGATTTTTTAAAACCTTTTTAACAAAGATGATAAAAATACTAAAAGAATGATGAAACTGGATGTGATTGTTGGGAGTCATCGTGTTTGGATGTAAAGCGGCTCTGACATGCCGTCACCTGTCCTTGTTGTCGTCCAGCGGGACGTAGGTCATCTTGTAACAATCGATCCTCTTCAGGAAGTCGGCCACCGCCTCCTCTTTGTCACAGTCGACGTAGTCCGGACTGCTCAGCTTCACTTGCTGTTCAACAGAGAGAGAGAGAGTCATCAAACTGCAGCACACGTCCTCTTCTCACGTCCGATCACTTCACAGTGGATTCAACAGATCCTCTTAACTCATCAAATGTTTTGTACGTTTGCTCTTCTTCATCTTGTGATTGTCACAAATTCAGACGGAAATCTTAAAATCTTAAAAAGGAACAACACTTAAAAGTTGAATCTGTTCTTTGAGATGCCGACAACGTCTTTGAAACCATGAAAAACTCAAATAAACCAAATATAAATTCATCTTGATTTATTCTTTAAATGTCAACTAATTTAATCAGGACTGAGATTATATCCACACTTTCCTAAACTGACCCAGACGATTTTAATCTTAAAGCAGTTTTCTTGTAACTAAACATAAGTGATGTTTCATTTCAGCGCTGCTCTGATCACATTTATTGTGAATTAGTTCTTTTCATCATTTATCAAGAAGAAAAATCCAACTTGAATCTGATCGTACAGATGCCAAAAAAACTCATTTGTCTTGAGAAACTCTTGAAATACCAACTTCCTTATCAACACTGAGGTCGCGGCCACACAACACACAACTGAGCTCTTCTTAAACAAACAGAACAAACTCAAACGCAGCTTTTCCCCAAAAGCTTCCAGCCTGTTTGAATCTTAAAGTCTCTCTGTGGAGGTTTCCTGGAAACAAACATTAAAGTGACAACGAGGAGATTTCAGTTTTTGTTGATTTTAGCGCCGACTTTGCACTAAAGTGGTACGACACCGGCGCCTGCTGCTGTATCAGAATCACAATCAGAACTCCTTCATTGTCCCACAAACAATTTTGTTTGCCACAGCAGCTGAAGGACAGAATATTACAAAAGACAATAACAATAGTAAAAAGTGAACAATATAATTAAAAAGGTAAGAAATAGAAAAGACTCGTATATACATATAAACATAAAGATAAACGTAAAGATCTTTTGTTAGCGCGTGCCGGCGGCGTGTTGTGCAGCAACGTCAGGTCATTAATGTCATCAGAGGATTCAGAGACCGTCTCAGAAACACTTACACTTCCTGGTCGTCACTTTAAATCATGTTTCATTTCAGTGTTAAAGTTCTGTTTACTGTGTTTGTTGGTTTAAAGTCGCAGACAGAGACCCGCTCACAGAAACATCAACGCTCAGCAGCGCCACCGGTGGTCAAACCTCCACCGAGCGCCTCTAAAGCGCCGACTTGTTTCAGCGTTAATGAAGATAATTGAGCTTTTGCAAAACGACGACATAAGCTGCTCAGTGAGGGTCAGAGTGGTGATGAAAAGAAAATCAAGCTGAAAATACTTGTTTTTTTGCAGCCTCGCATATTTTTAAAAAGGTATTAAATGAAATGCCTCCTCACATAGACAGACGAATAACGCTGATGGAACCGAACTGAGCTGCAAATAAAGCCGCTGACAGCAGGAGACATGTTCTCCATATGTGCAGCACAAATATCTTGTTTTGGAACAAACGACACATCAGATGCTTCAACACACTCGTGACCTGGCAGAACAGTGACTGGAGCTCCGAGCAGGACGGCCTCGGCTCAGCCCGACAACCAATAAGAAACAGGAAGCACGCCGGGCTTTGGCTCAAAACAGCTCCTGGCCCGAAGCTCGGCTCTGACACACACACACACACACGCACACACACACACACACACACACACACTTCACTTACTTTTATATTCTCAGCGATGATTTCTGGATCGTCACATATCGACTCCACAAAGAAAACCTGCGCAGGTGAAGAGAAGAGAAGTTGAAGCAGAGATTTTTTTTTTTCAGGTTTTCATCCGTACCAAGAGAAAAACAAACCTTGTATCCGTTCTCTTTGGCGAAGCCGAGGATGACCTCTCTGCGCTCTGCCGTCGTGTTGGTGGCATCAAAAACCTGCGGAGGCGAATGACACGAGTGACAGACGAAATATAAAACTAACCATCTGTAGAATTACTGAGAAACACCTAAAGATCATACTGACATCATTATTATGGAGACAAATCATTTAAAGTCTAAACACTGTACAGCTCTTTCAGTGAGACAAACTGTATTTTATATACACTTTTTCATATATTTGTATTGTTTTATTTGACTTTTTTCACTTGTTGCTAAGCAACAAGGCAAATATCTTCATATATGAAACCTACCTGGCAATAAACTCATCAGATGTTTGTCTTCATGTATTTATGGTTGTGTTATTTATTGTCGTGTCTGTCTGAGCAAAATTAATTTCCCCTGTGGACAGTAAAGAACAGCTGATGTAATATTCCTACAGCGGCTCGGTTTGTTATCAGTCTCACTGTTGACTGTTTCTAAAAAACATAATATCAAAATCTATTTTATTGCGACTATGATCAACAACATGAACTACAATCATTCTCTCAGCTCCATTATGCCTTTTCAATTTCCGTGTGTTAAACTGGTTCTTACGTAAAAGATCTTGAAAGTTAAAAAAGGTCAATGTTAACAGAAGCTCCCCTCTCCCACAGAACACACTGCTCCTGAACGCCTCGTCAGTGGCCCCGCCTTCAGCTCTGTGACATCACACCGTGTCACCATGTCAGACATTTGCATAATTTACGCTAACAGCCGCTCTGTTGTTGTTAGCGCTACTGGCTCAGGCGTGTGTTAGTGGACCAATCAGAGCCGACTGGGTGTTCAGGAGGAGGGGCTTAAATAGACGGGCGCTAAAACCAAGTGAACAAGAACACGAGCAGAATCTGTCTCCTTTCATGTCGACGACGTCTTTACTCACCACCACCTGACCCAGATCCCTGTTGAAGTAGTCGGACACGTCTTTCAGGGCGGCGACAGCGCAGGCTCTGATCGCAGAAACACAAAAACAGACATTAATACTGAAACACACACACGGAGTCTTTGGTCTTTGTTCTTGGTCGTACTTGCGTATCTTCATGGCCTCGGCGTTGTCGGGTCTGAAGAACTCGAAGCTGTTGTAGGAACGCGTGGCGTCTCTTCTGTACTGGCCGACGTTGAACACTGCCAAACAAAAAGAGGAAGAGACGCAGCTTCAGTGACCGCAGATCGATTTATTACAGTTAGATTTTAAAAAAAGCGTATTTTTACTGCGTGTACTAACTGTTCATTTTATTGCAATAGTGTGCGTTATTCTCTAAATCCATTTTTGTTTCACTGCGTTTTGATTTGTTTCAGAGGTGCTGTATAACTAAAGCTTGACTGATTCATGTGTAACGTAACGTGTACGTAACAAATACAGTTACAGAAAAACTTCCTTTCTTCTGATTCTGTTTTAAAACATCACGACTGCACACAGACGTCCTTTTGTCTCTGTCATTTCAAATTAATCTTTAAAAGGTGAAAATCTGAAAAAAAAAGCTGTTTCTCCTGTAAATAATCGAGCTGGAAGTCTCGTTCTGCCAAACAAATATCACAGAAGAAGTTTCCTGCAGATTTTTTTAATGTATTTTTAGTTTTCTGCATGTTGATGAGGAAACTCTTGACTTCCAGATGTTGACCTACAAAACAAATATTTGCACTCTCTTGGCCTGACCTCGACATTTTCAAGTCGAGTTTATTCAAGCGACTCAACACAGATTCTCACAGACACAGCGTGTCAGCAGGGTTGTTTCTGTGTTGTTATCTGCGATCACACGTGTTGGTGTGCGTCTCGCTGTAATCCTGTACGGTCACGTGACACCTTTAGTTGTGACGCCGATCCAGTTCAGGTATCTGGTGAGCTTCTTTGAGATGTAGGTCTTCCCTCTGGCCGGCAGTCCCACCATCACGATCATGGTCGGGGAGTTGGTGAACTGAGGCACCGACGCTGCAACACACACACACACACACACACACACACACACACACACACACACACACACACACACACACACACACACACACACACACACACACACACACACACACACACACACACACACACACACACACACACACACACAGTATTAGAACACCTGTGCTGCACTTGAAGATGTTTCCACAGAGCCGTTGAGGTTTTAAAGGAGCAGTCCAACATTTACGACATACGTTGATCGTGATAATCAGATCCAAAAACCAAAACCGCTCACATATCTGAACCTTTAATGTGAAGCTACAGCCAGCAGCAGGTTAGCTTAGCTTAGCACAACAACATGTTGGTCTGCGTGACGTCCATTGAGTGAGACGATTGGCTGCCTCACATCTTCACAACAAACTACAAAAAATATCTTTAAAGTCCACATTTAGATTTTTATTAAAGAGATAAAGACAAGACGCCACTTTGCTTTTCTTCGCTCATCGCAGATCATTTGTTTTTTTCCACCTGAGATTTGAAAATGAGTTTTGAAACCGTTTCAAGTATTCAGAATCAGAATCTATGTAACACTAGATCCTTCTAAGCTCGGCCCCTCAGGTTAGTTTCCGTCTTGATAACAAAGTTATTAGATGGTCCGTGAGCGGGTTGGAAGGAACCACTGAACTGAACCGACTTCCCTTCGAGCAGCTGCAGCGGTACGATGTTGTTTTAATGCATCTGTATTAATGATCTAATGATGTCACATAAAGTCAGATCAGTCCACAGACACGAGAACAACAACACATTGTTGTGCTGTGATTTCTGTGAGGTGAACGCCTCCTTCCTCTGTTAGTCGTTACATACGGTGATGATTAGCTGCACCTTCATGTTGTCTCATCTGGCAACAGAGAGCATCAAAACTGGCACTTGCTGATTTGAAGTTATTGGGGAAGTGTCAGATCAGAAGAGAACACACGAGTGAACACGTGTTCTCGTCGTGACCCTGCAGGGTGAACGGCCGTCCGGTCCGTCACTCTGAGCCGCGATCTCAGAAACACAAACCAACATGAGAGAAACTGTTCTGCTCGTAAAAGCTGTCAGACGGCTTTTTTCTTTAATGCACAAGTATAAACTTGTTTAGCTGAAGACACCATAACAATGTGGTATCCATGTGTGTGTGTGTGTGTGTGTGTGTGTGTGTGTGTGTGTGTGTGTGTGTGTGTGTGTGTGTCTGTATGTGTGTGTACTCACAGCCTCTGCGTCTGCTGAGCCGGCTGTTCATCCATGGGACCCAGGTCTTCTCCAGAGGGTTCTGAGTGAGTTTTCTTTGTGTTCCTGACATGGCTTCAACAGCCAGCTGAGTGTGTGTATTCCTCTGCACTGTGTGTGTGTGTGTGTGTGTGTGTGTGTGTGTGTGTGTTGAACAGGAGGCTGATGTAAGAAGGCGCTCTTCAGGTGAGCATTCCGATTTTGAACTTTCTCACAACATGTCAGAGGGGGAGGAGCTCTGAGTGAGTCATTCACCCCCGCAGAGGATGGAGCGTCTCTGATTGGTCGGGTAACCTGTCACTCACGTTAAAACCGTCCCGGTAAAAGTCCATAGTGAGGGGCATCGACCAATCACAAGGCACAAATCTAGACTTTGCCCTGGCAAACAGGAAGTGGTGTAGCATGACAAAAGCAGGAAGAGCCAAAGTTTTATTAGGGTTTATCCCATGACTAATAAAGTGTGTGTGTGTGTGTGTGTGTGTGTGTGTGTGTGTGTGTGTGTGCGTGCGTGTCTGTGTGTTATCAATGTGCATGATGAGTACACACACACACACACACACACACACACACACACACAAACACACACACACACAAACTTCACTTTCACTTTAGCTGATAATATTTAAAGCATGGTTTTCAGAACTCAGTCCAGTCTATTGATCCGATTCTAAAAAATTGGGATTACTTAGCAGAGAGTGAAATTGTTCCTCAGATAAAAGCGAGGACGTTTCACTGAGCTGGATACAGAACCGATCAGTACTTTGGAAGCTGCTTGGTGGAAAAAGCTCGACTTCCTGCGTTTGACAATACCCAGATCTTCCACCCACCGAGCTGGCTAACGTCCTGCTAACTAGCCTGCTGCTAGTTCTCACCACCTGACTGCCTGTTTTGTATTTACTGGTTGGAGCTCGTAGCAGACGGGCAACACATAAAAACCTTTTATATAAACGCTGCAGTAGCTGGAACGTCCCTGAGGCCAAACCCTGAACTGTGAGGTCTCGGGTTTGAATCCAGCCGGGACCTTCGTTAGCTTCACTTCCTGTCAACGCTCCACTATCGCTACACAACAAAAGGCACAACACGCTTCACACGTCGCATTTCAGTGAGTAAAACAACAGAAGGTTCAATGAGTCTGGATGAGAGTCGACAGGTTCTCTGTTCCTCAGAGAGAACAGGAAGTGAAACTTTAAAGGAGCATTCTGTGGTTTTGGTGAAGAAATGAGGAGAGAAAGATCCTCATTGGTTGATTATTGTCTGCATGAACAAACTAAATACTCAAAACACTCACTTTGTTTTCACGGCTGAAAAAACAAACTGACCTTCAAGGAAAACACAGTTCATACAGTTTTACTTTGTTTATATGTGGCGGACCCTGCCACCTCTCCTCAGAGAACAACAGCTACAGGGGCGTGGCGGTGGCTCAGGGGGTAGAGCCAGCATCTTGTTGTCAGAATGTTGCTGGTTCGATTCCCCTGGTCTGCATGTCATAGTGTCCTTGGGCAAGATGTTGAACCCCCAACTGCTCCTGATGTGCTGCAGCCAGCACCATCAGTGTACGAATGAATTACTGTAAGCCGCCTTGGATAAAAATCTAATTTGAATTTCTTCTCCAGAACTACCACGTCGCCCCTTTAAGTTTTTATCAGCGAGCTAATGTTAGCCGCAGCACGGTCAGCGGCCTCTCTCGTCGGTTGTTGTGGTCCGATTCAGAGAGCACCGATCTAAATCATCCACACATCAAACTGTAAATATTAAACATGTTTGATATCCTGCAGGCGGCCGTGATCAGACTGTGAGCAGCTCAGACCAGGTAACTGCCTCCGCAAGATGTCAGGTAGTAAAAAGTAGAAATACTCACAAAAGACGCTTGAAGCTATAAAATCTATCAGACAGTATAAATGGTGTTTGTTTAGTCAGAAAACAAAGAGAGTTTGATTAAATCTTTCTCTGCTCATTAACATTTCTTCATCAAAACTACGTACTGCTCCTTTAATATCCCGGTTCAGCAGCTGACATTTATAACTCGCTCTCTGATGCTGCAGAGACAGGAGGCGACTTCCAGCTTGATTATCTACTCAGATTATTTTAAATGACAAAGATCGGTGCAGAAATTCACGTCTTCTGATTAACATGTATCACCCAAACTACGTACTGCTCCTTTAACCATAAACCAAGGTGACAGTGCAGGTCAACAGACTGAGACTGAATCTAAAACATTCTGCAGCAAAATGAACAAATGAACCTGTAGAAGCGTTTAAAGGAGCCCTGCTGATCCCTGTAAACGTCTGTTGACAGACACAGTGTGATGAATGTAGCTTTGGACTGACGTCACCAGTTTCTTTATGTCGTGTCATTATGTTGTATTACGTAACAAATCCACAGCCTGTAAACAGCTGATCTGATATCGATGTTTTACTTCTGGTGTTGTTGATCCTGTTCAACAATTACGTATTTAAAATACAGTTTTTCATATGTTTGATATTTGAGTTTGTTTATTTAAGCATTTAAAAAATCAGATGTTTCTCTCCTGATGAACGTTTCTTCCCCAAAAGTACAGAACAGACCTTTAAAGTGCAGCATCAGTAGATTTCATCTGGCGTTAAGTTCACATGCGTGTGTGTGTGTGTGTGTGTGTGTGTGCGCAGGTCAATCATCCATCTGCTCTTTAAACTCAGACCTCACCTGTGCTGTCACACCGCACGCGCCGCAGCCGCCGCACCGCCGGCCCGTTCAGCTTCTTGGACTCCATTTGTTTCTCACGCAGAGACCGAGAAGAAGAAGAAGAAGAAGAAAAAGGAGCCACGTGGGTCTGCAGCCCCTCCTCCCTCTCTCCGACCCCCCATCCCAAAATAAACACCTGTCAGCCCCGCAGAGCGTCCTTCAGCCTGCAGCCGCACACACCCCCCCCCCTGGTCCGGTCCGGTCCGGTCCGGTCCGGCTGACTGACCGGGGCGAAGACACCCAACACCGCCGCTCAGCACGCCCCCTCTGCGGGCTGCTGCAGGGGGACACACGGGCAGCACATGGTGTCCCACAGACACACACAGACCTTACATAATGCTGCCAACAGCGTGTGTGTGTGTGTGTGTGTGTGTGTGTGTGAGGCTGAATGATCTGATGACAACCACGCGCGTTAATCAATGAGCATCATCAACAGCTTAGGTCACGAGGTCGCGCACGCGCAGACAGTCTCTCTCACACACACTTCCCAGAATGAAAGAGGAAGTGTAAATGTTCGCATCGCACATGAACGTGCCAGCAGTGTGCGTGTGTGTGTGTGCGTGTGTGTGTGTGTGTGTGTCGCCGTCACTCACCGTGCGGCCGCTGGAACCGGAGCGTCCTCCCCGCGCCCCCCTGCGGCTCGGCCCCGTCTTGCGTAACCGTCGCTCCGTTCATCCTCCAAATCTATTCCTGGCGGAGCGAGCGCGTGTGTGCGTATGTTATGAATGTGCGTGCGTGCATGTAGCCCGTGCAGAGGTGTGTGTGTGTGTGTCCTCGTGCCTCTGCTCCGCGCGGTGGTGTGACAGTCGCTCCGTTTACAGACAAGTTGCAGCCGGTCGCCACATCGTCCCACAGCGCTCCTCAGTGTGCCGCCTCCGGGTTAGTATCCCTGCGGTCACACACACACACACACACACACACACACACACACACACGCACACACACACACGCACACACACCCACACACACACACACACACACCCTGCGTCAGGGGAACTGGTCCTCCAGGTTTAACCTGTCTGAATATCCTGTATCACAAGAAACCAGCTCCGGTCCAGTCCCTGCAGATGTTGTTCCCATCATCCACCACGCCTCTGTGTCCTCTCACTGTGTGTGTGTGTGTGTGTGTGTGTGTCATACTCAGCGGTGAAAAAGTACATTTAGTCCAGAGGAGCGGTGAGCAGGGGCGCACTGAGCCTGTCTGAGGGGCCGGGGGGCCACCGGCTGCCTGTGGTGGGAGCTTTATCTCCATAGTTATTAAAACAAACTCCACCTTATTTTAATAAAAGTCATTAATATAAACTTTCTTCTGACACTGAAACATTAGCCCCGTTTAGATAGAACAGGTGGCACATTGCAGCCAGGTAAAGGCTGCAATGTGCCGCCTTGTCTTTCTAAAAAGGAGGTGTAATATTCCTTCTTTTCCAAAAAGCCACCACTTGGCCGCCACTGGGGTCGGCGTAAACATGTGGCGTGAGGTGAAGCAGGAAGTTGGGCGTGAACAGTGAAGCAGGTCGAATTTGTCTTCAAAATAAGAGTTTTACATTGCACCCCATTGGAGTTTAGAACTGGGTTCTTAGCGGGGGGCTTTTAATTTGAAAGTAGCGACCGTTAGTAGCTAGCTGCTACAACAACAAGCTAGCAAAGCAAACAGCTACAGAGACCGAGGAGACGCTGCATCTCCTGGATCTCAGCAGCTGTCCAGTTGCTCATTTGACGTCCGCGGATGAAGTGATGGACTGACTGCTGTGATCAGCTGTTTCCTGGTTTTAAAACTCCCCGGCTGTGGGTCGCACAACAGTGCACGTCATCCACACCTCCGCCCATCTCACGCAGTTGCCGGCACATCGTCGTCTCGGATTTACAGCAATGGAGGCGGAAATAAGTGTGTCCAAAACAGACCCCCAATAAACCGCCTTCTGTCTAAATCTGTGGACCGAGCCGCAAAAAGAACGGCCACATTGGCGGCTTGCTGCCCAGAATAAAAACGGCTACTAATTAATAATCTGAATAATGACCTGAGAATATTTGCTGCATGGATGTGCAGCTGGTGGAGATGGAGCTGTCGGGATCAATCATCTTATTTCAAACTATAATAATACATCATGATTTAAAAGATTGTTGTTTATATTTTGTGTTATTTATCTCAGCCTTAATTTGATCCGCTAAGTACGCTTCATTTCTTGTTAGAAACAAAGTTAGAGACCAAATGTCAAATAAAAAACAAGGAAACAAGTTTGTGCATCATAACTTCTGTCTTCTCCTCTTCCATCGACCTGCTTTTTATTCAGTTTAAAGCACATTTAAAGGAGCATTGTGTAGTTTGACTGTGTTTATATGTGGCGGACCCTGCCGTTTGCATGCAGGGATCCTGCGCTGATTCTCCGCCTCCTCCTCTGTGTGAAAGTTTCAGATGTTTCAGATGTGGCGAAATTTCAGATGAAATTTCATTCCGGCGCTGATCCGCCTCTGGAGGTCGAATCAGGGCCGTATTATTGGAGAACCCAACCAGTGTGAACGGATAAGCTGGCGGCGCTGAGCGTAACAGTCTGATAACTGCACAGGTCCCTCACTCAACTAAATACAGAGAAATGTCCCACAAAGCAACGTGACAGGACCAAACAACAGTAACGCAGTAACTGTGACTGTCTTTGGCAACTTGTAAGAGGGAAAAAATACCACAGCTGTACGTGGAGAAGCGTCCGTCCTCCTGTCTGTCCTACTGACTCTTGTCACAACAGCATCTGTCACCGGCAAAAAACTTAAACTCACCGAGAGTTTGTGTTGAAAATAAATCACCACGACGGACAGCCTTCCTGACCGAGACTTCAATGAACTTTCACCCAGAAAACAGCCTCCGTCCCCGTGAGGGAGTCAGACAGCTTCCAGTTTACTGATGGTGATTATGTGAGCAAAAAACATAACTTTGTCACTTTCCAGGATGTTTGGTGGGTCAGGATCTCAATCACTGCATATTATAACAGCATCCATATGATTATAAACTGTCCGAGGGTTTGAATTGACAGGAGGACACCTGGGAAACACCTTGAAAACACACCGACGTCATCATCATGACGTGTACAGTCACGTCTCTTTAGGAGCTGCAGCGCCGGCTTTCTGTGTGGATTACACAGCGGTTCGTCTTTAAGGCGGAGATGCTTTGGAGAATTGGTGAACCACCGCTGTGGAGATAACACGGCTTCTCTGTGTGAAAAGGTGTTCTGGGACCGTATTCTCCTCACAGAACAGCTTGTTTATTATCACCTCATTCATATTATTACTAAAATTACTACTAAAATTCTGACGTTGAGTTTCTTCTTGCCCCTTTTGAATATTGTATTCATTTCTGTAATATTTCACCTCCCTCTTGTTTGTTTTTCTTCCTTTATGTTATTAATTTAAATCTTTAGAAACAGAAATATCAAATTATATCACATTTCATAAATCAATGCAGCATATTAGTTATTTTATCATGTCGTATATTTTTTTCTATATTCACTTTTGATTTTGGCAGTTTCAGTCCTCCGTACTTCCAACACTCAAACTGCGCACGCACACACACACACACACACACACACACACACACTCAGAAGAAAGACACACTCCCTCAGGTCTGTTCAGGATATGCGTAGTCCATGTTTATTTATTAGTTGACAGTCGGGGGTTAGTTTGTCAGCTACAGTACAGCGCACAATGCAACAAGCAGGTACAACATCAGCACACCTCAATATTGCAGTACCCCCCCCCCCCCACCCCCCCCCCCCGTCACCACCCCACCCTGTATTTGCTGCCCCCCCACCTCCACTGTGATCACGTCCCTGCTCGATCCTGTGATACTGATTCATGTCATCGTGTTACTCACTGATCACATCACTGCTACTGATGACGACGCCGACTACGTCATCATAAACTGATAATAGCACTGTTGTTGTTGTTGTTGTTGTTGTTGTTGTTATCATTAGCAGTATTGGTATTATTTATAACTAAAGTTTTTTGTCTTTTTTTTCTTTTTTTTTTATACTAGTTTTTGTGTTTTTTCCCAACGTGTTTATATGTATAAAAGAAGGCTGCGACAGAGACAGACAGACAGACAGACAGACAGACAGACAGACAGCATCAGGAGCAGAGAGGAAGACCGGACCGGGTCGAGACCCGGGAGACGTTTAACAAGGCAACATGTTGGACTGTGGATTATTAGTGGAGGAGGACAGTCGTCACGGTCGATTGTCTTTGTGTGTGACGCTAGAGTACTTTAAGAGTTACCAAAAATGTAACAGCACAAAATAAATTGATATTTGGCTGTTTTTCTGTTGTTTGGGTGGTTCATTGTGGACAGATGTTGACATCACGCAGAAACACAAGCTCTTTAACGTGAACGCAGCGTTTTGAACTTGTGGAGAGGGTAAAAACATGTAGAGCTATGAGAAAGCTTTTATTATTATTATTATTATTTATCATTTCTCTACAGACGACCGTGTGGTTGTTCTCCACAAAGAGATTAACGTGTCGACTAACAGGTATTGTTACATCTTCCTCCTCCGGGCCACAGAGCTCGACCCAACACACCATCCTGCTGCCACAAATACTCACTAGAGCAGTTGATGTGGATTAATCCGCCGCTGAAAATAGTCCCCGACAAATTGTTTTTTGTTAAAAACGTCAATGAGGAGCTGAAAGCCTTTTAAAAATGAAACTACGTATTTGTGTCTTCAGTAAGAGCCGGTGGGTTTGGAGCTGAGAGACGGACTAACACACGGTTGGTTTTTGGTCTTTTGAATGTGATTTGTGACAATAATAAAAAATACAAAAACAGCACGATGACGCTTCTCTGCTCAGTGTGTGAAGTGAGTCCTCAGGCTCGACTCTCCGCTCCCTCTCTGCTCCACAAACATTAGAAAACAAACTTCAGCTCTGGGTCCAAAACACTTGGGAAGTCCCTGGTCGATAATCCTGCTTCACATCACTCGTCAGACTGAGTTTATCAGCGAAGCCACAAAAATAAACCCTCTAAGTATTAAGATTGATTTCCAGTATCGCTCCGTCCAGGGCTGCAGGACACGTCTCGCCCGTGTCCGTTTAAACAGCTCCGCCTTGGCGTTCGGTATAAACGTTAACATTTATGACGTGACTTCTTCATAATCAATATTATCTGCTGCATCTCTAAACACTATAAAGGAAACTCGATGAAGGGGGGGGGGGGGTTGTTCTCGCTATGATTCTAGTCTTCTCTAAATGTCTCTGGGCTACTAAACCTAAGAGGAGACAATGGTGGCGGGTCGGGATGGTCGGGGTGGGGTCGGGGTCGGGTCGGGTGGGGTCGGGTGGGGTCGGGTATGGTACAAAGGCTGCAGCGGGTCGGGGGAAAGGAGCGCTGCAGCACAAAATCAAACACAGCATAATAAAAAAAACGTACAGTTTGATCATCTTATAAAAGAAGCAATGGAAATAAAAAAAATGACAATCTCAAGGTTCTATTTACATTCAGAGAACGACACGTCAGATTCTCTATTTCTGTCAGCTCCTCCTCCTCCTCCTCCTCCCTCTCTCCTTCAGAGGGTCCTATATGGTTTTTGCTACAGAGGACCGCTTCCCATAGGCCTCCATTTAATGCATTAGGTGCGTGCATGGTGTGTGTGTGTGAGAGTGTGTGCGTGTGTGTGCATAGGAGTGTGTTTCGGTCTGCTCTCACTCTACGGTGGCCCTGAGCGCTCAGAAAACTGCAACCTCAGAAAACACAAGCAGGTGAAGAAAACTAGCGCGTGCAGCATTCAGAGGAAAACATGCACAGTGACTGTTTCTATCGTCGTCTAAAACTACGTGTCGTTCAATACGAGCACGTGACGTATATTTTGTAAAGATTCCTGTTGGCGTCCAGCAGCTCTGCAGGTCGCTCCGTCGGACGGCCGTTCCACAAAATGTTCCCCACATTCAGTTTGGTTTGGCCACAGTTTTGGTCCGAGGAGGCTGAAATTTGGCATTGGAGTATAAAACACAAAGACACAGCTAGTGTCCACAGGGCCTGCACTGAAAAAGGGGACACTGATGCACTTTACTCACTACAGAAGAAGACAAACAGCCAATCATGTCACAGGAATAGAGGTTTGTTTACTGAGTCCACCGACAGCAACCGCAACTTTCTATTTAGGAGGTTTAGGTGAAATGTTTGAGGTTGTGAGTACGTGAACGCATGATGTTCGTGGTCGGCTGGTCACACATACTCCGACTGCATGACTCAGATATGATTGTAGATATTTGTTTTTGTTTTGCGGTGCTGTGAGCTCTCCGGGCCACCGTACGATCCTCATCCTGCAGAGCGAACAGGAGGACGACGATGCAAAAGGAATGTAGTGTGAGGAGAAATGGACGACGTGATGGATGGAAAGAGGGAGGAGAGGAGGCTCAGCTGGACTCTCTTAAGGCAACAGATCTCCCATCGCTGCAGGTTACAGGGCAGGGATGGAGAGCACGGACAGTCACGCACGCAGTCACGCAAAAGAAACAGTCGCTCTGTAAACTCGCACGCTACAATATCAACTAAATGCCGGGAGGGGCCGTGCATCTTAGGTTTGACAGCCACGCACACATCAATAAATAGCCGGATCATTCCCAGACGCATGCACACAAACACAAATAAATAGCTCGCAAACAGCGCAGACGAAGACACAGAGTGGTGACGTGGACAGACGCACACAACGTGGAACTGAAAGTGTTCGATGTTCATATATATAAAAACAAAAGAATACGACTTTAAATGTGTTAATGAGACTTAAATGTTTGTACAGGATGAAATGACTTTTTTGTTTTGTTTCCCTTTTTTCCATCTCACTCTTCATCACATCAGCCGTCATCTTCCTCTCCTGGACCGGGTTGCACCAGCTGTTTGTAAATCCCTCCTTATGTTTCTGTCTGGGGCTTTTTTCCACCGGCACCGATTTGCTTTTCTATCACCAGTGTTTCCACGACCGTCTCCTCAGCGAGGCCAGAGCGCCGATTCTGCTTTCTTTGACTGTTTCGTCGCTCAGTTAACGTTCAGCTGTTTTCAGGAGGCGTGTTCAGGTACTGCTGGTGAAAACCCAACGTTTCCTGATGTTGCTGTAACAGCTTTTATTCTGAAGCATTTAGAAGAAATGAAACCGAATTAGTAGAGCTGTGTTAGCTGCTGGGAGGAAGACTATCTGCAGCCGCTCCTTCGACCACGACAGCATCAGTTAAACACACCTTCATGCTGTTGTAATGGAAATGTAACTACCAGCCTGAAACTGGGTTCAAGAGAGTAAACACTTCAGTAACATGTTCAGTAACATGTAAGTCGACTACAACTCTCACAGAGGGAAGAAGCATCCACATCATCGTCACCGTATGTTGAGAGTAATAAGAGTAACAACTAATCTCTACGTAACTGCTCATACGTGTGTTGGCACCCAGTTTGATGTGTGGATCCACAGATTAAACAACTTTTAACTTGTCGTCGTGAAGTAAATGTTGGCTGCACGATGTAACGGCTGTGGAATAATGACTCTGTTTTGTGTTTAGATCGGTTCACTGTAAACCTGAAGTGCAGCGCGTC
Source organism: Diplodus puntazzo (assembly GCA_963678695.2). Classification (NCBI taxonomy): domain Eukaryota; kingdom Metazoa; phylum Chordata; class Actinopteri; order Spariformes; family Sparidae; genus Diplodus; species Diplodus puntazzo. The sequence goes on from OZ023165.1 coordinate 32,631,594, forward strand.
GTTCTGTCATCAGATCTCACAGGACAATGCCGCCTGGCGACGCAGGAAAAAAAGTGATCCGGCCGTCTTTTGCAACAGCGGCGCCGGTGATGATCCCACCGGGAACCACGAGAGAGAGGAAAAGCTTTCTGCCGTCACTTTAAGTTCCAGAAACAAACAGCTGGTGCAACTGTCTCCCATCTCACGTCCTTCTGTCTTTCTCTCTGATAGAAGAGTGAAGAGTGATGTTTGCTTATAGGTGTGTGTGTGTGTGTGTGTGTGTGTGTGTGTGTAAACTCGTAGAAAAGGCGAGACATCCTGTAAACAGCTTCACTGCATAAACCTGTGGAATGTATTCAGTCTGTGTGTGTGTGTGTGTGTTTGTGTGTGTGTGTGTGTTCTTGCACTATAACATTACAGGCAGTGGATTCAGGAGTGGTCTGTCCCTTTGTGTGTGTGTGTGTGTGTGTGTGTGTGTGTGTGATGCTTTGTAATGAATGTGTGTGTGTGTGTGTGTCTAGCTGGGTCGGTTCAGGATGCTCGACATGGATGGAGCGATGGGGGGAGGCGGGACTGGGTTAACGGGGGAGGCGGGGCCGGAGCTCTCGTTGCCGTGGGGAACGGGCCCCCGGCCGCTGTACTGGCCGATGAAGGAGCCGTCCTCGTTGAACTGGATGTCCACGCTGTCGCCGTATTCGGCCAGAGAGTCGTCGCTGCCCAGCTTGCTCTCCCCGCACAGAGACGGCTGGCTGTCGGAGCGCTTCTCGTCTGCATCGCTGAGAGAGGAGAAGGAAAAAGTCAGAAGAGCCGCGACGATTAATCAATGTATCGGCAACTACTTTGATATTAGATTTATTGATTTACAGATCGAATTCTGTAACTCCAGCTTCATAAATGTCAATATTTTCTGAATTCTTTCCTCCTCTGTGACAGAAAACTGAATATGTTTTTAAGGCGTTTGAGGACGAAACACTTTGACATGTTAAACCTTAATATGTATATGAATATATATATGTGTATGGTTGTTGGTTGCAGCCCTGATTTTAGAGTAACTGCAGTCTGTCCAGCACTAAAGACCAACAACAACAACACATTGACTCTTAGCATTCTGCTGCTCTCAGTTGATCTTTAGTAATCAAAATAATGTTTTCACGCTCCAAATAATTCATGTAATTTCTTCTGAATCAACCTAAGTAACCAAGGAGGAAGTGGTGCGTAGACACAAAGGTTTGGTTCTTTCTGCCGCTGAGGAGGATTAAAGACATCACAACACATTGGGCACAAGAAGTGAAAGAGGCGGTAAACTTCCTCACCTCTCCAGGGATCTGCAGGCATTAAGGAAAGAAAGAAAAGTGAGATGAAAAGGACGAAGAATCGGGAGTGTTAGAGCGAGCGGCTGAGGAGCGCAGAGGTTTCATCTCAACTTAAACAAATAAACTGTTCTTATGTGGTGACAGAGTTATGTTATGTCATGATGTGATGCTCTTTGCACAGTTTGTAGGTGTTAATATTAGTGTTGGGTGGCGTGTCCGACCCGGGTCGAGGAGAGACCCACCTGTACTCTCCAAAGGTCTCGTCTTTCATTGGCCGAGCTTCAGAGTCCACCTCCTTGTCTTCTTTGTCCTTCACTGTAGGAAAAAGACCTCAGCATCTAAAACGCTCGGCTGCAGACTGAATGTGAATCTACGTGCCCGTGTGCATGTCAAGTTGTGTGCACGAGTGTGTTGTTTTTGTCGTACCTGCGTATTTGCCGCCCCTGCTGCGCTTGATGAGGCAGAGGATGAGCAGAATCAGCAGCAGCAGCACGATGGCGCTAATGAGTCCAATCAACCAGCCTTGGGTGGCGAAACCAAGGGGCATCTCTGACGGCACTGAACACAGATTGAACACAGATTGAAGATAAAAATCCTTCATAATGATTTTCTGCTGCCGGACTTTAACTCGTGGCAGTGATCATTATGTACTGCCGACATGTGTTTGGATGTCTGAGCTGGTTTATCCACAATATCCTCTGAGAGTGACACTGAATCTAACAGTTGGCGTCTCGTATCTGCCTGCTTGTGTTTTGAGTAAGTTCTGAGTTATGAATCAAAGATGGAGGATGCTTTTATAGGTGGCAGCAATGAGGAATGAGATAAGTGACCTACATACAGGCGACCACAGCAGGCCAACAAACATACCAGGTCCCATGGTCAACGCCACACCCTCCCAGTGAGTGTTGTTTCCATGTATGATCTTCAGGTAGTACTGACTTCCTGGTTGGAGGCCTGACAGCGAATAGAAACCCTGCGTGGAGTTCAACACCTCGGACTCCTGCCAGTCACACCCGGCTGCAGCAAACACACACACAAGAATGTCACAGACTGACACTGTCGGTGTTTCCACCTGACTAACCGTCACCAAACACCAGCTGGTTGATCCTCAGACCAAATGTTCTAGTGATTTCCATGTTTCTTACGGCTCTTCCTGAGGTAGCTGACGTGGAAGCCGTGGTTCCTGTCTCGCTCTCCGGGCACCCAGCTCAGGTTGAGTGACGTGTTGCTGGAAACTACGGTGATGTTGGATGGAGGAACTGGGAAGAGACATAGACGGGAAGAGGTTGCGGAGAACGGAAGTGAAACCCAAATGAGGAATTGATGAAAGTTATGAATAAAACTGAGATCATGTGTATAACGCTGTAAACAAGTGGCTGTGATGTCACCTCCTTCCAGCAGGGTGGCGCCCCTCCCTTCGATGGGCGGTCCGTCCCCGGCGGCGGTGCGTGCGATCACTTTGAAGATGTAATGGCTGCTCGGGTCCAGAGGGTCCAACTCCAGGTGAAGCACACTGGGATCACTGATCATCAGCATCTGCAGCGGGCTGTCTCTGCTCTCCACCTCTGCACGGAGAACACAAACCAGTCGGCGTCAGCCGGGGAGCAACAAAATACTTTCACTCAAGTACAATTTGTTTTTAATTCCTCTCCACATAATTTCAGAGTCACCCAGCAGATTAAGATCGTACAAACTGTATCTAATGTAATAAATAACTCACTCACTACAGTAAAATTCTGCTTCCACATTAATGTTTCATTAACAAGAACCCAAACACATTACAAGTACTTTTACTTTTGATACTTTAAGCACATTTTGCTGATGATGCTTCTGTTCTTAACTCGGCTTCTGATTGCGAGAGCTTTTCTTGTAATGGAGTATTTCCATACTGTTGTACTGCTACATTTACTTAAGTAAAACATCTGAATGCATCTTTCACCACAGCTTAGCTGAGCACGAAACAGAGAAATTCAATGTTGTTAGACTGATTCTGTACTGATATATAATGTGATAATCTGTTTTCAGTCTTTGTGCGGAGCTAAGCTAACTGGCTGCTGACTTTAGCTTCATTTTAAGTGTTCAGACATGAGAGAAACACCGAAAGAACGTCCTGTTATCATTAATTATCTGCAGGTTGATGCTTTAAATCAAATCTCAGAAGATACTGATGTGTTACTTTTGGAAAGTGTGCAAAGAACAAGTCTGGTTCCACAGTTTGTTCCTTCACTTCTGTGTTTTGCACTTGTGCATGAAAAATTATCTTAAAAGTGAAAAAGATCGAAGTGTGCACCAACAGAAGCTCGTCTCTGTCACATCACACTGGCTAACAGAGTCACACATTTGCTTTATTTGCTGCCTGGCGGCTCGTTCGGCACCTGAGAATGAATTTAGAAATATTGGCTCAGGCGTGTGTGAGCTGACCAATCACAGCAGACTGGATCGGAAGGGGGCGGAGCCTTCAAGCCATTTGGTGGCTCTGTTAAGTGTCTCATTATGAGACAGTGGCTGTAGTTCTGCAGATCTCACCCTGTTGGTACTGCACCATGTATCCCAGCAGTTTGCCGTTGGGTTCGAGTGGAGGAGTCCAGTGGAGAATCAGCGATCTCTCCGTCGGGCTCTCGAACCTCAGCGATGCAGGCGGACCGGGAGCTGCACAGACACATCGGCCACATGCAAACAGCGGTTAGTAACGACATCAGTGAGTTTCATCTCCTCCCGTCACGTTGCTCCTTTACACTCACCTCCCTCCGGGGTGCTGAAGTGGTGCGGGTCGGAGTGCGGACTCTCTCCTTTGCTGTTGAAGGCGGTGACAGACAGCTCGTAGCGAGAGTACAGCTGCAGCCCCGTCACCTCCTCGGAGGTGTTCTGGCCCTCCACCAACACCACCCTCTCCCTGTCTCTCTCCTTCCCTCGCTTCTGCCTCTCCTCTCTCTCCTCATTGCGGTGCAGTTTTGCGAGAGACCTCCTGCCGCGGCCCTCCTGGGGTCCCAACCTCCTGATGTAGATCTGACATGGAGGCGGATGAAACTCAGTGACTTTGCAGTTCAAACGACGGTGACGGATGTATTAGTGCTGCTGCAGCAGTGACAGGTTTGATTAATGATCGAGGGGAAATGTTACATGTTGGATTTGGTTTCTCTCTATAAAAAAAAAGCTGTAAACAGAATATCCTGCATCGTCTGCGACTGCATGACAATCAGAATAAGTGTATCTGTAAGTGTAAGCATGTGTTATTTCAGTAGGGCTGCAACCAAAAACTGTTTTTATAATACATTTATCTGCAAATCATTTTCATATCAATTAATCATTTGATCCATAGAGCTCCATGAAACAGTCAGACAGACATGGTGACAGAAAGGTTTTGGGTTTCTGAATTAATGAATATAAAAGGAAAACTTTCTAGATCCAAACGTGGATCTGGAAAGTGTTTTGTGTCAGGTGTTTCTTATTTTGGACCTGCAGTTTTTCTTCTGGGCCTCCTGGTTCAGGAGTTATAAATGAGATCCTGAGCGCGTCCTCATGGTGAAGCTGCGCTCACTTCAACATATTCCACTAAGTAACAAACTAAGCTGCTTCTTTTGAGCTCCGGAGTCTGGAGGAAGCGGTACCTTGTATCCCAGCAGCTGACCTCTGACGTTCTGGGCTTCGTTCCACTTGACTCTGATGGTGCTGTTCATCACAGTTGTGTGGACTCCGGTGGGAGCTGCCTCCGGTTCTGAGAGAGGGAGAGGGTGAGGGAGGGAGAGGAGGGTGAGGGAGGAAGAGGGTGAGGGAGGGAGAGGGTGAGGGAGGGAGAGGAGGATGAGGGAGGGAGAGGAGGATGAGGGAGGGAGAGGAGGATGAGGGAGGGAGAGGGTGAGGGAGGGAGAGGAGGATGAGGGAGGGAGAAGGAAAAATACAGACTTTGAAGCCAACTTTCCTGGTGGCCAAACCATCTATTCACAATATCACTTTATGCACCTGAGTCTGTAAAACTGCGTCTCAACCCCTGAGAAATGACTCGTCTCACCATCAGAATTTGAGCCATTCAGTCCGATATCATTTGGAAAATGTAGAAAATATATATGTATTCCCATTCAAGTTAGCCGAGGGCGCTCAACTGGAAGTTAGCTGGCTCGGTCAGCAGAAGTCTGTAGAAGCAAACTTACTTCCTTGTCTCCGGATTTGGAGACGCAGATGTCTGCTCGGCAAACGTTTGTCACATTTACCTACAAAACTCACTAAAACGATTCCCTGATGTCCTGCGTGAAAGAGGAAGTAAACTGCTTTCACCGCGGTGGAACTCAAAAGAAAGTCGTCGCTTGACAAACACTTTGTCACTGCAAAACACTGCCGCAGAACTGCTGACGACAGGTGAGAGTACTGACAGAACAGAGCTGAGTAAAAACATCTGTGAAATATACGTCACAGCCTGAGTGTTGGAAGCAAGTACCTCATACTGCCCCATATCAAAAAAACCTGAACTAACCCTTTAATCAGAACTCACAACCAGCAAACCATCCACATGATGTCGCGTCACAGCTGCCGGTCCATCGCTCAGTCAGGCTCTTGACTCTTGACCTACAGACATTTTCCCTCACACAGTAATTACCAGTAATTATTGCTCCTAACGAGCTTCACAGCAGATCAACAAGATCGCAACAAAACGGAGCATTCATGTCGACAAGTCGTCCAACTGCTGGATCTGACATTTCTGAACAACGAGGCTCGATGTGATTCTCTGTGAATCCGCTGTATAGTCAGTTTATTTCACTCTTTTAACATCCAGACTCTTTTGTGTGAGAGAGGAATTTTTACGAGCGATGGAGTTTCTCAAAAAGAAGAGCGGTCGAGGGAATTTATCACCACTCTCATCACCGCTGGACGATTTCTGATTCAGAGTCGACACGAGACGTCTCACTCGATAACAGTCCAGTTTAAAACTAATACTGAGCTGTTGGCTGAAATCTATTTGTATTTACTGTTCTATATTGTTTCTTTATATTCGATTAATCTCCCTTTTTGTTTTTGCCTCGTTTTTTCTGTTTTATTTTTTTCATTATTACGTTTTTCTTTGTAATTAATTTCATTCTTCCTTTAATTTGCTTTGTGTCTTTTCCTACACTGATTTTAATGTAATTTCCAGCTATACTGAGGCGCTTGTTAGTAACGTAATAATAAAGCTGCTCCCAGTTCATGTCGTGGATTTTCTTGCAAAAACACAACATACATAAATTCTGTTAAATGGGTTTGACCATCTGAGCTCAATCTCCTGTTGTTTATTTTTGCTGGACTGAGTTTAAATTCATCCTCAACATTTAAAACTTACTAATTTGCAGCATGTATTAATTTAAATCAAATTAATAACAATAAATCCTTCATCTTTCATATTAAGAATGGAAAATGCAGTTCTTTCTAAACAGAGCCGGATGTTCTGACTGTCGTCGCTTCTCAGCGGACTGAATGAAAGTTCTGGTGACGTACTGTCCTCTCCGGAGTGTCCGTACGCAGGTTCCGGCGCCGGTCCATTTCCGATCGTGTTGACCGCCTGGACTTTGATCTCAAACGGCGTGTACGTTCCCGTGTTGTTCACAAAGAACGGCGGCGCCTGAACGTCGCGGTGGTTCCACTGAGCGTCCGGCCTCCCGGCTTCCCGCCAAAACACCTTGTACAGGAAGCCCTCGGCGTTGTGGAAGCGCTTGTCCATCTCCTGCAGGAATATTCAATCAGTTTGGATTAAATTTAGCGTGAATGGATCAGAGCATGTTCACAGAAGTAGGTAAGGAAATACTCACATCCCAGGTGATGACCAGAGTCTTCGGGTCGGAGGAATCACTGCGCACACCAGTGGGGTTACCGTCAGGAACTGCAGGGAGGAACAGCTCGGTTCAAAGAGATTCTTCCACAAATACGTCAAATATGTTTAGCTTTCTCGCTGAGTTATTCCTTTAGTGCCCTTTAGCTCAGATTAGCATTATGAGGAAGTGACAGAATCTGCCAACCATCAGCGATAAAGTTCATTAGTTAACAGCTTGAGTCACATTTGTTTAATCGGTAAAAACACCAAAGTCTTCGATCAACTTTTACTTTAAAGGTTCATTCCTCGGTCAGGCACTGAGCTGAAGTAGCTGTAGCTTCATATTCACCTGACAGGTGTGAGTGTGGTGACACTGTGTTTTCTCACACAGTGAAATAAAAGCTGCGTCTCAAATAATGTGCCAGAAAAACAACGAGGGTGGATAAACTCCTGATGCCGACTGAATATCACGAACACGTCCACTGAATTTCAACATTATAATCACACTATTTTCAAATGTTGTTTTCTCGGATTACTCAGGAGTTATTGTCGTGTTCGTGTCTGTTCACTGAAACAAACACACAGGCTGTTATTTTTAAACAGACGCAGGAAGTCTTGAGTTTGTATTAATGACTTTATGCATTAATAAACATTTAAGTCTAAAGTGTTGAATTATTCCTTTATTGTAATGGAGTCAGAATAAGTGTGTGTGACTTCTGAGCAAACCGCTTAAATCAAAATCTCATCTGAACATTCGGCTTTCGATCAGAAATGCCCCGTACCGGCCGGCGGCGTGCTGTGGTGCCTGGAGGGCTCGCTGGGCTCGCTGTGGCCGAGCTCGTTGACGGCGATGACCCGGAAGCGGTAGGTGCAGTACGGGTGGAGGCTCAGCTGCAGGTGGTTGAAGTCCCCGGGCACTTTTTTCCACTCCTCCCACTTCCACTTCCCCTCCTCTGTGTGCTGCTCCTCCCGGGCCTCCACAATGAACTCTGGAGAGACACCATGACGTTAATACAACTTCCTGTAAAGCTCAGAGGGATCTGTCACTGCTACTGAGGCCGTACAGCAACATCCCTACACACTGTCCGAAGTCCAACCAACCGAACCGATCAGTCGACAGTTCATATTATCGTAGTGTCTAGTAGTTTTATTAGTTTTCCAGATGGTCTCTGAATGACTTCAGGGTGAGATGCTCGTTCATGTGGGAGGCAGAAAAACAATCAGAATGATCGGAGCAGAAAGTTGGACTGGACCAAACCTTTAAAACGATCTCAGACGGCTACTTGAACATCAATTTATTAATATATAATTCTACAGAACAAATGGACTTATGGACTTATCAGAATCACCCATTCACACACATTCACACACTGATGGCGGAGGCTGACAAGCGAGGTGCAGACTGCTCATCAGGAGCAATTCCTGGTTCACTATCTTGCTCAGGGGCACTTTGGCATGCAGCTAGGAGGAGCTGGGATTCAAACCAGCGTCCCTCCGATTACTAGACGACCCCCGGGCTCTCTCTCTTTAGGGACCTGTGAGTCCTTAAAACTCTTGGGGGCTAAGATGGCAGCAGAGTGGTTCACATACTTTGTGATTTGGTATCTGAATGAGCTTTGAAGGTGTGTGTGTGTGTGTGTATGTGTGTGTGTGTGTGTGTGTGTGTGTGTATGTGTGTGTGTGTGTGTGTGTGTGTGTGTGTGTGTGTATGTGTGTGTGTGTGTGTGTGTGTGTGTGTGTGCAGTACCTGTGATGGGGCTGTTGTGTGAGTTTCCTGGGATCCAGCTGAGAGTGAGGCTGAAGTCTTCAACCTCAGACAGAGCGAGATCTTTGGGCCGGTCGGGCGGAGCTGAAGAGTCCAACAGAGAACTGTTAGTGTTAAAACACACACACACACACACACACACACACACACACACACACACACACACACACACACACACACACATGGTGACTGACCTACTACAGTGATGGAGCCTGTGGCTTTTGCGTAGTCCAAGGTTGTGATGACATCACAGGAATAAAAACCGTTGTCGTCTGATTGGACGTCCGTCACCTTCAAGGAGCCGTTCTTATGGATAGTGTACCTACACACACACACACACACACACACACACACACACACACACACACACACACACACACACACACATATTTTAGTGTCACGACTTCGTTATCAGCTTGTGCTGGTGTGATGTTTTCAGCGGTGTGTCTCTCTGTGTGGATTTCTGTATTTGTGCTGCAACAACACCTTAGATGTGGTTTTATTTTGACAGTGGAGGCGTCACAAAGAAAGGAGGGATGACATCACAACAGAGGTGTCACACCGATGATGTCACCATGATGTCACACAGCGTCTCATTTTCTTAAATGATCTGAGCTGTTTTTTATTACTTTGTGTATTCATGTTGTCAGTGTCGTTCTGTCATGTTGATTGTATAAAATATCATTGTAAAATATAACATATTGTAATACAATATAATATAATATAATATAATATAATATGATATAATATGATATAATATAATATAAAATAATAAAAGAAAATATAATATAATATAATAAAATATAACATAATATAATATAATATAAAATAATATAATAAAATATAACATAATATAATATAATATAATATAATATAATACAACATAATAAAAGAAAATATAATATAATAAAATATAACATAATATAATATAATATAATATAATATAATGTAAAATAACATAATAAAATAAAACATAATATGATATAATATAACATAATATAACACAATAAAATAAATATGATATAATATAATATAATATAACATAATAAAATAAAATATAATATAATCAAATATAACATAATAAAATAAATATAGTATAATATAACATAATAGAATAAAATAAATATGATATAATATAATATAATATAACATAATAAAATAAAATATAATATAATCAAATATAACATAATAAAATAAATATAGTATAATATAACATAATAGAATAAAATATAATATGATATAATATAATAAAATATAACGTGTGTGCATGTGTGTGCGTGTGTGTGTGTGTGTGTGTGTGTCTTTACTTGTCATTTGGTGACGACTCTTCCAGCTCTTGTCCATCTTTCCTCCAGACGATCTCGTACTTGTGCAGCAGAGGGTCTTTGTAGAAGCGACAGTCCAGCACAGCGCTGGTTCCTCTGAGTGCCCGCAGGTCCTGTGGGCCCGTCAGAATCACGGTCCGGTCTGACAGGAGAGAACGGCCCAGGTTACTGTGTGCAGGTAAGCTCATGTTCATTTACACACCTCTGCCTGTTCTGAGCTGACGTGGGGAGTGTGTGAGACTCACTGAAGACCTCCAGGTGAGCGGTGATGGAGATGTTGGTGTGTTTGACGGAGCAGGTGTACGATCCGGTGTCGTCGTGACTCACGTCCGACACCTCGATCGTTCCGTTGGTCAGCAGGGAGACTCGAGGGTCCGACAGCAGAGGAAGCCGGTCCTCACCCTCCCTGAGGAAAACACACACACACACACACACAACCACACACACACATATTGATCATCACACACATCCATCAGTCGTCCCTCGTGACTCTTTCAGGGTTTATTCCAGCATAAGACACTCAGGAAGGAAAGATCACAGCAGCAACAACAGTGAATCAGTAACTCGATCAATGGAAGTGTGTTTCCTGGCTCATCAGTGAACGGATGACAGACAGAAGAGGATCAATAACTGATGGACCACCGAGAGAGAGAAGCAGTAACAGTTTGAACACTGTGTGCCTGAGAAACAACCTCTCACCTCTTCACCTGACACAGTGTGAAGAAACCTGATGATTTAACTTTTTCTTTATTCATATAACTGTTTAAATTATATTTTATCCTCCTCCGAGTTATAGCCTGAATCTTTCTTTTGTCTTAAAACAACAAACTTGATATCTTATTAAACCCTAAATCCCCTGAGATGTTACAGAGGAAGTCTCTTTATCTCTGAGGCTGCTGTGTGTTAACGAGGCCACCGGGGGGCGCTGCTCTCCTTAGAGTGGAACCACAGCTACTCTGATTACAGTCACTGATTTTAATCTCACACTTGAGTGATTTTATCTCGCAGTTTGAACCCTAAAGCTGTTTTTTCTTTAAATCACTCCGCTGTGCATCTTATTTACCGTCCGTCATTTTATTTGAACCTCTGAATTGTGAGTTTGTCTTTATCATATTTTATCTTATTTATGAAGCAGAACATCACGAAGTGCTTCACGACAACATGACAGAAAAACAAACCCACGAACAGAGAAACAGACAAAAAAACATAGAATATAAAATTGCAGATGAAGCGAAAGCGAGTTTAAATAAATGAGTCTTCAGCCGCTTGTTGAACGTGTCAGCTGTGTCCAACATCACGTACGTGAGCGTACGAGCTACTTTGTCTTTAGCCAGAAACAGTTAACAAACCCAGCGGACCTCAGAGTTCTGCTGGTGTCAGAGGGCAGGAGGAGCTCTGTGAATTCTGTTGACAACCAGCGTAAAGACACAAGTTCTGGTGTTACACCGGGTCGTAACCAGGGTTTCAGAAACTCATCCATCCAGAACCTTTTAAAGACTAAAGGAACAATAATCCAATAAAGAAATCTGACTCGAATCCCGACAGAAGAAGAAGAAGAAGAAGAAGAAGAAGAAGAAGAAGAAGAAGAAGAAGAAGAAGAAGATCAGTAACACATCCAGTTAACAGATGATAAATTCATCGTTCATTAGATTAAGTTATTGAAATGGTTAATTATTTGTTTGATAAGATTAAAATCATCAGCTGCAACTAAATAATGTTAATAAATGACCTGCACATTATTTATTAACCTTTTACAAAATATTATCAACATCAGCTGCAACTTTACAATAAATAATTGCCAGTTAAAAGTAATAAACTGTTAAACAAAGTGTAATTAACTATAAATTTGCCATTTGTCTTATCATATATAATTGTTTATTTCAATGGTATGACAGATTTGATAAATTCTTACTAAATATGTAGGCTATATTGTTTATATACATACATGTATGTGTATTAGCGGTAGCTACGGGCCTGAGATCATGAGATCTCTCATGTGACTTGTTTAAAAGTTTGGCTGCAACATTTTGTGTGACAGTTTGTGTACCTTTGCTCAGACAGGTAAAAAATGAGCTGCAGTCATGAAGTTGTGAATAAATAAATGAATGAATGTGTGTTTATGTATACGCAGGATGACGTCCTCAAACGATCCGCGGCCGAGTTAAAAGCGTCTGCGACATGCACACTTTCTTATCCCACAATGCAGTGCGTCACATTTTTATAGCTGCAACAACAAACTTCCTGCGACTCTGCAAAGTGAAATGTGTTTTTCACTGCAGGGTGAACTCACCATGCGATGTGCGGCCGCGGAGAGCCGAAGACTTCGCAGTGCAGCTTGACGCTGCCGCCCTCGGTGACTCTGTACAGCACTCCATCAGAGGACAGGATCTGAGGGGGGAGCTCTGAGGGACACACAGGACGGAGACAGAAAAACACAGATCCAGATCATCACCTCCCTCCTTACAGCTCAGACAACACCAGTGCCGACAGGTGACGGCAGGTAGCAGAAGGAAACGACGACGAGGACATTTACTCCCCTCGGAACAAACTCAGCAGTGTGAAATATTTGGAGAAATGTCTTGAAAAGAAAACGTTTGTAGTCTCCTGAGAGCAATTAGTGTGACAGCAGAGGACTAACACACACAGACACACTAAAACACATGAGACACATAATCAAAGTGAACACACTGCTCCATATTCTGTGGTTCTCCTGACTAAATGTGTTTCTGCCCAGTTGGTTCTGATCCGGGGGTTTCTTCACCTCTAAGAAGAATGGAGCCGCCGGAGCTCCAGAGATGAGACGATTCTGATCCACGTGATGCAACTTTCACTATTGGAATTTTTACTAATTTGTTTCTGAGTGATTTCATGACGCCCACCCAGCAGGAAATACAGGAACAACAACATATCTATAAAATAAAGGATTTTGACGAACAGTGTTGCTCTTGTTACGGCAATATAAGTTTCTCTGTCAGATGAAATTAAACCAACGTTACGTATAAATCAAACCTGTCATTTGTTAAGATATGAGTAGCAGAACAGCCTGCTAGCTGCTGTGCTACTGATGCAACTAATCATTATTGAGCTTTGTTAAATATTCAGTTGTTGAGTCCTGTTTTATATACGTGGAGTCAACGTTCTGTCGTCTCCTGATGACGCATCACAAACCCAAACTGCTTCAGAGGAGCTGGGCGGTACCAACGCGGACGTACCGATGACGTAGAGGTAGGTGTTGATGAGGATGGAGCCGTGTTTGTTGGTGGCCTCGCACTGATACACCGCCGTGTCGGCGAATTCAACGTCCCTCAGGATCAACACGCCACCTGCCACGCTGCGGCGAGAATCTTCATCCACCCCTACACAGCAGGAGAAGAGGAGGAGGAGGAGGAGGAGGAGGAGGAGGAGGAGGAGGTGAAGAGGTTAAAAGCAGGAGTCTGGGTCTCAACAATGTGACAACAATGAGAGTTTGTCAAACAGAAACTGTGAACACAAAGAAATGTTTAACCAGGAAGCTGTCGACCAAGAGAAGAAGCTGCAGCTGTGACACCTTCTCCTCTCTCTCACTCCCTCTGTTGTTCCTCTTTCTTTCATTAGTTTCCTCCCTCCTCCCTCCTCCCTCCCTCCCTCCCTCCCTCCCTCCCTCCCTCCCTTCATGACAACGAAGAATTACTTTCTTTCTTTCATGTTTTCTTTTTTCTACCTCAATGACTTCCTCTATTGCTTCTCTGATTTTCAAGATCTCTAACTTCTTTCTTTCTTTCTTTCTTTCTTTCTTTCTTTCTTTCTTTCTTTCTCCCTCCCTCCTCTCTCTGGGAGTCGACTCCATCTCAACAAAAGTATCCCGTCTAACTCATCTCATCTTAAGAGGCTCTCTCTCAGTGAGAGGAGCCAGGAAACGATCGCTGCTCTTCCCTGAACTCTCTCAGTGTAACGACGCGGTCCCAGTGAGACTGCAGTCCAGTTCAGCTTCAGGTCAGAGAGGACGAGCAGTCAGAATAATGTGTTCTTGTACACACAGTGAACAGTACAAGCAGCCGTACCTGTGACTGCTTCACCGTTGATGCTCCAGGTGACGGCGGGCGTCGGGATTCCTTCAGCCTGACACTCCAGTCGCACAGTTTCTCCGGGAGCGTACAGCAGGTTGGCGGGTTCCTTCACCCAGTAGGGCGCCGCTGCAAACACAACGCCGACAATGACATCGCAAAAACTGCACAGTCCATTTATTCTACATAACATGGACGAGAAAGCATGTAGAGGAATCATACACACAGCTGTGTTGCTGTGTGTATGTTGCTGTGTGTCTATGTTGCTGTGTGTTGCTGTGTGTGTATATGCTGCTGTGTGTGTATATGTTGCTGTGGGTTGCTGTGTGTGTATATGCTGCTGTGTGTGTATATGCTGCTGTGTGTTGCTGTGTGTGTATATGTGGCTGTGTGTTGCTGTGTGTGTATATGCTGATGTATGTTGCTGTGTGTGTATATGTTGCTGTGTGTGTATATGTTGCTGTGTGTTGCTGTGTGTGTATATGTTGCTGTGTGTGTATATGTTGCTGTGTGTTGCTGTGTGTGTATATGTTGCTGTGTGTTGCTGTGTGTGTATATGTTGCTGTGTGTTGCTGTGTGTGTATATGTTGCTGTGTGTTGCTGTGTGTGTATATGTTGCTGTGTGTTGCTGTGTGTGTATATGTTGCTGTGTGTGTATATGCTGCTGTGTGTGTATATGCTGCTGTGTGTGTATATGCTGCTGTGTGTATATGTTGCTGTGTGTTGCTGTGTGTGTACATGTTGCTGTGTGTGTATATGCTGCTGTGTGTTGCTGTGTGTGTATATGTTGCTGTGTGTGTATATGTTGCTGTGTGTTGCTGTGTGTGTATATGCTGCTGTGTGTGTATATGTTGCTGTGTGTTGCTGTGTGTGTATATGTTGCTGTGTGTGTATATGTTGCTGTGTGTTGCTGTGTGTGTATATGTTGCTGTGTGTGTATATGCTGCTGTGTGTTGCTGTGTGTGTATATGCTGCTGTGTGTGTATATGTTGCTGTGTGCTGCTGTGTGTGTACATGTTGCTGTGTGTGTATATGCTGCTGTGTGTGTATATGTTGCTGTGTGTTGCTGTGTGTGTATATGTTGCTGTGTGTGTATATGTTGCTGTGTGTTGCTGTGTGTGTATATGTTGCTGTGTGTGTATATGCTGCTGTGTGTTGCTGTGTGTGTATATGCTGCTGTGTGTATATATGTTGCTGTGTGCTGCTGTGTGTGTACATGTTGCTGTGTGTGTATATGCTGCTGTGTGTGTATATGCTGCTGTGTGTTGCTGTGTGTGTATATGCTGCTGTGTGTATATATGTTGCTGTGTGCTGCTGTGTGTGTACATGTTGCTGTGTGTGTATATGTTGCTGTGTGTGTATATGTTGCTGTGTGTTGCTGTGTGTGTACATGTTGCTGTGTGTGTATATGCTGCTGTGTGTTGCTGTGTGTTACCTTCCACAGTGACGGTGAAGGTGCGTGTCATGGAGCCGTGGATGTTGAAGGCTCTGCACTCGTACTCGCCGTCGTCCTCCAGCGTGATGCTGTCGAAGTGAAGCCAGCGGTTACTCATTTGCAGCTGGCCGCTCGTCTCGTCCAGACTCCCGTCCTTCTTCTTCCACTCCACCTTCGGAGTGGGTCTGCAGACACAGAGATCAGAACCGGAATCAGCTTTGCCAGAACCGGACAGAACGCCCAGAGGAAGAATCAGAGGAGTGTAAAAAGAGGAAGCTCAGACTGAACTGATCTGAGAGGGACGGGCGAGCGAGGGAGAGGCATCCATTCAGAGAGATATGGAGGAAATTAGAGCTGAATGAATACAGATGATCATGTTAACGATGTAATATCCTATTTCATCGTTAAGGCAGAATTATAATGACGCTCCATTCATCGCTGCGGAGATCGAACTCTCAGGGGACGGAGGATAATTAGAGCTAAAAGAAAATAGCCCTGACACAGAGGAGAGATAAAATCCTCCAGTCAGAAGGATTAGTGTCCAACCTGTGTGTGTGTGTGTGTGTGTGTGTGTGTGTGTGTGTGTGTGTGTGTGTGTGTGCAGGATGCTTACTTGAATTATATTACAGTGCAAATGTTCAGCTGTGATATTATATGAACACTTATAACATTAAATAAATCATCATCGTCATCATCACACTAGCTAACTGTTGAAAACAAACACGGTGTGTCAGACAGACCTTTACACACACACACACACACACACACACACACACACACACACACACACACACACACACACACAGATATACTTACAGTCCTTTGGGGAGACATTCGAGGGTGAGGCTCTCCCCTCTGAGCGCCTGCACTGAGCTGTGGGAGGAGCTCGGACGGAAGAAGTGCGGCTTTTTACCTTGACCGACATCATTACCTGGAGAGAGAGAGACGATATGAAATCAATACATACTAATATAAAGTATATATACGATGAAAGTCTCGATGATTTTTCTTCTTGTTCTCTGTCTTGGTTTGCAGGACAGCCGCTGTCTGTTTGACTGCAGGATTCAGAGCTTCTGTTACTTATTCCACATTAACATAAACTCCAGATGAAGTGACAGTATGTGAATCACTGGAGGGACGCAGAGTTTGGACAACTCAGCTGGTTTCTGAGTCTCTGAATGTCGTGTGAGGTTCTGTTCACCACCTCTGAAACACCCAACGAGGGAACATTTCTGGATGAAAGGTGTCTGTTGACTTCGTACCTGCAGTAAAATCAGACGTTCCTTAAATCTAATCTTTAAAACAGACTGTTCACTGTTTATTTGCAAGAATTCACGACGTAGACGTCAGTAACGACGCATGCTGCTGATGTGGAAATCTGACCTGGAAGCATGTTAAAGACCCATCATCATCATCACCATCAGAACTCCTTCATCACACTGGACCGCTACCGCTAGTGGCAGTGTGGGTTCTGTTCAGCGGCTCTGATGCAGAATCTGATCTGATCCTGACTCTGAAATCTGATTTGAGCAGTGAGAGCATCCATTTCAGGTTCTTTCTTTTACTGTTCAGACTTCCTTAAATCAATCTGAATATGCCACAAAATAGATTTGGGCTGACCGTAACGTTTTAATGTACCGGTGAATTAATGGATCTACAGTCTGTGTGTGTGTGTGTGT
The DNA here is from genome assembly GCA_963678695.2 of Diplodus puntazzo. Lineage (NCBI taxonomy): Eukaryota > Metazoa > Chordata > Actinopteri > Spariformes > Sparidae > Diplodus > Diplodus puntazzo. Next base: position 32,648,909 of record OZ023165.1, read on the forward strand.
GTGTGTGTGTGTGTGTGTGTGTGTGTGGACTCACTGGACATGACGGTGAGTCTGACGGCGGTCTCAGGCAGAATCGTCCGGGCTGCTGCGTACTGGGCGTTGCAGATGTAGTCGTCTCTGCTGTCGCTCTTCAGCAGGTTAGAGAAGTACAAGTTCCCGTCCAGGCCGACCATCACGCGCTCGTTCTGCTTGATGTGAACCATCTCTGAGGGGAAGAACACGCAGAGGGAGTCAGGGACACGGCAGGCAGGACGGTGGGAACGACGTGGTTTGTGGTTCCACGTTTGGGCGCACTGCAGTATTGACTTTCGCATTTTACTTAAACAAATGCGACAGGTTGAAAGGCAGAGAGACGGAGGACAAGAGCCAGAAAATATAAGAAATACAAAGAGCCCAGAAACATTATGTGACAGTACTGCATTCATTAGTCTGAGTGGAAACAGTCTGCAGTGCAGCACAGTGATGCAAATCCCTCCAATAGAGCTGATGGATGCAGACAAAATCCTGCAAAGTGGCTCAGAGTGTGACACTTAGAGGAGGACTGCCAGACTCACTCTTGTCCATCCAGTGGATGTGTGGAGGAGTGGAGCTCTCTGGAGGGTTGCAGGACAGGATCATGCTTTCTCCCTCGTACGCTTTCTTGTGTTGTTTCTGCTGTTTTAGAAGAACTGGTTGAGCTGAAAACACCAAACAACAGATGACTGGTTAGACACACATCAACGACAGCATCAGAGACGTCTTTCACATCAAACTGAGTCTCTTCATCACAAACACATTCAGGTCAGGATCACCTTCTGTTCTTTAAACGCAACGTAAGTATTTTCAGTCTGTTGGATTTACAGTATTTTCTGTCAGTTTTGTTCTGGAGGCAGTGAGTGACGCAGCGAGATGCTGCAGTGAGTCAGAGCTGCTCTCTGTTTGTTTCTGAACCAGGGAGCGTTTTCACCCTTTATGCTTTATACAGTATTTATTGCTTCACATTATCGATCTAAGGAAATGGATTAATGGAGAATAATTGCGGCTGGCAGGTCAAACTTTGACAAACAATGGCAGAATTATTCATAAGTAGACAACAGTTGCCTATTTACGAATCCAGCAGACACAAAGAAACATTAGCATCCATTTTCATTTTGCAAAGCCAGCCGTGTACGCCGCTGGAGAAAAGGTCCGGCTCGACCCATTATCACTCTGGTACGGTGGAAACCAGCGTCCCGGCTCGTTTGTATTTCTTTACACCGCTCACATCGTCCTGCAAACCCAGGACGCAGCGACGGTGCCAAGAAACGTTGAATGCCAACATTTTATCCTGGCGACTGGGCTGCTTTCTTGCTGTAAGGAGACTCAGATGACGAGGCTGATTTTGGTGACTGTCTCAGACTGAAACGTTGGAAGTTACACTGCTGGATTTGCAGCCCTGTGAACCCTCCAGCTGATCCTGAGCTGCTTTCTCTCTGCATCGATCTGCTGCTCTAACAGGAGAGAGTTTATCTCAGCCAGGCGAAACGACGACTCCCCAGCACCGACTCGATGCTCGGCAACCCCCCGCGAACCCTCCTGGTCACGAGTGATGTCACGGGCTCTGTCTCTAGGAAATGGTTGCCGTGGTAACAAGAGATGAGAGAGCAGAACAGGTGGCCCCAGCTCACCTCACTCATGACTCAGTGTGTGTGTGTGTGTGTGTGGGAGGAGAGAGGAAGTGTGTCTTTACTGTAAATCCTTCATAACATCAATGAATCAGCACGTGTGGATGTACAGGACTGTGTGTGTGTGTGTGTGTGTGTGTGTGTGTATGTGTGTGTGTGTGTGTGTGTGTGTGAGACTCACGCTCCACGATGACCTTTACTGTTTGGGTCACGGCGGTCCCCAGCGTGTTGGAGGCGTAGCAGCGGTACTGGCCTTCGTACATGTTGAGCGGCTCGTCCTCTTCGGCTCGCAGCGTCCCCGATCCTTTACGCTCCGGCCCGAACTCCTCGCCGTCCTTCACCCAGCGGTATCTGCAGAGAGAGAGGAGGAAGTAAATCAAAGACGGACGAGCAGCAAGTGTGATGAAATAACAGTTAAATTATACAACACAGGAATAAAACATCCAGTTCCTCCTGCGACCACAGTGACGGACAGAAAACTAAAGATTATCTCCAGCCTCAGTCTTTAAAATAACACAAGTGGTGTGAAGAAAAGAGAAAAACAAGGAGGGAGGTCAGCGAGGGGAGAGAAAAGGAAAAAGACAAAGAGAAATGGGAAGTCGGAGCGATGATGTTGTTATCGCTGTGATTCCGTTAGCAGAACATTTATCGCCATGCCAACAGAAAGGCCGGAGGGAGGAAGTGGACAAACAGCCAGACACGGACATATGCCTCGTTTGTCCATCTTCTTCCACTCTGTTGTGTTTGGCCAACACACACACACACACACACACACACACACACACACACACACACACACACACACACAGGTTTGGCTGCTGTACGTACGTGGGTGTTGGGTTACCAGATGCCTCACAGGACAGATAGATGTCCTCTCGAGAGAAAGCTGTGTACGACGTCGGCCACTCGGTCAGCACCGGAGGCTGCGACACTGAACACACACACACACACACACACACACACACACACACACACACACACACACAGTTATTAGATACGTTAAGACATCTCACTGTACAGTAGAGTAATCACCACTCAGTACAGTCACGTAAACACAACAGTATGAATATTCTCAGATATCTGCAGCAGGATTGTGTTTTACAGTTTCTCTTCCATGTAGCAGACGCAAAGTGACTGACAGTAATTCATACATTCACACACTGATGGCGCCGGCTGCCATGCAAGGTGCCGGCCAGCACATCAGGAGCAGTTTGGGTTTCAGTATCCAGGAATCAAACCAGCAACCTTCCGATAACAGACGCTGGCTCTTCCCCTGAGCCACAGCCTGCCTTACTTGCTGCAATCATTTTATTCCCTTTATCGATAATTTTTGGTTGTCAGTTTCAGTGACTGACTTTAAGCAAATAACCCTTTATTTACCACTTTTAGCTCTGTAGGCTAACGTCACTTTAACCACTGAGCAGTTTCAGCATTAGCTTACTTTATTTACTCTGTTTTCTTTCTAGCGTTTACTTTTCGCTAACATCGGTCACAGCCATCATTAGACTGTTAATCTTTTACCTTTCGTCAGTTTCAGTCATTTATGTTGAGCTACACATTTGTACATCAGCCCGAATTCATCAACCAGCAACATTTAGCCGTTAACATTACTTTAAGCTAACGTTACAGTATTTCCAACTGTTCATTTCTACTTTTAGCTAACGCCAACCACTGAAACTGTTAATCAATCACTTTGATTTTAGCTGATGACCATTTATCCATGACTTTTTTTAACAACGTTGGTCAACTTGTTGATCTTTTCTGTTACTGATAGCTCGCTATCTTTGTGAATGTGCTGAATTAACGCTCGCTCTCCACTTCTTTCTCCACTTCTTCAGCCCTTTAATATAACATTTAGCAATTTATTTCAACCATTTGCTTTTGCTAAATTAACGTTAATGTGTCTAAACCGTTTACACGTGCCTAGTTAGCTAATTTGAACTGTTTCTCCATCATTTTTAGCTCAGTAGGTTAACTGTGGACGCCACGAATGGTGCTACATACCAACATGCATGTCAGGGAAAAAAATATAATACCATTCATTTAAATTTAAAGTTTAATTTGACTACTTTATAGGCTCCTTGCACTATGTCAGGAATTAATTGACACCTGGCAGCCAATTAGAATCGAGTATTTTCAGTTCACTCATTGGCAACTTGACTTAACGAGCAGGCATAATGTTTAAAATCCTTAATTTCTTTCCACGTTTCTCCAGGAAACTCACGTTTCTCCAGGTCAGAGCTGGCAAAGTACAAATCCTTTACTCCAGTAAAGTAATAGATTACAGGCTCTGACATGTACTCAGAGTCTCAGAGTAAAAAGTCTCCCTCTGAAGGACATTTGTGGTCAAAGCTAACTGAAGCTCACGTCGTATTAATAGAATTCAAAGACTATTAAAGTTAAAGGTAGAATCAGTAGGATTTGTCCCAGCTGTTCCTGAACGCACCACAAAGACAGTTGATTGTTGAGTCTCATTCCCAGGACGTCAAACAGACACACGTTGGGTTGGTATATAAGAGGAAAACAGAGTGTATCTATATGCATCTGTATCATTATTGATCAGCTCTGATTGATCGGAGCGTTTCTGCAGATGTGAGTCTGCGTTTTCATCGCTCGTCTCTCCATCTCTTGAAGATTTGCTGGGCTTGTTATAAAGTTTTGAGAAAGGGGGCTGAATAATTCATATTAAATGTTTTCTACTTTCTGCATCATATTTAATGATTACAGTCTAACTGGCATAACAAACAAACAGCAGATAATGGACTGGAACCACATCCGGCTGTAATTGCCTGCCGGCTGAGGGCCTTGAAAGCAGACGAGCTTGTTGAAAGTGTAAAAAAAAGGAAAACTGTCGCGGCGTGCCGCCTCGCCGAGAGGACGAGAGGACGCCAGCCTCACGTCTGTCTGCTCATTCAGTATGAAGCTGGAGACAAACAGCCACGTAACACCAGAACTTCTTCTATTTCTGGTTTGTGAACACTTTTAACGAACCAAACGCAACACGACATGATAATTAACGAGCTTTAGAAGAGCTGGAAGGTGGAGATGGAGCTTTCCTGCTTCTTTATGCTAAGCTACAGGAAGCTAACCTGCTGTAGCTTTTATGTTTAGCATACAGACACGAGAGTGAAATCAGTTCTCTCATCGAATTTGATGTAAGAAAGCAAAATGCATCTTTTTGTGTGAAACGAATGACACATCAGACGCTTCGCCGAGCTGAAATCAGATGAAGCTTTTGGAGAAATGTTTAGTTACTTTCAGCTTAATTGCACATAAAACCAAGAGAAGTGTTGGTGAACAGGTCAACACTTCCCTCCGTCCACCTGACAGGTGTGTGGGAGTCAAGTCTTCTTCACTGTCACAACAAAGAAAGTCACTTACTGTTCTGCACTTTATCTGTTCGTCCGCACGAAAGCAAGAAAGAGAAAGAGAGAGAAAGGAGAAGGGAAACACTTAAAACACAACAGTGACATTATCACCACCGTCTGAAGGATTTCTCTTCCTCTCGGTTTTCTGACTCAGACACGATGGCGTCGCTGATCAATTTACATCTTCCCCCTCTGTCTCCCCCTCTGTCTCCCCCTCTGTCTCCCCCTCTCTCCCTCCATACTCTCCCCTTCTCTTCACCTTCCCTGTCCTCCTTCATCTATTTCTTTCTCTTCACCTTCCCCCAGCCTCTGTTTTACATCCTCTTTCCACTCCTCTCCTCTTCTCTGTCTCTTCCTCTCCCTGCCACACCCGGAGGAGGAGGAGGAGGCGGAGGAGGAGGAGGAGGCGGAGGAGGAGGCGGAGGAGGCGGAGGAGGAGGCGGAGGAGGAGGAGGAGGAGGAGGAGGAGGAGGCGGAGGAGGAGGAGGAGGAGGAGGAGGAGGAGGAGGTCACCGGCTGAAGGTCGAGCTGAACCCGACTCCTCTTCCTCGTCTCCTCTTCCTCTCCTCTGGGACCTACGATTGGAAAAATCCTCCTGACCTTTGAACTTAACCTCTGAAACCAGAGGTCACTCTAAATCTGATTGGGTGGATAAGTGTGTTTGTGTTTGCACTTATGTCAATGTGTTTAAACGTTAAGATTAAAAACTAAATCAGACGTTCAGGATTTATCTCAAGACTGCTTCAAACAAAAGAGCCGACGGATGAATGAAATGATGAGATAATGACGAGCGAGGTGAAAAGAACAGCAACACTGAAGGTTCATTCAACAGATCGTGTGTGTTAATGAACGCAGACTTTTAAAAGCTTGACATGCTGCTGAATGAAATGATCTAAAACTGACTTTAAAGGAAATGTTCAAGCAAAATGTTTCACAGCAAAGCAGCGTTGCATCATTCTCCTCAACAACTGAAGCAGTCGGCCACCAAAAATCATAAAATGGCTCCGCGCAGATCGTCTGATGTAATCCGAGTGTCCAGAAGACGTAATTCACATCCTCAACACACAGTTGAACTTGTGGATGCAACTCTATTCATTATATTACAGGTTTAGAATATTTTTTAGTGACAGCAACACGTCGTCAGGAGAACATTAACTTTCAGTCCGGCTTCTTTAAAGTCCTTTAAATTACCAGAATTTTTAAAGAAGCACCGGTCAGAATGTTCTTGTTTCTTCTGTGAACTACTGTGAAATGAAATAATTATCCTGTCAGAGCTTTAAAACCTCCTGTATAACTATATATGCTGTATAAGTTTGGGCCTTCAGGGGCTCCGTAGTGAACATTTGAATAAAGACATACCTGTTTGTTTCAGACTTCCGTATGATTTTTTTGTCTTCATCACCTTTTTAATACTTCTAAAATGTCCTTATAGCTGCAACCAACTACATTATGGTGTGTTTCAAGCTAATAATCATTAATGATAATTTATAAATTGTGGATTAGTATTTTCTTGACTGATTGATTAGTTGTTTGGTCTAAAAAATGTCAGAAAATCTTTTGTTGACATCCTAAAAATACACAGTTTACTGTCAGAGAGGAAAAACATTCACATATTAGAAGTTAGAATCAGAGAATCATGATGCGGCAAAACCAGTAAACGGACATTTATTACAGCCGGTTATTAGAAATCAGCGTCTGCGTTTTGTAGTTTGAAACCTGTATTTGATTTACTGAGTAAATATGAAGGTTATTAAATCATAACAGAGGATATTAAAGTGACTTTCCTCAGAAGAAGTGTATTTTCCACTGAACATGAACCTCGGCTACAGTCTCTGCCTGTCGGCGTCAAATCACTGCAGCAGAACATGATGATGTAATCACGTTTGCTACGGAGCCCCTGAAGGCCCAAACTCAATTAAACAGGCGGTTTTAAAGCTCTGAAAGCGTAATTATTTAAGTTATTTAAGAATTTAGGAGCCAGCGACTGTCTTCAAAATACATTTTCTGGAGACCTTTTTTTTTTTTTTGCTGCAACGCTGTTTGTGAAATATTTCGTGGACTCTGAAACTTCATCTGACTTAAAGTATTTAAAGTAAAGTGAGATATTTACATGGACATTTTCCAAAGACAATGAAGTGCATTGATTCTAAAATACTTGGTAAAACTCATGAGGTTCATAAATCTGCATTAATTTAAATGAATCAAACTGAGTTATTTCATTTATTCACATCGACTCGACATTATAGAAAAACTTAGTGAGACTTTTTGACACTTTGAACTCAAGTCTTCATATAAAATGGGATATTTAATGTAATTTTAATACTTCAAGATAAAAGAAATGTAAAAAAAAAAAAATAACTCTGAGGATGTTGAAAGGGGGGAAACATATATCCACAGGTGAAGGTGGAGGTGAAGGCGGAGGCGGATGTGGAGGATGGTGGAGGAGTACTCACAGTTGTCGGGGATGTGGATGGCTCCCTGAGCGAGCGGAGGTGTGGAGGAGAGGAAGGACAAAGGGAGGAGGAGGAGGAGGATGAGGGGGAGGCCGGGGGAGCGCGGCCCCCTATAGCCCGTCCACCGGCGCTGTGACACACACATCTCTCAATGTCCCATGAAAAGTGACGCGGGACACCCACACACTCATCAACACACCCAGACAGACACACACTCCAGGGACCTGGGACCCTCTGGAGAGCAGGGACGGGTACACAACTGGGCTTCAAGTTGTTTAAGTGTGTGTGTGTGTGTGTGTGATGCGTTCACAGTCCAACTCTGATTGAGCCTCTCGGTCAGGTCGCCGCTCCGGCTGCCGGCTGTGAGGGGGAGAATAAGAAGGAAGAGGGAGGGAGAGGAGGAGACGGGAGGAATGACCGGGAGAACAAAGGAGGGATGATGGGGGAGGAAGGAGGGAGGGAGGGAGGGAGGGAGGGAGGGCACACAGGGCAAGGAGAGAGGAGGAGAGAAAGCAGAGACATCATTAATTTCATCAAACATAACTCATCCCAGAAGAAGACGAACAGTAATGTATTCAGAGGAGGAATTAATGACGACCTACAAACAAAAACATCCCAATTAACTAACTGTGAGTGTGTGTGTGTGTGAGTGTGTGTGTGTGTGTGTGTGTGATGTTGAATATTCATCTTAATATGTAAACACACTTCTGAGTCCAGTTGTTTATCTAATGTACAAAAACACACAACATCCGGAGGACAAAAGGCGTCGCTGTCAGTGTGCAGGACGGAGGGTGAGGTCATCCTGATGAAGACAGAAGATCAGATCTCAGCAGCAGGAAACATCTTCTCTGCTAATGACATTACAAAGAGAGAGAGTGTGTGTGTGTGTGTGTGTTTCTGCCACGTCGACTGCATTTCCATTCATCTAAACATCTTCTCTTTTGTCCTCGGCTGCTGACTGAACGCTGACCCGTGACAGCAGGAGTGTCGGGGGGTGAGGGGGGGTGACAGCAGACACAGATGGATCGGGCTCTCGGCCCCTTTGTTCCTTTATATCTCCTCCAAAAAAACCTTCAGCGCTCCAAGTTTGGTCATTTTCTTGGTTTTTTAAACTCGAAGTGAGGGATTACACGCTCCTCCTCCTCCGCGGGTTCACCTCAGAGCTCGTGAAATCCTTTTTGGAAATCTGCTCTGCACTTTGTACTCGCTCTAAAAATAACCGAGCGGCTCTTCAAAGACATCGAATGAAATGAATTCACGGAGATCCCGCTAACGAACAAACAAAGCAAAGAGTACAAAGTCAAAACACGCTGCTCCCATTTCTTTCCCTTCTGGTTGGAGTTTTCTAAATCAAAGTCGTCTCCGAGGAATCGACTTTAATTACTACAAAATCTCCTTTGTGACTCAAACTGAGCAGGGAAACACTTTCTGCTGGATTGTGTCCCTTTGCTACGCTGCTTCTAGTGAAGGTGGTTAATAAAAACCTGAAGCAGCAGCCAGAGCGGGTTACAATGAATAGTCGGCAAATAGAAACACAAGCAGAAACGTTTCGGTTATGTGGGTGTTTTAAAGGAGCGTAAACATGCTTATAGACGAGTTTGCCTTTCTGTTGTTTTTCC
>OZ023165.1:32662991-32932991 GCA_963678695.2 Diplodus puntazzo
TCTCTGGCTCCACACCAGTCAGATTTCTGTGAAACGGCTCGAGGCGAGGCTTAAACATGAAACTCTCCTGTCTTATCAGCTTCAACCATAAAAGAAAGGCTGTAATGAAGAGCAGAGCATCCAAACCCCCCATTAAGCGAGGCACTGTGTCCAAATAATGTTCTGGTGCTGGGTGCGATCACTGGCTGGGGATGGAAACCTCGGTTGTTCCTGTCAGTCGGAGCTCCTCTTTGATAAACCGACGTATCTCAACAGCTATTGGATGGATTTCCATTAAATGTGGTGCAGACAGTCGCGTCCTGATCAGCCTGAGTTCCCCTCAGCTTCAACTGTCGTATGTGTTTGCAGATCATTAGCACACATTAGCATGCTCAAACAAAGATTATAAACATTATACTTGCTAATCATCAGCATGCTAGCTTTGTCACTTTGGGCACGTTAGAGAGCCATGAGCATCGACTCTTAAACTGTTCAGATTTGGACTCGACTGTACACATCAACCTGCTGACTATTTCTGTCAGCAATCATTTCCTCTCATTGTGTTTTTAGAGTTCCTGTTGCTACAGGAAACAACAACAACATCCTCTGAGCTAACAACCTGCACACAGGTGAAACACAGGTAAGTTACCTCGATCCTGACCTGCTCGCTTACAGCAACAACCAAAACCAAAACCAAACCGGATGCATGGGTGAATAGTGAGATATCATCAGTCACCAGAATGTGCATCTAATAAATGTTTTCATTACTGGTTAATCTGCAGATTATTGTCCTGATTAAGAGAAATAACAAATTTCCCTGAAACACAAACTGACGTCTTCAAACGGCTTCTTTTGTCCAAAAAAACACAAGATGTTCAATTCAGGATCACAGCAGCAAATCCTCACAGCTGAGAAGCTGAAACGAGCGAGTGCTTCAACGTTTGTGCATCAGAAATGACCTCATCTATTATCATAACGTACGTCCAGCATCTATCTGTCACAGTCTGGAATTATACCTTTGTGCCATTTCTGTGAATTTGCCTTTCAGATGTGACGGGGGAGACTTCTCACCCGCTGCTCCCACAGCACAACCCCACGCCTTTCACATTCAAATCAGCTCTCATTGGCGTGACATTGTTTAGCCACCTCTGGATTTCCCCCACCTCCAACCACACACACACACACACACACACACACACACACCCCTGCAGACACAAAACCAGTCTCGTGTGTGTTTGTTTCTGATTTGCCTCTCGCCACACGACAAACGAAGCGCCTGCATAGGAGCGCATAAATCAGTCATTAGTGACGGTATGTTCCAGGATAAACAGCAGCTCCCGCGCTGGGTGGCTTCCTCGCCGCGGCCGGGGTCTATTAGATTTAGCTGAGGGGCGAGTGGCACCAGCTGTGAGAGGCCACAGCCTAACAGAGCGCTCAGGGCGGTTTAGACGAGACCCACGGCCGCACATCTATCACTGCATTCACATGGAATACACTGTGAGGAGGCGGAGAGCCACGGAGCTATTAATGAGCTCCGGGTGAAACTCAGTTAAACAGTTAAACATCGACAGGAAACAGGTCATTTTTGCTGATGTAATCCTCTTACTCAGCAGTAATTGATTAATCTAATGTAATCATATTAAAACAGAGCGGATTAAAAACATGAAATCATCGACGATATCATCCATGCTGTCCTGCCTCGGCCCTGCTGAGAGGCGAGAGTCCTGCAGCTGCTGGGAAGCTTCACTGTATGAGATGTCAATCAATATCCAACATGATCATATATCACATGTCTGCGACGGGCCCAGTTAACCAGCACCATTAACACACCGCTGACCAGCAAGACCAGTGAGCAAGACTGACTCTGTTTCCTCTTCTTCTTCTTCTCTTCCTTTCTCTGCTTCCAAGAATAAGCTGATTATAAACAGAGCCGAGAGGGGAAACTACTCATACACACAAGAGAAAAAGCCGCAACTAATAATTGTTTTCATTCATGGTTAATCTGCAAATCATCGTCTCGGTTGATCGATCACCAAAGCGCAAAAAGTGACGACTTCTTTTGTCCCAAAAACAAGATTCAGCTCACGAACACATGGGACGAATCAAAGCAAACAGCTGATTCATGATATCTAGCAGACAAAGAGCAACATCCGCAGATGTCGGCTGAGATTTCACTCTGTTTTTATCTCTGTTTTGGTCTCCACCAGCTTCTGAGACACGCTCGGCTCTTCAGCTGCTGAATGCTCCACTTCCATCACCAGCGAGTCGCTAGCTGTGTCTGTCAGACGGCTGCTGCTGAGCTCCTACACATGAAGGTCACTGCAGAGTCGGTGATGATTCTTCATCAACGGTTTAATACACATGTAATAATTTGATCTGTAGGTAATAAAAAGATATTAATGACGGCCGTCTGAATGAAGCATCTCTAACTCTACGCGGGGAAGATGATTTGATTGGGCGTTGTTGCTCTTGATGGCGCGGCTGTAAAACTTTGTGAGATGATAACCGGCCTAAACAGAGAATTACTTCACATTATGCAGATGAGTTCCTGTGAAATGTTTCCACCACTGGCACATCTTCACACACACACACACAGATTATCATCCACCCGCCCACGCTCCTCCTCTCTTGAGCCTACCACATCCACCCACCCACGCACACCCACCACCACCACCACCACCACCACCCAGAGGCTCGTCTGCCTCTCATCCTCAGACCGTGAACCAGCTGCTGCCAATCCACCGAGAGCTCCGACTCCCAGCAGCCTCAGCAGCCCCTCACACCGCAGCTAATCCCTGCTGGCAGGTAGAAGACGTTACCCTGAGCTTTGATTCTGCCGCTTCACATAATAACCTCATCCTCTTCATCTTCAAGGTGTCGGGTCGAGCCCGGCGGCCGTCCTCCACCCCGCCAGGAATCCACTGGGAAACGGTTCAGATCTTGAGATGATCGTTACAGTCGCCTGGAAAATATGTCTTCACTGTATGTGTCTGCAAAAGGATAAGTTTCATATGTATGGCATTAACATTTCTATGATATGTGTAGACGTCACCTGGACGACACGACTGCCAAGCAACACAATTTAGAACCACTTCAACCAACAAATGTCGGCGACCGTCTTTGTGGCAACTAAGGCTGCTATTTTATAAGACATGTTGGGAAAGTTTCCTGCTGTGTTTGTGGTGACAAAATCAGGAATTTTAGCCCAAAAACAAGATATTTTCCGGACACGCAGCAACGGTTTCTTTCGCCTTCACCTAACCGGAGCAAAAGCACAGCACTGTCACGACAAACAAATTGGCGATTGATATGGAAACACAATTTTATTGGTGAATTGTTGTCTGATGAGAGCGACGACAAAGAACAGCAGTTTTGAGAAACCCTGTTCTTCGACGCACTGCAAGTAGCTGAAAACACGACAGACACGAGCTGCAAAAAGTTTGAATTACTCTAAAAAGAAATAAGCAAAGAATATTATTTTAACTGCAGACGTCGGCTGTGAACCTCCAGTTAGTCTTGTGTTGATCAACAGCAGATAAAAGCACTTAATAACTGAATCATGCCGTCAGCGGCGTTCTACTTTATTCCACACTGAGTTCTGCAGCAGCGACTCTAAAGCGTCTAAACCTTTAAATGTTTCCTTTATCTGTTTTTTTTTCAAACTGTAGCGTCTCTCTGGATGCACTGTGAGTCCGTCACGTTGTCTCTTTGTCCTTTGACCAAAAGAGCCACAACTGTGTCTGCAGGTTACTCCACTCCCAGGTGGGAGATCACGTTTCTTCATCTCCACTCAACTCAGAGAGCCTCTCGCTCTCTCTCTCTCTCTCTCTCCTTCATCCGTCTGCAGCTTCATCTTCTCCTCCGTCTCCCCCACCTCACCCCACCTCACCCCACCTCACCTCAGAAGGAACAGGAAGGAAGGTTTAAATTAAAAGGGGATTTGATGCTTATCATATTATTCAATCAGTTGGTGAAACTGTCAATTTGCATTAAGTGTAAGTGTGTGTAGTCGCTCTCTCTCTCTCTCCCTCTCTCCCATCCCTTTCCCCCATCTCCATGGTAACCCCCTGACTCCAGCAGCACACAGTAATATTTCTCTCCCCCATCCCCCACGCTGCCCCTCCTTCTTTTCTCCCATCCCCCACTCCGTCCCTCCACACCTCTCCCTCGCTTTCTCTCCGGTGCCACTCCCTTCATCTCCTCGATTCACCTCTCCATCGCTCTCTCTCTCTCTCTCTCACACACACACACACACACACACACATAAATGCACACACACACTTCCTGTTTTGTGCTATTGTCTCCCACCTGCCTCTCCTCCCACGTTTGACTCGACTGCTCTGCGGTTTGTCTGGTTTTTAGGAAACATACATTTTTTTTGTGCAGCTTTTCTTAAATCACAGAAACACGAACAATGTCAACATCCCACGAACACAAAACGAAACGGACGCTCAGCTGTGGGAGAAGTGACGGCGTCAGGGACAAACTGATAAATGAAAGCAAGAGTAGAAACAGAAGGAAGAGAAACGATGGAGAGAGTTTGGAGTGCTGCGTCCCTGAAAGGTGGTGCTCTCTCTCATGAGTTAGTTTTGATGATTAAATATTTTTCAAATGTTAGAAATTGAGACACAGATGCATCAATCAGAGCATAATGGACTTGCAAAAAGATAACATAAAGATGTAATCCATTAAATGACAAATAAATCTGTCAACCTTCAGACAACTCTCTGGTGTCACTCGGTCAAAGGATTCGTAACAGAACGATCCGTTAATCTGAAGTTCATCTTGTGAAATAAAGGTTCAGGTGTTTGATGACGTCAAATATCAAAAAATGGTAAAAAGAAATGCGTGTCACATCTTCCCAAAGCTCACAGCGACGTCCTCGAGTGTCTCGATTCGTCCAAACAAAGACGCAAAAACAGAAAATATTCATATTTTTTAGCTGAAGCCAAAGAAATGTTTCTTAAAACAGCTGAATACAAATGTTTTAATCTTTTTCTAAGAAGCTGAATCATTTGCAGGAGGACATATTTTAACTGTGCACGTGGAGCTGCGAGTGACAACCACTGTCTTCATCAATACAAATACATAACAATAAATACAATGATTATTATCGTTATTCTGCTGATTATATCCAAGGTGACATCATCTAAATATCATAATTTAAATATATTCTGTTTATAATATGAGTCAAATAAATGCAAGAATGTATCACATTTGTGATATTTTTGTTAAAAAATGACTTAAAGAGATTATTAAGACTTGTAATTTTCTGTCCATCAACTAATCGATAGTTGAATCATTTCTAAAACACATTTTAACTGTAACACGTCTGCAAAGTGATGACTCATTTTTGATAAATCTGCTGATTTCATCGAAGGTAACAGTCCAAGAAGTAAAGATATTAAGTTTATTAAAATATGAGTCAAAGAAATAAACGATCTCTCACATTTAGTTTTTCTGATTCTGATTGTTGCAGCTGTAGCTAAATGTTTTATTGATACATTTGGAGTTTAACAACTTTAAAGACAAATATTTTAGTGTCTATATTAGAAATAAATCTGCTGATTATAACCAAGCTGACGTCTTCAAGTTGCTTATTTTGCAATAATGTCAAAGATTCAAAGATGTTCAGTTCACTGTGACGAGAAGCTGTTATCAGCTGTTTTGATGATGCAGAATATTCGCTGATACATTTTACGTAAATCATATAATGGATTGATCTCTACAGGATGTGCATTTTGTGTGTGCCTTTATTCCTAAATAAGTTATGACACATATTGATCAGACTGGGATGAGATGGATTAAAATGAGCTTCTGATCAAAACGATTAACAGACTGAGAGATTCCCAGCGACCATCGACCGGAGTCGTCGTCCGTGGAAACACTCGGATGGTGTGAGTCAGACTTCTGTCGTATATCAGTCGGCCGCTGGTCACTGAACTGTGTGTGTGTGTTATGGTCAGATTCATTGAGCACCATGTGATCGTTTGTCACTCGGCTGACTGATGATATTGTTGTCACATATTTGGCCGATAAAGTGTCCTCTGTGTTTGTGGTCAGTCCATGAATGGACTCCTGTCACAGTCCAACCGCAACGGCCAGAAAAACAGACACAAGTCACATATTTGCAGGAGGAAGTGTGTGTGGTTCTGTGTGTGTGTGTGGTTTCGGTGTGTGTGCGTGTGTGTTTGTGTTCACACATGTGTACTGTACATAAAGCCACTGAAGTTAGATTAGCTGTTTCTGAGGAGATTAAAGCCCCAAACACAGAGGGGCTGTTAAGACCCTCCTACAGTTTCTAATCCCGGCTAATGGATGCACCCCCGACCCACCACACACACACACACACACACACACACACACACACACACACGCACACACACACACTGGGGGAGGGAGAAGACATTAGGAAGAAGAGCTGTGAGGGAAACAAGAAGAAGAAGAAGAAGAAGAAGAAGAAGAAGAGGGGCATTCCTCTCATTTCTCAACACAAAGGCCTCATTCTGTGGAGAAGAAATGGAAAAACAAGGGGACAGAAAGAGGAAGAAAAGGCCAAAAGAGAGGAAAGAGGGAGCAGAGGGGAGGGAGAGGGGGCGTGAGAGAGACGGATGAAGATGGATGAGAAAAAGGCCACAATGAGAAACGCTGAGGAATCAGAGATAGAGAGGAACTGAGAGAGAGCAAAAGTCAGACTAATCTCATTTTCTGGGCCCAGACTTCCCTCCGACCCGCCGTCCTCCAGCTCAGAGCTTTTAGTCTGGCTCCAAACTGCATCCTCAACCTCTCTCCCGGGACTCTTATTGACTGTTTAGAGCTGCCACGACAAGTCAGATTCATGTTGTCCTCTCACGGCGCACGCTAGCGTACAAATCCAAACGCTACCGGGAGGTCAGACAATCTGTCTGCTCACAGCAGGTCCAACATGTCAGAGAGAAGCAGTCCTGCTTCAGGTTAAAGATAAACACCAGAAAACATACAAGACAGAGCGGAACATCTCCGTCTGTCTTCTTCATAGTTGTAATGGGGGAAACTATTCTAATAATAACAGAGTCAGTCGGCAGATTTAAACAATGATATGATTTTTACAAATATCTGACGTTCACTTCAAACTAAATACTCTCTACCTTCTTTTTAATGTCATCATCCCTTGAATGCTCACAGACGAGTATAAAGTGTGAAAAACAATCATCATTTCGTATTTTTAATGGAAAATGTGAGCGGAATTTTGAAACATGTGACTGCAACAAAGACTCAAACGCTACAGTATCAATAATTCAGCTTCCACTAATTTGTTTTGGGGCTGTTCGTCAGTATGAAATGACAAAATGATGCTGGGCGGCAGCTCGGTGAGCCGGCGAGCTAAGTGGCCCTGTTGGCTGATGTTATGAGTTTATTGTGTTTGCCGTCAGCGAGGCGAAGCTACATCTCCCAGCTGTAGCTGCAGACGTATCAGGAGGCAGGAGAGTCCTCTCATCAGTGGTTTATGTTAACGATAGCTTCGTTAGCTTCTGTGTCTCCACGTGTAAAATGGAGGAGCCATTGTTTAAAGAATTTACTCTCCGCCTCGGTGCGAACTGCATATGTGTCGTCTGGTCTGTCTGTCTGTCTGTCTGTCTGTCTGGAGTCGAGGTACAAAAGATGTGCTAACATAAAATAGCACCAGATGGTTCCAGTCAACTTGACTACTGCCAAGCATGAGAGGAGGAGGAGGAGGAGGAGGAGGAGGACGGGGGTAAGAGCAGAATTTGGACTAAAAAAATCCTCCTACGCCACATCCTAACTTTCCCTCCTCCTCCTTCTCCTCCTCCTCCTCTACCTCTCTCATCCTACTCCCAGTCCAGGCTTTCTTTTCATCTCCCTCTCTCCGTCACATTCCCTCTTTCCCTCAGCTTCCCCTGCTCTTCTTTTTTGGGGAGCTAAATCTTTCCTCCTCCCCTTTGATGGACCTCAACTTTCGTCTCTTTCAGACTCTTTCAATATCTCCTCCAGTCTCTCCCCCTCTGATCAACTCTCCCCTCCTCCTCCTCCTCCTCCTCCTCCTCCTCCTCCTCCTCTCTGGTTCTGGCCTAATTTGAGGTGATTCCACTGCCAAAGCAGTCGCGGTGAGAAAACCCCACAATGCAAACGACAGAAGAGAAGACAGACGTGTTGCTATGAGTGAAAAGAGGAATTCAGGAACAAACAGTCAAACAGAAACCTGGTGAAACTCATGAAAGGGACGGACGCACCGGGCAGAGCTGGAGGGAAATGAAACGTGTCGGTTTGTCTGTCGTCATGCGAATAAACGTCAGAGCTGAAAAGTTTAGTCAAGTGAAAATGAATCAGTTCCAGCTTCTCACATGTCAAGATTTCATGTTTTTCTCCATCACACTCGACAGTAAACTGAATATATTTGACGTTTAACAACAACATCTTGAGTTGGAGGAAATTCTTTTTAGATTTTTACAAAGACAGAGGATTAATTGGATTACCTCGGCCCAGGAGGTTGTGTTATCACCCGTCTTTGTCCGTTTGTTGGTTTGTGACCAGGATTACACAAAAACTACCAAACGGATTTTCGCCGAACTTGGACAGAAGACGACTCTTGGCTTAGAATAAACCCCATTAACTTTTGGTGTGGATCCAGATAAAAAGATGGATCCAGGATTTTTTTCCCCCCAACTGTCTTTTTTCATTGGCAGATGCTGCGTTTTTTGAACATTTATGTTAATTTCCAGGACGTTATGTATTGATGTTGATGAGAAAAAGTGAATTCACTGGCTGCTCTCTCTGGGTGGTTACAGTTTGATAAGGATCTAACTAAGAACCCTGATCTGATGAATTTAAATATATTCTATTTGATATTGATGAGGCTAGACTGAATTAAAGGGAACTTTTAGGCCTTAATGGAGGTATGCACTCTACAGACTTCCATTCCAGTAAAAGGAACAGTTCAGCCATAAATTCAGTAATTATCTCCTGAACAACTGAAGTATCTGAAGACTTGTTTTTAAAACAGAAAAACAGCAAAGAAATAAATGAAATACTCAAAAACTCAATTAAACTTTGCTGAATCAACTGTTAGCACTTCCTGTTTGCAGTGAACATGTGGACGAACAGACAACATCACTGGGTTACTGTGATACTGAAGGAAACTTAAAAACATGATGTTTCTAAGGCAAGTTCTGCACATGTAAGGAGCGTCTTCTTTAAGGATTTCTAAGCAGAGTTACGGAGTCCTCCTCTCCTCCTCCTGAGGATATAAAGTCTTTACCCAACTTTATATCATCAGAAGGAGGAGAGGAGGACTTTATATCATCAGGAGGAGGAGAGGAGGACTTTATATCATCAGGAGGAGGAGAGGAGGACTTTATATCATCAGGAGGAGGAGAGGAGGACTTTATATCCTCAGGAGGAGGAGAGGTGGACTTTATATCATCAGGAGGAGAGGAGGACTTTATATCATCAGGAGGAGGAGAGGAGGACTTTATATCATCAGAAGGAGGAGAGGAGGACTTTATATCATCAGGAGGACTTTATATCATCAGGAGGAGGAGAGGAGGACTTTATATCATCAGGAGGACTTTATATCATCAGGAGGAGGAGAGGAGGACTATATATCATCAGGAGGAGGAGAGGAGGACTTTATATCATCAGGAGGAGGAGAGGAGGACTTTATATCATCAGAAGGAGGAGAGGAGGACTTTATATCATCAGGAGGAGGAGAGGAGGACTTTATATCATCAGAAGGAGGAGAGGAGGACTTTATATCATCAGGAGGAGGAGAGGAGGACTTTATATCATCAGAAGGAGGAGAGGAGGACTTTATATCATCAGGAGGAGGAGAGGAGGACTTTATATCATCAGGAGGAAGAGAGGAGGACTTTATATCATCAGGAGGAGGAGAGGAGGACTCTGTAAATCCGCTTAGAAATCTAAAAGAAGACGCTCCTTACATGTGCAGAACTTGCCTGAGAAACATTATGTTTTTAAGGTTTCTTCAGTATCACAGTAATCCAGTGATAGTTGTCTGTGCATCTGTGAGTACGCTGCAAACAGGAAGTGCTAATAGCTAATTCGGTAAAGTTTTAATTGAGTATTTTGGTTTTGGTTGTTTAGCAGAATGCAGCAACTCTGTTTTACTGTGAAGCTCCAGAACTGTTCTGTGTGACTGTCATCAGCATGGAGGGAGGAGGAGACGACGACTGGGTTTACATTTATGGGTGAACTGATCCTTTTAGAAGGTCACCAGCAGGTTAATCAATAGAGAAAATAATTGTTAGTTGGAGCTTTACATCAAATCATAAAACGTGACAGGTGAGGTCGTCCAGGTCGCCGCCCTGTGGGACTCCGTAGCACAATAAAAACACCACCCACTTTCCACAACAACACAACTTTCCTGTTCTGTCCTCGGCACCAGGCGGTGGAGGGAAGGTGGAGGGAAGGTGGGGGGAAGGTGGGGGTCAGTACGAGCTGAGCAGGTGATGCCAGACACCACATGGTGCTGTTTATATCCATGATTTCATTTGCAGCACAAGGATGAAAACCGACGACATCGGCCCTGACAGAACTGCGCCCTGAGAGCTTCATCATGAAAGGAGGCGAAGCTACTAACCAGCCGTGAATAATTGAGCACTATAATGTTGTTTCATCCAATATTCATAAAAACATGCCGCTGCAGATGACGTGTAGGATGTGGAAGAAAAAGCTGAATCAAGTCAGTCAGACACTCCCTGAAGACTGACTCACACACACACACACACACACACAACACACACACACACACACACACACACAGCCTCCACGTCCGTCCACACCGACAGTCACTAAAGGGTCAGTTCATCTTTTTATCTTTTCAGTTTTCAAAAAAGGATGCGGACAGTGAGAGCAGACAGAGGGGGAAATAATCTCTCTCGCACACCCACACACATCACACACACACACATTCACACACACATTCACACACATATATACATGTATATACAGTGACACACACACACACAACACACACTTCAGTGCTCACCCAGCACAGTTGTTCATACCTGCCATCGTATTATGTAAGACATCATCTTGCCCTCCGGCCCACTGACACACACACACACACACACACACACACACACACACACACACACACACACACACACACACACACACGAGCAGCATGGTGGGATGCTATTGTTGTCATCTTACCTCTGCAGGTGTCACGTCTCTCTCCGTCCTCTCGTCACGCTCTCCTCACTTCTTCTTCTTCTTCTTCTTCTTCTCTGTCTTTATTTTCTCCTTCCTGTCCACTGAGTCGTGTCTTTTCTCTCCTCTCTCCTTTTTTTTTGCACTGATGCTGCAGTGGAACATAAAACACACCCTTCTGAGCTCTGCCTCTCCTCCCTCCCTTCTTCCCTCCCTGCTGCTCTCTGATTGGCTGCTTCACAGAGATGACATCAGCGTCTTTCAATGCAGCCTCTCTCTCTCTCTCTCTCTCTCTCTCTGTATTCCCCTGGCGCCTCCCTGCCCCTCCCTTCTTCTTTACCTCCATGTTGCCCCCCCTCCTCCTCTATTTTTACCTCCCTCCATCCCTCTCTGTCTCCTCTCTGTGCTGGTTTTCTTCTCTTACTGGTGACCGGCTGGTTGGAAGAACATCACTGAATAAAACCTGCTTTTAAACTGGCTGGTGAAATTAAAATATAAAAAGTAATTACAGCATCAATGAGGGACTGCTGTTTGATGTTTGAATGAGTTTAAATCGAAGTTACCGTTGATCAACTCTGTCGACAGAAGACGACAAGTTAACATGAGAAACATCGTGATTCTGTAAAATCTGTTTATTTGTTTTGTGTGATAATCAAAATAAAAACTTCCTCAGTTTAATAAAACTGAGCCAATGTGTGGGATAAAAAGTCAAACAAAAATTAGTAATGATTACTATTATCACCACCATGTCGTGTTCATTTATCATAAAAAAGGATAATTAAAAATAATAGAAATAGTGTTGATCACATAGAGTTAAAAACGGCAAATTTTTAGTTAAAGTGAAACTCTGGCCAAACAGCAACCGAGGCTTTATTTGTGATTGAATATGAGTCAAACCTTCGTGTAAAAGCATAATTACGATGAAAGAGCCACTTTTAAGATTTACCGTAGCTTCGTTTTCGGGCAAGCTAATTTTCAGTGGGAGTGCTACGGGCACTTTTACGATAGCATCAAAATCTCTATTTTTAAAACAGTAAGAAGGCTCGACACAACATGAAACTTTGCTCGTAGTATCACCAGGGTCTCTACACATGAACACGAGCATTGAGAACATTGTTTGTGTACACAGAGTTACTAAAAAGAAGGTTTTTGAACAACTCACGTTAGCAGCAGCTTGTTCCGCTAGCCGCCATCATGGCAGACAGAAAAGTGTCGATCCCCGAGTGCGACCTGACAGGCAGGCTTGAGGAGCGGTCAACCATAACTCTCCTGCCTGTCAGGTCGCACTCGGGGATCGACATTTTCTGTCTGCCATGACGGCGGCGCGCTGGAGATGCAGCTCCTACGGTGAGTAGTTCCAAAACGTTCTTTTTAGTAAACTCTGCAAACACAAACAATGTTCTCAATGCTCGTGTTCATGTGTAGAGACCCTGGTGATAGTAAAGTATTTGTACTTCATTACTTCCAGCCTCCGGGACATCCGGCTGTTTTTCACAGGAAGTCGGATCATCTCCAGATGTTTTTGTGCCTCAACCTGAACAGAGTAGAGAGAAATGTTAAATGAGACATAAACAAACATAAAGAAACGTTCACAGCTCACATTCATCCTGCCGACTGGCTCGAGTCGAGTCCTGAATGATCCCTCAGTTAAACACTTCCTGGTTTTCTCATCTCGCAGGTTTTCATGGATGGTGTTTGTGCCCTCTGTTACTGTTATTAATCATAGTTACATGTCTATTTTCAGATGACATTGCTAATGTTATATTCCACAGATATCCTCTCTGGTTAATTTCCTTGAAAACATGTTTGAGATTTTTCTTATTTTCAAACCACTGATGCTGATTCAAAAAGACCAGGTGAGAGGAGTCAGGAGGGACAGCAGGAGACAACACTTGCTTACACTTGAATCTCCTTCACCGTCTGTCTCTCTGGACGCTTTTCCCGCATGACTCCTCCTCCTCCTCCTCCTCCTCCTCCTCCTCCTCCTCCTCCTCCTCCTCCTCCTCCTCTTCCTCCTCCCTTTTCTTCCTCTCCGTCACTAAATGGAAATTTTGTTCTCTTCAACCCAGACTGTAAAGCCGGCGACACTCAAGTGGCATTTCGGCGGCCAAAACATGCCTGCTCTTCCTTGTGTGTGTGTGTGTGTGTGTGTGTGTGTGTGTGTGTGTGTGTGTGTGTGTGAGTGTGAAATACAGACAGACAAATGTGTGAGAGAGGACAGATGGACAGATGGACAGATGGACGGGGAGTGTCTGTGTTTAAGGGTTTCTCTTTGGCAGGACGGTACATACACACTGACCAGTTTGTGTGTGTGCGTGACTGTCTCTCCTCCTTTATTATTATCATTATCATGATTATAATTATTATCATCAACACAAACCAGCAGTCTATCAATAGTAAACCTTCACTGAAGCAGCAGCAGATCAACAAATGAACCTCAGAGACCTGAAGATGATTAAAGCAGCTCGACGCTCCGTCAGGTAACGAGCTGCAGCAGCAAAGAAGAAGAGCAGCGACTTCATAATGACGTCCTGACAACAGTGTTTCTATGCTTCAAAGACTA
The DNA here is from genome assembly GCA_963678695.2 of Diplodus puntazzo. Taxonomy (NCBI): domain Eukaryota; kingdom Metazoa; phylum Chordata; class Actinopteri; order Spariformes; family Sparidae; genus Diplodus; species Diplodus puntazzo. Next base: position 32,676,703 of record OZ023165.1, read on the forward strand.
AGCTATAAAAAACCCCAATGTAAAGTCCTGAGCACCAAACTAACATCTGTTCATAAACCAAAGTGTTGGACACATTTTTTGACCTGAAAATCCTCCAAAATCACAAACAAATCCATTAATCAAAGACGTTGAATATCTGGATCAAATCTCACAACAACGCATCCAGAATGTGTCTGCAAACTTTCACTTTCAGGAAAATCTCATAGATAATAAATCATTCATAAAGTAATTCTCACTAACTGGAGGAGCAGTAAAAGTATTATAACTGTCAGAGTGAGTGATATTTGTCTCATATATTCTTGTTGTCATGATGTTATTTAATGTTCTGTGCTGACCTGAGAGGGATGAGTTTCCCCTGTGGACGATAAAGAACATTTAATTCGTCTATGAGTGATACAAACACTTTAACATCGATTCTGACTTCATGTGAACTTTGAGATGTTTTCGTTCTGGACCAGCTGTCATCCACAGAGCCGGGTCACCGGTCTGAAAATAAAAAGCAGGACTGGTTGAGAACACAGTGGCCTTTAGACACAGAAACCTTCCAGAATCGCCCTCGATTTCACTTTCATCTTCGGATCTGCTGCTCGGCAAATTGAGTTTCCTCTCCAGCAGACAGCAGTTCCATTATCTCCTCCACCTCCTGCAGGTCGTCTTTGTCTCTCCCTCTGCCTCCACCCTTTCCTCCATCTCAGTGTCTTCCCTCACTTAAGGCATAATTCACTTAACCTGTACGTGTGTGTGTGTGTGTGTGTGTGTGTGTGTGTGTTTGAGGGTTAAGATGCAGTGATCAATACAGCAGATGAGCATCTTCTCTCCCATCTCACATGTCCTTGTCTCATGTCTGGCATTGTCTGGGACATGTCATCACACACACACACACACACACACACAGACAGACACACACACACACACACACACACACACACACACACACACACACAGCATATGGATACAGTTTACCGTAAGTGTGACTCAGCCGATATGACTGGAATACAGAACACCAACAAACTGCAGCTCTCTCTCTCTCTCTCTCCGTAACACACACACATACGCGCACACACACACGCACACACACACACACACACACACACCTTGTACACGTTAAAGACGACCCGTCCTAAAGAGAGAGAGTCGAAGAGTTAAACAGAGGAGAGAAATGAAAAGATGGATGAGAGTTAACACTTTTATTTAATTACGCATCAATAAATCCTGTAAGGCAATTAGACCCATTAGGCTTATGAATCCTGCCGCCCACTGCCGCCCTAACTCTCCTTGTAAAACACACTCTGCTGCACACACACACACACACACACACACTATTATTCATTTCCTAATGTCCTTTTAACCTTCATGTCATCAAAGGTTTTCATCCTCATCTAATATGTGATCATTTAAACTGAGTCATTCAGCAACTCTTCAGATACTGTGCTAACGTAGCTTAGCACAAAGATCGGAAACAAAGAGAAGACAGGGCGAACAACATCCACCGGTCGGATGTGTGGGCTGAGGAGGATCGTTTGGTGGAGAAGCTTAATAACATTCATACTCATGACTTCATCAGTGTCGGAATCGCCTGAAACGAAGAACTGAGTGGCGACCGAAGACGAAGGTGAAACGAGGCGAGGCTCAACCGCTGGAGACGCCGAAAAAAGATGGAATAACAATGAATAAGCTTAATGTAAAAAAGTGTTGACATAAAAATGTAAAATATAACAACTTTACATTTAAATCTCATAAATTCGATGTACTATCCCATAATTATGACTTTTTATTCCATGATCGACTTTTTATCCAATAATTTTGTATATATATATATATTTTTACATTTCATGCCATAACTGACTTTATATCTCATAATTCTGACCCATAAATATAATTTATTTATTGCAGAATTATGACCTATAACTCCCTTTTTTGACATTTTATCTCATAATTCTGACCTTTAATCTTTTTTATCAAGGCAAACACTCCTTTTTTTCTTTAACTGGTCGAAATGTGCTTCCGTAGAAACCACTAGAACTTAAACTTATCTGATATCTTTATTTTTTATAAACCAAAAAGTCTAACATATTCCCCAAAATGTCCAAACTGTTCATTCTCTCATCCTAATCAAACCAATGTTGTCTCATAAAGCGACACAGAACAACTGTCGTCTCAGGAGGTCCAGTTCTGATGAGCTGGTGTCATGAAGGTGATGATTGTTCGGTCCAGCATCAACTCTCTCTTCAGATACAGAACCTGAGCACCAGACTACAGTGGTTCTGATCCGTCCCTGCTCGTGTCCCCGCATGTGATTTACAGATGAGTCTTACAGTCAATCAATACAAACAGCAGCCCGCCAACACCTCGGCCTCACGATGCCCTGATGAAACATCGTTACGGTCTGATGTCGGAAACACTCGGAGGAGTCACATCGAAGAGTTTAAACAAATTCAGATAAACTCGGTCGTTCTCATCGATTATCGGTGAACAGAGACGACTAATTTGAGTGAGCGGCTGCTGGACAGAGAAATGTCGATGTGGTTACTGGAGAAACTGGACGCAGACACACACACACACACACACACACACACACTTCAGTTGTTCTGTGTGCGTGTGTGTGTTAATGTCGCCACCTCCAGGACTCTCTCTGAACAACACTTCCCTCGGCATGCTGGGAAATCTGAACAGAATTGAGCTTCACTTCAGTGCTACCTCTTTCTGTTTCACCTGTCAGGTTCTTGCTGACATTCATTTTAGCCTAAACTCAGAATAACTTGTCTTTAGATGTTCTATTTTAATAATTCTTATTCTGATTGTTATTATAATGATGTGATATAGATTATAATATTTAGATTTAACATTTAATATTTAGATTTAACATTTATATTCAAATGTAACATTTATATTTAAATGTAACATTTTATATTTAAAATTAGATTTAGATTTAACATTTGTATTTAAATGTAACATTTATATTTAACATTTAACTTTCAGACTTAATATTTAACATTTAGATTTACATTTTTCAATTAGATTTAACATTGAAATTATATCTATACAAGAGTGGTAAATTTCACAAAGTTCACAAATATTGCTGTAAATCTGTAACAATTCTGGTCAAAAATAAAAATTCACATATGTTTTTTTAAACACAGTTTGTTGCTAAATGTAGGCAAGAGTTGCTGTTTATTTTAGCATGTGCAACTTTACAATTGGCGACATATACTTTTATACAATGATTCTGACTTTAAATCTCCTGATTATGACATTTTAAATTCTCATTTTGACTATTTATCTCTCGCTTTTAAGCCACAAATATAGAAGTTAAAAGACAGGATGTGTCACATTCGTAACATGCAAACATTTATTTACTACAGGTCTACGGTGGCTCTGAGAGGTCAAACAAAGCATTTAGTCAAAAAAAGGAAAACAAGAATTGATCAATACAAAGAAGTAACACAGCAGCCACATGAGAAACACGTTCTCCAGCTTTACAACAAACACACGGCATAACGGAAACTAACATACTGCTGTTTTTTTTCCCAAGCTGGACTACTCCAGCACTGCAAACAGTATCAGGCCTGTTCTGTGAGCGTGGAGTAGGTTTGGTTCTGATCCATGACGACTGGATCCAGGCTCTCGTAGAGGGTCTCTTCACATGGAGAGTCTGGAGGACAGTTCTCATAGGGCGCAATCTGAAAGAAAGAAAACACAAACTGAAGTTTACAGATAATGAGAACAGACCTGAAGTACAGACTCTTTTTGGAGCGGACGCCGTCTGGTTTCTGTTCACTGTAACTGCTTTTTTATGTTCTGTACACTCAGTGAAGTGAAGTCTGCTGGGGGTTGAGTTAGTTCAAAGAAGAGACGCCCTCAAGTTTATACAGAGACGTTACAGTCCGACGGGCCGGATCACTCAGCTCTACGTCTTTCCAGACTCTTATAGTCTCAATAGGAAATGCATTATTTGGAGCTACTTATCACCCCCTACAACGCAGCACAGAGTTCTCTCCCGCTTAACAACCATTCACACCTGGGCTCACCTGGCCCTAGCAACCCACATGACAACGACCCACAAGTGGCCCTAACGACTCTGTAAGACACTCACACACTGAGTTTAAACCCCTCCAGTCAGTTAGAACTGAAGAAGCCTCTTGGATTAGAGACAAAACGTCTTCAACAAACTGAAACGTCAAGTTGACTACGATACAGAATCCCCATGACCTGAAACTGAACAGCTCAATCCATCAGCGTGATTTGCATCATATTTGCATTGACAGTAAACGAGTGGGATGAAGTCACCTCTATGTTTGTGCCGCCGGAGTTTCCTGCGGTCCTCGAGCCTGTGGAGCAGACAAAATGTTTCTCTCTGTTGCCATGACAAATTATTCAAAGTGCACATTTGACTGCTCAGGTTGAAGAAACAGGAAACAGCCACTGATAAGACACACACAAACACACACACACACACACACACACACACACACACACACACACACACTGTATTTCCAAATTTCTCTGTTAAATGTCACAACCCCTCCCTCACCTCAGCTTCCTCATCTTGTTTTCACTGAATTGTCTTTAACATATGTTTGTGGTCATTAAATGTTGTGTATCTCAGACTGAGTTGAGTGATTTTTAGTGAGAAAAGGGAAGTTGTAGATGTTGCCTCACGATCAGGTTTGCGTGTCCTCCGAATGCAGATTACGGTCAGCACCAGCCCCAAGATGATCACAACGATGACGAGAATCCCGACCACGTACAGCAGCGCGTCTGTGAGAGGTTGAAAAGAGGAAAGGTTTGTGTCGGCCTGTTGAAGAATTGTGCACAACGGAGCAGACTAGGGTCAGCAAGTAACTCTGCATTCTCGCACCAGGCTTCAGGAAAAGCTTCGTTATGTGTTCCTCCATGAAATCAAATGATTTAGATGCAGCCATTTTATACTCTGGCCCACCATATTGTGAACTCTATAGACTCTAAACTCTAAAGTCCCACCCAGTATGGAAGCTCCTGTTTCACATGAAGACTCTGTAAATCCATTTAGAAATCCTCAAAGAAGTTGCTCCTCTCATGTGCAGAGCTTGCCTTAGAAACATCATGTTTTTAAGTTTTCTTCAGTATTACAGTAAGTCAGAGATGGCTGTGTGTATATACATGAGTACACTGCAAACAGGAGGTGCTAACTGCTAAATCGGCGACGCCTCGATGGCATTTTGGAGTTTTTTAGTCTCCAGCTGCTTCAGTTGTTTAACAGAACGCTGCAAATCTGTTTTACTGTGAAGCTCCAGAACTGTTCTGTGGACTACGACACTTCACCTGACTTTATACCAACATGGAGGGAGGAGAGGATGACTAAAGTTTTAGTTTTTGGGTGAACTATTCCTTTAAAACGTTACAAGCGGCTCATGATTGGTCAGCTGTAAAAAGCTGGAATAACTGATGACATAAACCGAACTCTTAAACAGACTGGAGTGAAAAATGAGAAGTAAAAAATAATTTTACATTCCGACTTGTTTCATCTGAACCTCAGCAGACAACACTGAATGTGTGGCTCTTGCTGGGATATTTCTAAAGCCGCTAAAGCTCATGGGTAATGTAGTATTCATACATTCACAGTTGTGTGGGTGTACCTGGGAACAGCGAGGGTCTTGGTGGTGGTGTGGAGGTCGGTGGGATTGATTCCCGTCTTGAAGCTGCTGGATCTGTGAACAATAAAAACCACAAAGTCCTGATGAGAGAACGTGTTTCAGCTGAGCAGTTTTTAAACGAACATTTGTCCGCGCCAAAATTTATGAATTGTGTGAAGCATCAGTAGCTGACAGTGAGAACTCTCCTCGGGCCTCCACAGACACGAACAAACACTTTATTTCTCATTAATTTTCATTTTTACTTTCAAGAGGAAACTCACCATCTGAGACATTGATCTTAAACCGCCGATAGGACGCTTGTGATAAAGGTCTGACCATCCCGCACGAGTACCATCCAGAGTCCGACTCGTTCAGCTTTTGGATGCTCACATGCAGAGATCCTCCTGGAGAAGATCCTTCTTTATATACAATGCCATATCTGCCTTCGTTAAATATGTTATAAGTTTGAGTTTGAACAAGAATGTCTTGGTCACAAGTGTCCTTGCAGAAAAACTTCAGGATTTTAGAAGGGGTCGATGTCGGGCATTCAACTATGATATCTCTTCCAGTTTTTGCGAAGAGGGTTTTTACTTCAGGAGGTTTTCCATCCAGAAATGCTGTTGAAAAGACGAATAATCAACAGTTACTGTCTGTACTTTAGATGATGCAGTCTGAACAAAGCTGCCCAGTTCAAGCAGTGTGTGATTTTATAGATATTCCTAAAAAATTATTACGTTGAAAAGCTTCTATTAAATTCACAGAATGTATTTTATTTATTTTTTTTAGCTGAACAAAGAATCTGTCCTCTTCAAAAACTAATACTTCTGTTTTCAGAGTCTTTGAGTTTGAGGAATACTCAGAGTTCTATCACATCTAGAAGTTATTGACTCGTTGGTTTTTAATGAGCATTTATCAGTTTCACAGAGATGAAAAATATGAAGAACAAAATCTCTCTGCAGCGGTCAGTGAACAGTGAAAGAACATTTTCATGGCTGTTAGCAGAAACTTACCATCTCCAACATTGATTTCAAACTGATAGTAACTTGAACTTTTGAAACCACATGTGTACAGTCCTGAGTCAGACTTGGTCACATTTATGATGGTCACAGAAAGAAAAGGTGCTGTTCCTAAATAAGCTTTCCTAAACCGAATTTTGTATCTGCCGCTCTGAGCTGTGTCATTAGTTGTTTCAAGGAGGATGTCCTCTTCTTTACATTTCTCCTTGCAGAAAAACTTCGTGTTTCCAGACCAAGTAAAGGAGTGTATCATTTCAACATCTCCTCCTTCAGCTGCATAGACAAAGACACTGGGACCAAAACTGCCACTGACTCCATCCTGCAGAGCTGTTGAAAGACGAACAACGTTAGAAGCTGTCGCTGCCTCACGTGTGCTGCTGTCTGATCAATATAACAAAGCACAACATTAACACAGAGTTAAACTGGCAGCTGCAGTTCGACTGCAGTCTGTAACTGAGGATCACAGTCTTGGACTGCAGTGTTGGAAAATGGCAGAACAAGACACACAAGGGAACAAACAGTTCTATTAATATGTTAATTAAATTGAAAATATTCCAGGATGTGGTTCAAATAACCAAAGGACAGTTAGACAAAAAAACTTAAAAAATTAAAGAATAATACGGCATGTTGAGGCAAAAGAGCAATGAGATGCTTGTGTGAACAAAGGAAGAATTGAGGTTTGTCACAGTAATCAACTGGAAACGAAGCATCCAGCTGAAACATATCGAAGCAAACGCCTCAATTTAAGTGTCGTCATGTTGTTGCATTGTTACATTACAAAGCTATTCATGCAAACCACTTACAGATCAGCAAACAAGCTAACAAGCTAAATAACTAGCATATGGGAAGCTCATCAGTAAAGGGTCTGTGTGTTTCAGAAGTGCATCAAACTCCAACAAAAACTGTTTCCTCTTATTCTAAAATGTCCACTGGATCCATTTCAGTGACATGTTTGGTCCAACACACAGTATTTCATCATTACATGGAGACGAAACAGCAAAAAACTGAGATCACGGATGATGTTATGTGTAGAAAGAGACTCCTCATGTCACAGCAGACTCCATCTTCCCTTCGCCGCTGACAACAGCCAATGAGTGAACGTGTAGAGCAGTGACCCTCTCTCTCTTTTTAGACATGAATAATCAATAATTTTGTGTGTCCAGACTTCTATAGATTAACGTAAGGAGCACCTACAGAAAGTAAAACCACACCTGCACTCCAAATGGTTCAACAACAGCTTTGAATTGACTGGCAGAGACGTTTTAGGTTCATTTTACATGCGTTTCCAGAGACATGAACAATCTCCTCTTAGAACCTAGAGACAGAACATCCTCCTGCTAATTTGGTCGGGTGTGCCTGGTGGGTTACACATGCATTTAGAAAAGAGTAATATTGCTGATTAGAGACGCATCATCGCTCAGTATTCAGCAGAACAAACTGGAAAGGAGCAACAACAAAACGGGAAACTATGAAGAACTAAAACCAGTCTTTAAGATGACGATCCAGGCAAAAGATCAGATATTGGAGAGTAAAACTTTGAAACCACACCTGCCGACATCACCTGCTGCTACACTCGTCCTTCCACTTCATCAAACAAGAAGAGTGACTGAACGTATCCACAGTCAGTCATGTACATTTTAAAAACCCCAAGCGATTCAAATCAAGTCAGTTTTCACTTTTCTCCTCCACTCTAACAGTGAAAACAGACGATTTAGGAACCGTCACATCAACATGTGGTTTCCATGCTGCTGTTTCGAAACGCTGCAGGTTTGATCTGTCTGTAAGAAGCGATATCGTCTCGTGTCTACAGGAAGTATTTCTTCACAGTAAGTTGTGAAGTTATGACTTTCTCCGCTAACCGAGTGAAGCAACAGATTACATCAACGCTGCAACGATGAACTGACGAATCAATTCACTACTTCCAACTAATTTGATAATCTAACTATCGTTTTGGTGATTTTTCGAGCCAGAGTGTCACATCGCTCCTTCCACCTTCTACGCTTCTAATCAAATAATCTTTAAATAAAAGAAAAAGAGAGATTTACAGAGTGCAGCCAATGATTTATAAACAGTTACACAGTTTTTATTGACTGCACTTCAGTTTTAAAGTTGTCCCGGAGGTTTGTCTTCATTTCCTTTCCTGACAAACAGTTTATCACTAGACTTGTAATGAACTGTTTTTAAAAGGACATATTCACATTTTCTCAGCTTGCTCTTTGTAATTGTTTTTCTGTCACTGACCACAGTGAGTTCTTTATAAAAATGTGTTCTATTTAATATCAGTCTGATTTAGATTTTCCTGGAAGAACGATTACAGCGACTATCGACCCTTCAAATGTACAAACGGGCATGTGAGGGTTGTTCTAGGCAAGGCTGGAAAAAAATTTGAACATATCTCTTAAAGTGGCTCTGATCACCATGATTAATAACATAAAACACTGTTACACGACTGACGAGCGGTGTAATAACCGCAGAGAGTGACAGAGATATGAAGTGAATGTACTCACAGAGGAAGAAGAAGCACATCAAAGTGTGATGAACTGCCATGTTGAAGCTCTGACGGGTCACTGCTGCCTCTCTTCCTCCTTCACTGATAAACTTCTACATATTTGAACGAGTCCCTCCTCTAAACACAACACACAGCCCAGCCTCCTCTTTGTGTCGAACGCAGGTATGTATCTGACTTTTCATTCAAAATGATCAGAAGATTTACTGTATTTCTGTTAGAGTGAAATTCTCGCCAAAATGCAACTTTTTTGTGAATGTATATGAGTCAAACCTTCGTGTAAAAGCATAATTACGATAAAAAAGAGGCACCATTAAGATTTACTGTATTTTTGTTTTCTGGTCAAACTCATTTTTAATGGGAATGCTACGGGCACTTTTACGATAGCATCAAATTCTCTATTTTTAAACACTAAGAAGGCTCGACACAACATGAAACTTTGCTCGTAGTATCACCAGGGTCTCTACACATGAACACGAGCATTGAGAACATTGTTTGTGTACACAGATTTTACTAAAAAGAAGGTTTTTGAACAACTCACGTTAGCAGTAGCTTGTTCCGCTCGCCGCCGTCCTGCCAGTGGAGAAGTGTCGATCTCAGAATGTGACGTAACCTGGAGGACAGTTAAGGTGGAACGCTCCTAAAGCTTAGTTCCATATAAATGCAGGATAATTCGTTTTGTCATTAGTGAAAAACAATATTGACCTTGAAGTTGAAAAAGGAGCCTCATATAAGAAACAATACTAAATTCAAAAGCCGGAAAAGTCACGTGAGATCTTGCGAGGATAGTTGTTGCTGGAAGACAGAAGTTCCGGGACGGTACGGGAGGATGCAAGCCGGGGACGGCCAGCGTCAACGGACTCTTCAGAAATCCAAACTTTACCTGGTGACAGTTGCTGTAACTATCACCAGGTAAAGTGGACACTGCAGAGACGGTGTTGGTGGTGATTTTGAACTCTCCACAGTAGCTCCTCTTGACAAAATCAATCCACCGTTTCCTTACGTTGTTGTCCGTAGGAAACTTAAATAAGCTAACGGAGCTGTTACCCTGCACACTGTGGCATCCAGGAAAGATGCACGAGCGGCGTAGAGGAGACATGACTGGTTAGCTAGCTGCAAACTATCGTAAGAGATGCTAGCCGAGACTCGAGAGCGAGCAGAAAAAACACTGAAGCTAACGTGCTGAATGTATTTAAACCGCTTCTGCAGCAGGGCCGGGTTTATGGTAACGCAGCTATGATTACTGACCCGCCCATTAAATCCTGAACAGAAATTTTGAAATACAGTTTGGAAGTCTAGCTGCACAATTAAATTCTAAATGGTTGAATGGCTTTTTACATGTTTTAAGGAAATACATTTATGACCTATTTAATGTGTTTAGAAGAAAATGGCTGAATTTGCTTTACACAGACTTTGACTGTCCTCCAGGTTACGTCACATTCGGAGACCGACACTTCTCCACTGGCAGGACGGCGGCGAGCGGAACAAGCTACTACTTAAAAGTGCCCGTGGCAGTCCCATTAAAAATGATGTTGACCTGAAAACGAAATACGGTAAATCTTAAAACTGCAACATTTAAGATTTATGATTTTGATAAGAACTGTTGAAATCAGCAGCGATCGCAGCAGATAATCATCATTCTGCGTGTGTTCGAGGCGTTTCCTCTCTCAACCCTGTAGTTTAAGATCAGCTCTTTCTTGGAAGTGTGGCAGAGAGGAGAAGAAACACAGTCAGTGCGTTAATGATGTTATTGAACTGGGCCTATCGCAGATAAATTATTTTAATCCTGATAAATCTCTATCAGAAAATACAATGTCCCGTTTTTTTTTAGCCCTTTATTTGACATTTACCATTAATTATGTTGCCTAATAAAAAAACAATGCACCATATGCCAAGTACACTTGTTGCCTACAGCTAACCACAAAACTGACAAGAAACAGAAAATAATACATCAACTTATTGTGAAAAAAACAAGTGAACACAGTGTAATAATAATAATAATAATAATAATAATAATAATAATAATAATAATAATAACAACAACAACAACTGAACATTGTTCCAACTGGTTTAGAAACCACAGTCTCCTCAGTGAAAGTCTACTTAACTCACTGCAGCAACAGCTTGCTCCTGATGTGTTTTAGTCACTGTCTTGTAAATGTTGAAATAATTCTGGTCCTGGGTCAATATTTATTTTAACAGAATAATTCACACAACTGGCTACAACATCCTCACTTATTTGTCGCCACGCGTTCGCCCTGTTTTGTCTTGATACTGCTCAATGTAAATGTAAAAACACAGGGAATTATTTTCTCCTCCATGTCTTGGTGGCATTGCTGTCCATTTGAAAAGAATCTTCTTGCATTTCATGAATGCAGGGTGCACTGTCTGCAGTTATGAAAACATGGTCACCTTAGTGGCAACATCTGCATTGTGTGGTCATCTACAGACTATTTGGTCAGCAGTGAGAAAGTTTCTCCAACAGGAGGCGACTCTTCCTCCAGACAACACAGACACACTGAGGAACCAGACCAGAGCCTAAACCCGGGATAAAGAGGTTCAGTGAATGTGGTGTTGTAGGTGTGGAGGTGGATCAGTGAGTCAGAGGAGACTCTGTAGAAGGACAGAGTGCCAGCAGGACAGTCCACATACACTGATACTCTGTTAGATACAAAGGAGGTGGAGGAGGAGGAGGAGGAGGAGGAGGAGGAGATGGTTGTCACCATCTTATTGTGGCAGGCATAGTAACCAACATCAGAGCAGTCCAGACTCCAGGACTGATCATTTAGTCCAAACAAACACTCATCACTGTCCCCTGTCCTGCTGATTCCTCTGTAACTCACTGATATAAAAGCCCCACCTCTCCACTCCACCTCCCAGTAACAGCGACCAGTCAGACTGTTTCCACACAGCAGCTGACACCAGTCAAATCTGTCTTGATGGCCAGGGTACGGCAGCTCCTCCTCCACATGCGTCATCTTCCTGTTGTTGTCAGACAGTTTGATGTTTCTGTTTACGGTGTTTGTGTTGAGCGTGAGTTCGCAGGTATCTGATGGAGAGAAGACGTGACACAGCTGCAGATATTTAATCATTAATGCTGATGACATCAGTATGTGCTTTGTTTTCATGAATCTAATGAAATCATACTTACACTTCCTCAGAGCTGGTCTCAACCATTGGACTCCACAAGGCTCCACCCTGAAAGAATTAATGAGATGATATACTTTTAATTCAGTGGACTGTCTCTTATTGGCCAATTGTTGCCAACATGATCATTCACATGAATGTTTCAGTATAATCACCTAGTCTCTGCCCAAGTCTGTCTGCTGTTTGCTGCTGGGCAGGTAGTGTACAGTGGTTTAATCAGAGCTATTTAGAAGAAAACAGCTGCTCCTGGAAATGGAGGTGTGCTGCAAAAACCAAAACTAGAAGCCAAAAAAGGCTTAAAAGCTCTGCAGAGCTGCAGAGATGGAAACATTTATTATCTGGAGGCCCCAGAAATAAATCTCTTTGGGCCCTGACACACCATGCTGGCAATCAGCTGATGATTCTTCAGTGCCACCTGTATTCAGTGGAGGAAATTGCTGTGTTTTGCTGGGGGAACCATACATTCATTGACTCCCTTTACCGTTTTCAGAAAATCTCTTCTATACAGAGAATGCTCCGAGTGCTCTCAAATTGGAACTGTGAATTTTTGAATGACCATTTCTGACTGAATCTATGAAAGCGCCATATTTATAGTCAAACAACCAGCGGCTGAGAGCATTGCGAGTAGCAAAAAGGCATGAAGATCCTATTTTTGTCTATACTGAAAACAAATGCTTTTGCAGTCGGAGGGGGAACACTGCTCCCACTGACTTTTGCTTAGGTGCATCAAAATACCTTGTATTATTGTTCAGCATGAGCCCACATGTTTACATTGCTGTCCTACTTCTTAATTCTGTTAATGTTATTAATGTTATTACCTCACTGTTTTGGCACATCCTGGCTGACTACTTCTGTCTGTACTGACTGTCTGATGTGGTCAGTATTTAGCAGCTCTAGTTGTTCAGGGTCTTATAAACCAGGCTGATAATGTGATAGAGAATGTTTCCAGCCTTCTCTCCCCTCTTTGAGACTGATATTTGGCTTCAACAGGCCTTTCCATACCTGAGAGTGTCCAGTCTCCACGCTGGATCCTCCAGCCCAGCAGAGAGCAGCTTCACTCCCGACTCTCCCGGATTATTGTAGCTCAGGTCCAGCTCTCTCAGATGGGTGGGGTTTGAGCTCAGAGCTGAGGTGAGAGAAGCACAGCCTTCCTCTGTGATCAAACAGCCTGACAATCTGCAAACACACAAAACAACACAAGTTGCAAAATCCGACGAGATGGCTACTGTAGTACTGTGACTGGTATCAATGTCCATGAACAATCAGACAGTGTCCTCATCCATTCTCTGTTATTTGACTCCTGAATGAAGGGGACATGTATGTTAGCGTTAACTCAATGGTACAGAGAAGAGATGGGGAAAACTAGAGACATTGCAGGATAACAGAAAGAAAAGTAGGTGAGTGATACTTTGGTCGGACACAAAACTGAAGGCAAAGCGCAAATTATGCCACCTCTCCCCATATCAAAGCAGTGTCAACAACTTCAGTGACTAGAAAAGACAGGTAAATTTATGGTCTCTAACAGTAAATTTAAATTGATGTTCTAGCTTGTAGTCAATCTCTCTCCAGTCTGTTTGTCAGTTTGCTCAGTTTATCTTGTTAACCTAGCTGGACAGTACCTAGCCTATACCTCTCTGTCTGTGATTTATTTACCAGCCACTTCCAGTGCTGTAACTCTGTGCCTGAAAATGTGAGGCTGAAATACAATATCATGTCTGATAAATGCCAGCAGGCAGCAGTGTTTATAAACTGCAGCTTGGAACCACATTGCACTTGTACATCCTGGAATGACCACACAAGTCTCTATATGATCTCCCCTAAGGTATTCTGAAATTCACTTCTCTTAATGATAGCTTGTTAGTCTATTTAGCTTATTTAACTAAATAGGTTCACTCCACCCCATTGTCCATGTTTGATTAACAGGGAGTTAGGCAGAGTCAGGCACTCCCAAGATGGTGGGTCAATGATTCTAACCTGAGAGTTTCCAGAGTACAGAGTGGACTCTGTATTCCAGCAGACAGCAGCTTCACTCCTGAATCCTGCAGGTTGTTGTTACTCAAGTCCAGCTCTCTCAGACTAGAGGACTTTGAGCTGAGAACTGAAGACAGAGCTTCACAACTCTTCTCTGAGAGGTTACAGCCACCCAATCTGAAAACAGTGACACAGACAATATAAGTACAACGCTTTATTTCTTTCGTGTTGAAAATTGACTATATACAATATGTATTAACCTCTCCTTACAGAGCTTTGTTGGAGGCTTTGACCACTGGCAGCAGCCTCAGAAGAGCCTCCTCTGAAGCAGAGTATTTCTTCAGGTCAAACATGTCCAGATCTTTTTCTGATGACAGTAAGATGAAGACCAGAGCTGACCACTGAGCAGGAGACAGTTTATCTGTGGAGAGACGTCCTGATCTCAGGTACTGTTGGATCTGCTCCACTAGAGAACGATCATTCAGTTCATTCAGACAGTGAAACAGATTGATACTCGTCTCTGAAGAAAGAGCTGTACTTATCTTTCCCTTAATGTACTGGATTGTTTCCTGATTGGTCTGTGGGCTACTTCCTGACTGTGCCAGCAGGCTGCCTAGGAGAGTCTGATTGGTCTGCAGTGATAAGCCCAAGGGGAAGCGCAGGAACAGGTCCAGATGTCCGTTTGGACTCTCTAAGGCCTCGTCCACAGAACTCTGGTAGAAGTGTGTCTTTGCAGATTCCTCTATTCTTGTACATTTTTCTTCTGCTAGCAGATTGACTCCAGAGTTGATGAATGTCAGATGGACATGAAGAGCAGCCAAAAACTCCTGAACACTCAGATGGACGAAGCAGAACACCTTGTCCTGGTACAGTCCTCTCTCCTCTTTAAAGATCTGTGTGAACACTCCTGAGTAAACTGAAGCTGCTCTGATATCGATGCCACACTCTGTCAGGTCTGATTCATAGAAGATCACATTGCCTTTCCGCAGCTGCTCAAAAGCCAGTTTTCCCAGATACTCAATCATCTTCCTGCTCTCTGGAGTCCAGTGTGGATCTGTCTCAGACTTTCCATCATACTTGATGTTCTTCACTTTGGACTGAACCACCAGGAAGTGGATGTACATCTCAGTCAGGGTCTTGGGCAGCTCTCCTCCCTCTCTGGTCTTCAACACATCCTCCAGAACTGTAGCAGTGATCCAGCAGAAGACTGGGATGTGGCACATGATGTGGAGGCTTCGTGATGTCTTGATGTGAGAGATGATTCTGCTGGCCTGCTCCTCATCTCTGAATCTCCTCCTGAAGTACTCTTTCTTGTGTGGATTAGTGAACCCTCTGACCTCTGTCACCATGTCAACGCACTCAGGAGGGATCTGATTGGCTGCTGCAGGTCTTGAGGTTATCCAGAGGCGAGCAGAGGGAAGCAGTTTCCCCCTGACGAGGTTTGTCAGCAGCACATCCACCGAGGTGGACGTTGTAACATCAGTCAGGATCTCAGTGTTGTGGAAGTCCAGAGGAAGTCGACACTCATCCAGACCGTCAAAGATGAACACAACCTGGAACTCTTCAAAGCTGCAGATTTCTTTGGTTTCAGTGAAGAAGTGATGAACAAGTTCCACCAAGCTGAACTTTTTCTCTTTCAGCACATTCAGCTCTCTGAAGGTGAATGGAAATGTGAACTGTATGTTCTGGTTGGCTTTGTCTTCAGCCCAGTCCAGGGTGAACTTCTGTGTTAAGACTGTTTTCCCGATGCCAGCCACTCCCTTTGTCAGCACTGTTCTGATTGGTTCATCTCTTCCAGGTGAGGGTTTAAAGATGTCTTCTCGTCTGACCGTTGTTTCGGGTTTGTGTGGTTTCCTGAACGCTGTTTCAATCTGTCTGACCTCATGTTCATCATTGACCTCTGCAGTCCCTCCCTCTGTGATGTAGAGCTCTGTGTAGATCTGGTTCAGAAGCGTCGGGTTTCCTGCTTTGGCGATGCCCTCAAACACACACTGGAACTTCCTCTTCAGGTTAGACTTAAGTTTAAGCTGATAAACTGGAGCAGGGTGTCCTGAATGAACGCAAGACAAACAAGATCAGTAAGTCAAATGTGTCTTACATTGAGTATATGAACATATTTTGTCCCATCTCTTGAGAGATTAGTAAACAGTAAATTTATCCATCATGTTCAATTGTTTTCTCCTACTGCTCTGCAGACAGTCAGCAAGCTCCTCCTGCTTCATTCCCCTGAGGATGTGCTGTGTGATCTTCAGAAACGCCTCTCTGCTGCTCTTCATCTGCTTGTCGTCTTTACCATCCTCATCCTCGCACTGACTCTCAGAGCATTCTGGGGAATCTGAACTCAGAACCCTCTGAAACCTCTTCAGCTCGTTCTTCACAAAAATGACAATTTTCTCCTCCAGCAGCTAGAACACAATTTTATATGATTTACACGAGGAAACTAAGATCATGGATCCAAACATCAGATCCATGTTGGACAGAAGTGCAGCATGGTGATTATTTTGAATGGAGAACATGTGAAGTAGTTGCTGTAGATGTACAGACCATGAATACAGAGTCCAGGTGTGTTTGTTGCTGCTGGGCTGATTGACCAGTGGGAGCATCTGGGATCTCCTGGTTCATTCTGTGGAGGGATAGTGAATAATTAACTCAGATGATGACTGTCCACACTGAGGGAACCACAACGTATGTCCATGAGGCCATGCCTGGATGTGAACAGTGAACCAGATGACTTTTTTAGTGGTAAAGGTTTACGAGTCCTGCTGATCCCACGGATAATCAGCAGCTTAGGCTGCATGCAATGGTAACTTTGACCCTATAGGGAAAAAAAAACACTTCATTTGTTTTAATTCAGTTTCAAATCCTCACCTTTGATCAACAGAGCAGGGTCCGTCTTTGAACAGTATTGGATGTACCAACAATACCCCATGACAAAACCTGTCAGCGATTTAATACATTTACTGCACACAGTATATTCCAGTTAATCCGCTGTTTGCATTTAATTGCATCTTGCATCACAACATGGAGCCATCGGACTCTACTCTCTCTTATTCACATGTTTATTAACTTCAGTGTGTTTTATTCTTTGGACAAATACTGTACAATGATGCCTCTTGGTGAGGCTGTGCATTTGTTATATCTGTCATGCATTTCTTATATTGTTTTTATATTGTCAACAAATTTCAATCAATCAGGCAATTAAACAAAAATCATTATCCCAGACTACCTACGATAAGATATAACATGATGGAGCAAATGCATACAAGGATTTTCAGCTCTTGCAGCAGCTAAACCTGAACAAAAAGAAGCATTTAAATTCTCACCAGGAAAGACTGAACAGCAGCCCCAGGCTCAGTGCCCCAGTGCTATTTGCATATATTCAAAATTTGATTCACAAACTCCTCAGAGAGAAAGTGGTAACTAAGTGATGTCACAATGGGACTTAATCATTAAAGACTTCTCACAGTTATTGCGCTTATTGTTCTTGTGTCAATGTTCAAAATCCTCACCTTTGGTCAACAGGGTGGCGTCCATCTTTGAAGCATAGCGGACTTTCCTTTGACCAGTTACTCTTCATTGACACACAGCTGGGCTCAGGCTCAGCACAGTCAGGTCTCCGATGGATCCTGATAGGAAATAAATGTGTTAAAGCTTGCATATTTAGAGGGAGTCCAGCCCGGTCTATAATGTTATATAATGTAAGCAGTTAATGTTTCTGTAGACCACACTTTCTGAACCAAACGTGGAATATCACGTTCACATTATATGATTCTCAGCTACCGTTAACATCAGGAGGTGGAGGTGGAGGTGGAGGCGGTAGCTGGACAACAGGCCCACTGAAGTTTGAGTTACACCTGTGGACATTTTCAGTCATTTTTCCTCACCCTGACCAAGTGTTTTTATGCACCCAAACCTAACCTAAGTATAAGCAACCCAAAATTCAACCTAAACAAATGTAAAGAAACGTTCAGTTTGAGCTTCTCTGTGGTTTTTTCAGAAACACACTTAGCAAATATTTTTTCTGCTGATTAGGTTTGAAAGTCTCTGTCAGGGACCAAACAGGAAAGGCTCCCGAACACAAGGTGTAAATGTCAAAAAGAATATTAATTTATTTATAAACTCAACTCAAAGAAACAATATCCAAAGTATATTTGTACAAGTACAAAAATTAGGAAAATAACCACTCTAAATAAGGGCCCTAAAACTTAAACTGAGGTCAACTTAAATAAACAGCAACTTAACTCAACATGCTCGACCTCCCTAAATGAGACAAAAGGTGGGGGTTATATAGACTTTGGCTAGCCAACACAGACGAGAGGGGGGGGGAACAGACATGAACAACTTCCATACTGCAAATGAAACATAATGTAACCAAAGACTACAAAAGAAAACCTATACATACTCAATATAAACACTCAAATAATGACTTCAACTTAAAGCTCTTAAATGTTCTCAAATTAATAAATCTCAAAGAAAAGACAGCCTCCCCTCTGGCACCTCCAAGGTGGCCTCCTCCATTTCCTGCCCCGTTTCCATAAGAGGCCATCTTGGATGGCGCCGCCTCCTTTTCAGAGCTGGGGAGAGCTGCACACAAGACACACAGTGAGTTCAACTCAAACAAAGGAATATTAAACATGATGTTAACCAAAATGCGTGCACTCAAATTAATCAACAACTGTTAATAAATGTAATGAATGAAAAGAAAAGACTGTGTCCTCATTTAAGATGAAAAGAACAACAAATTACTCAACTTAAAGGTGGTCACCATCTGTGGCCACCACAGTCTCCTTGAATAAAAGACTGTGAAATGATGTTTAATTTGTAATGTTTGAATGCAGGTCTGGACAATAAGACACATGTATTTTAATTACTAACATTATGGATGCGTTAGTATTTTTTCTAATAATGAAACTAAATATGACTGCGGACAACAGATAAATGTCTTCGTCTCACATGAAGAATCAAATGCTTTGTGAAGATGAGAAGATCCAAGGACAGATAGAGATTGTCACCTCACCTGTGAGAGTCAGTCTGGCTGTCCTGTTCCTCACATAGTGTGTGTCCGTCCTCACATAGTGTGCGTCCGTCCTCACATAGTGTGTGTCGGCCCTCACACTGATTCGTTGCGGACTCCATACCTTCACACAAACACAACAACATGCTGAAAGAGCTCATTCCTCTTAGTCACACTGGAAGAAACAGCTTATTCACCTGAACACATGAAATTCATTTGAAAGTCTCCATGCCAGCAACGTGATATATTACTTTGAAAATGAAGGTAACCAGTAAAACGTAATATATATTACTCTGATCACAGACATCAACAGACATCTCCACAACCGACCAGGAGAGCTGCTTTTACACCAAAAAGGAAAATGTAGTAAAAATAAGTCTCTACTTGCCTTTTCTTATTAAAATCAAAACAAAAAGACGCAGTTGAAAACAAAGACGGTCAGGCAGCTGAGTTCACATGACGGTTCTGTTTTTCTTCCTCTTCTCTTTGACATTAAGGAACATAAAGTGTAAAAGTCAGCAGAGGGGGATTTTGAGGGAGTGGATCTCAGCTCATGATCCCTGCGCTCCCCCTGCTGGTGTCCTCAAGTAACTACAGCTGTATTCACTGATACTGGTGTTCCTGTTGTGTTGGACTGCATCAAATTCAGATGTGTTTCTATTATTCTGACCCACCTCATGAGTTCAGATAGGATGGATCAAATTTGGAGACACTTTACATGAAGGCTGCATGAACTTATATTGTCTAATGCAGCAATAAACATTATCTAACAGATAATTAACGGTTAATGTGTCTAGTAATCATTAACTGACTGTGTTCGTGTTAATTCAGATATTAATTTATACATTATTCCAAAGTTTATAAAGATTCTATTAACATAAGTCAATAGAATACAAATGCTGTCTTAATTAATCATTAGTTAATGCTTATTACTAAAACATTTCTTTTTGCCACTGCTTTTAACTGAAGCAATTCAAGTCTTTAAACTGCATTATGACTCTGACTCTACAGTCCTGTTTCTTTTAAAGCTTTTCTATTTTAGCCTACTTTTTTTATGTTTGTTTCTTAATGTTTTTATTGGTCTTAAAATGCAATTCTTAATGTCTTTTAATGTAATTTTTATGTCTTTTAATGTAATTTGTGTGTGCCTGTAAAGCACTTTGAGTTGCCTTGTGTCTGCATTGTGCTATGCAAATAAACTTGCCTTGCCTTGTAGTACTAATCTGAATGAATGTGTCCTTGTGCTTAAATACAGTATAAAACAGGTCTGGCATCTAGAGTTTGCTCTTAAATATGAAGCTTTGGCAGAATTTCTGGAGTCTGATTAAGTCGGCCTCAGTTCTCTTACTGTGTGTCTGAGGGTCCAGGTTCATTTCTGAGGTTTAGAGGACCGAGTTTGGACTGGTTGCTCCTCACAGACAGACATCTGGACCCTGGAGGTTCTGCTCCGTCCTCCTCTTCCTCCTCACAAACACTCATCTTCTGCTCTGAAGTCAGTCTGAGAGGAGAAGCAGCAACGCTGACTGTGAGCTCAGGACACAAGAATCAGGAAACATGTTTGTTTTGGAGTCTGATGCAGGACTGAGAGACCAGGAAGTAAAACACAATACAATACTGTTTGATAAGGCAAGGCACATTTATTTGTAAAGCACAATTTAGACACAAGCAACTCAAAGTGCTTTACAAGCGCATAAAAATTACATTAAAAAACAAGATATAGGACAGCTAAAACAGAGACAGTTTAAAAGAGACAAGACCAGAAAACAAAAAAGTCACAGTACAGTTCAAATCCTTGAAATCGCTTCAGTTAAAGATTGTGGCAAACAGAAAATAATATTCTTTGAGTATATTATTTATTATTTTGATCAAATAAAACCACCTGGTGTTCAGATCCAGTAACTTTATCGTATACCGTTCAGTGAGTCAGGACTCTGTGTCCAAAGAAGAATCAAACTGTTGAGTTCTTTAAACATTTCCTTCCTCTACAGTCTACAAACTGACTCAGGCACTCTGACAGTCAAACCATAAAAATGCTGTTTTAACACTCACCTGCTTCAGACGTCAGCGCTCCTCCTCCAGCTCTCTCAATTCAAAATGGAGTCACTGAACACTTTCAATGGAAGTTTCCTCACCTGTATTCATGAGTTGGTATCACATGGTCAGTGTTGCTCCGCCCCTCTCCAGTTACAGGAAATCAGTGTGTGTGTGTGTGTGTGTGTGTGTGTGTGTGTGTGTGTGTGTGTGTGTGTGTGTGTGTGTGTGTGTGTGTTTTGGTCCAAATGTCTGTCTCACACATGTCAGAGGGAAATCCTGTGCTTTTTACTCAATAAATAACACAAAACATAAATCAATGATGGCATATGTTTCTGGATATTAAACTAGCCAGCATTAAGTATTTTAAAATGAGCTCCATCTTTAGCAGCTGCAACAAGTGATGAATGCACTTTTATGGATAATTCTGAATGCAGTACAACGGACACATTCAAATATTGACCCGGTGATGGCGCTGAACGAACAGTCAGCAGATTACCAAAGTTCTTACAGTTCATCCCGAGGGGAACATGAATATCTGAACCACATTACACCACAATCCATCCTATAGTTGAGGTATACATTCACTTTATTAGGCTCACCTTTTCAATCCATACAACTGCTGCCATAACATCTGCTGTTATGATGCCTGAAAAATTTTAACATGTATACGTCATTCTGCTGCGACTCACTAAAACACAGAAATAACGTTGGCTTATTTATTTATTTTGGTGGATGTATTTTGTTCTGATTCAAAGAAAATGGGGTACAGTTACTCACTCTGACCACCGGAGGGAGCTGCTGATCTTCTGCAGCCCTGTGGAGAGAGGAGGAGCATGCTGCCCTGCACGGTTTAAATGTTTGCATGGACACACCTGATTCAAATGAACCGGTTGTTATTTGCCTGATCATTTGACTCAGGTGTGTCAGCAGGGAAACATTTGCTCTACACCTTCATCATCCCCTCTCCTCCTCACACAGACACAAACAGATCGTGTGGTTTTACTTGAACTGGACATCTCTACAGAAACTTTAGTGTCAGATGTTTGGGTTTGCTGACACGCTGATCAGTCAGTCTGAAGGCATCAAACTACTGCAGTTATAAAGTGACCATCAGTTTTTTTATCATTATGATAAAGTTAAGCTCATATCTCACAAAAGATCTTGTTTATTTTTTTTGTCTTTTTACTGTTTAATTGAGAATATTTATTTATATGTGTGCACACAATGAAAATACCGTAAAATATGGTCAATTAGTGCTATAATAAATTGGTATAAATTGCAGGAAAGTGTTCTTATTAGTTGTGTTATATTACATAATTGTATTTACAAAATCGTGTGTATTTAACAATGTTGAATTCAATAAAATAATATACCATTATATATATAATAACATACCTATATATAAGGTATATCCTACTGTATACTTGTTATCTCTTACTTTTTCCTATTTTTGATTCCTGTTTTTAATAAATTAATTCAATAAATAAAGAATGACCGGTCCATGTGTAACCAAAAACTCCCTTTTAATGTTGCATGGAGATTGCTCCACATCCATATATGGTGCCCCGTGTGAGGCAGTGCACTATTGGCAATCATTCGTAACTGTGTAATATTAATTTTTACGTAATTTGGACAGAGCTAAAATTTGAGATTCACATCTTGAACGCTTTACCCAGAAGTCTTTGCATTTAACCTCACCACTATACTACAGGAGTAGATGTTGATTTGTACTTATAAACACTTGTATTGTGGTGAGAATTGATTTATCAATCAGATCTATTTTTTTGTCTTTTTACTGTTTAATTGAGGATATTTATAGACGCGTGCACACAATGACAATACCATTAAATATGGTCAATTAGTGCTATAATAAATTGGTACAAATTGCAGGAAAGTATTCTTATTAGTTGTGGTATATTACGTAATTTTATCTGCAATATCATGTGTATTTAACAATGTTGAATGAAATAAAATAAAATACCACCTTTGATTTAATTTAAGGTATATCGTATTACAGGTACATCAGCATCAGTGCTTATTTTACTGTTGTTGTTTGTCGCTTATTTGATTACATTTTAGGAATAAAATCGCAGAATTAAAGGCGAATGTCATTTCATCATTCATATTAAATGTCATTCAAAATAAATGTTCTTGAAAGTATGACACATTTGCTGAAGTAAAAAACAGTCACAGTTTCAGATTAGACACATGAAGTCTCAGTGCACTGCAGTATTTTTGTAATCTTATTGATATTTTTCATGTATTTCTAGACTGATATCAATAAAACAATTTGCTTTTCATGAATAATATGCTTCAGATTGTTGAAATAACTTCTCTTCACCATTGGTTCAAAGCATGTCACCTAACAAACCAAGGAAACACTAATATTTACAACATCAACTAACTTCTGAGTCTCGATCAGGCAGCAGATAATCACAGCAGAGCGGTCGGAGCTCAGTGTGCTGCCTGAAGGTCCGGGAATACAGTAGGGGATATAGAGCACTGCAGATGTGGCAGACAAGTTTCATGAATAGCAGTTTATTAGAGCGAAAACTTCCAAACTACAACAAGCAACTAGCAGAGCCTCTCACACAATTAATAGGAAAAAACACACTCATTACATTACATTAGTTCATACACACGGCCATATATCAGTGATTCTAGAGAAACTTACCATCTCTGTCATTTCATCTGAATGACCTGCTGTTACATTCTTCAGTCTTTAAAGGGGCAGTCAACCCAATATTCCCCAAAATACATTGCTATTTCTATCTAGATAGTTTGGTCTGAGTCGCAAAGTTTTGGAGATACCTGCTGCAGAGACATCTGCCTATGTTCCAAAACAATGGACCTAGATATCACTCAACTTGTGGTGCAGAAAGTCCCGAACTAAAATTAAAAGATACATGTGAAAAACTAAACAGCCCAGAAATCATAACCCAGTACCTGAAAACAATCCACACACCTTACTGTGAGCAGTTTCATGTGGGAACTACTTTTCTTTGTATTGAACTACATCCACCAGCCACATTAAACTGCTCAGAAGTCTGTGGATTATCTGCAGTCAGCGGGATGTTTTGTTGGTGATTTCAGCTCCACAAGCTGAATACCATGTAGTTACATCTCCATGACCACACACCATAATATTCTAGATGGATAAATAACTCTACAGGTGAGAGGGAAAATATGTTTTTCTGTCTATTCTTATTGTAAAAGTGCAGCACGATCTTTCACCACACAGACTGACTGATATTTTCCACCCATTAGATCCAGAGGGGCGCTGTTTCACCACTTTGACATAATCAAAAACTCAATAAAATGTTTGGAAAAGCTGAACACAACATGATCTAAATTAAGAATGACAAATAAATTCAAAATAACAATCAGAATTCTGTTTTCTCTTTCATTGCAAAACACAATCTGGCCTGAATTATTAAGTGAGTATTCAAGTGAGGAGATGAAGAACACCCTGTGAAGCTCTCCTTAAAAAAACAGAATATTATCCAATAAAAAAAGCAATAAAGTGAAACCTAGCCAGCACATTATAAGCTGCAATAGAAAATTCAGACTCTCAAGGTTTGGTCTTGAGTAACAGAATCCAGGTCTGAATTCGGAGCTGTTAATGCGTTGTGTACAGTCGCTCTAGTGCTGATCCTTGTGGCCAGGAATGACGCTCTCGTGGATGGTTTTCACACCTGTGGACCCCGGAGGACGGTTCTCTCACTGAAAATGTAAACAACTGTTTATTTGCCAGGTATACAATAAAGAATATCAATAAAACAATACCAATGTAATAACTTAAATGATGTACGTGACACTTATTGGTTTATTGAATTACTAACACATACTTTAAAAACAATGACGATTAACTATTGTACAAATTAGCTGTTTAAAGGGGCTATATGCAAGATTTTTACGATAAACTGAAATTATCAGCAGAATGTGAGAAAATTTCAAATTTGTTATTTGGAAAATGTATTATCTTGCGAAGATATCTACTGAAGTTAGCATGCTAACCAACTAGCTCGGGCCCGCCCTCGTCCAAATGTCCTACTAGCGGTGTAAACACTAACACTCCCTTGCCCCCCAAACCACCCAGTCCCAACTGCTAGCTGCACTGCTAACTGAGCTAACTAGCTAATGGCAGCTAGAGTAAGCCTATTACTCAGGTAATATGCTGGCTCTGGTACACTAATGACATCTTTTTGGGGAGATACAATGATATTCAGGCTTAAAGTTACACATAATGTAGATAGTGGCGGCTTTAAGAGACAGCTAGTCGTGAGGCGTCTGCTGGGCTTCACCTCAGCTAATTCCTGATCCTGACATAACAGCTGTGATTGTGGTTTTTTTGTGCCTTTTGGATAACTTTCATGCAAATATCAGAAAAATAATAAAAGAGGAGCTCTGGGGAAATAATTACCCAGAGTCGAGGAGAGCACGGAGTTGCTAGTGGATTTGTCTTCCCTTTCTCTTCCAAACCTGTAATCTACCATAATTCTCTCATATTTGCTGTTGAATGGAAGGGAACTCTACTTTGCTTTATAAACGTACAGAGAGGAGCCAAACATTGTAGTTCTGTCTCTGTGTATTCATCTATTTAAAGTCACTCTATGAACTATCTGAAGCTTTGTGAATCCTGTGATGATCGCAACTCCTCTCTACTCTCTGCATTCGGCTCAACTCAACTCCTCCTTCGCCATTTTTTTGGATTAGGTTCATGCATTTACATTTTTGGCAATACTAAAAAGAGACAATCAGTTACAGGAAGTCACCTCCAGTTTCATGATGTCTGCGCTCCTGTTCTTCTTCAGTTTGTAGACGAGCAACAGAACAGCAATCAAGAGCAGGATGGCAATGATCACAAAGATAATCAGAGGGACATGGAATGCTGGACAAGAGACGGAGGACGAGAAGAGACAGAGGAACAGGGTTAAAAAAGAAGAAGTTGCTTTTAAGGAACTTAATGAGAACAATACTTTGGCCCAATCAAATAAGATAAAAATAAATGAAATTTGTTTACTTGTTTTAAATCATCCATATTATCAGAACAGTATCAGGTTCAGGGGTCATCATGCACTTCAAGAAAAATGTAGATATGTTGGGAATAAAGTCAACATTTCAACATTGAAGTCGACAAAATGCCTTGTGTAAGTGAATAGTAGAAACTGTACTCAGAATCGTCTTTAGTAACAGAGACATTATTTCTCTTTTAGCTCATAAACACAGTGTCGTTGTCAGTGTGAGGACTTTGAAGGAATTGTGCCGAAAACTGCATCTGTTCAAAAGCAAAAACCGACATTGTTTTTGACTTTTTTCTTGACTTCTTCCTCTCAAACTTTTCTCACCCCTGGTCCTAATACTTCTCCGTAACTATGTCATGTGAAATAGAGAAGATTATGTTTTACATTATGTATAAAACTGAGAGTATTTTGCATCATGAAGACATCCTACCTCCTCTACATGCTTCTGTCATGATAACAAAAACTTTAAAATTAGACATGAACTTGAAAGTTCTATTTTTTTCTCATGTGTTGAAAGGCTTCAGAGAAAAAAGAGAGAAAAAAACAAAAAGTGTAGTGTACCTGTTCCCTGGTTGGTAGTTCCAGCGAAAACTGCCGGAGGTGTGTAACTCTGTGTTGTCTTGGAGGCTGACGGGTCTGATGTTGGTAAGAACATAGACAAGAGACAGAGGAACATGGTTAAAAAAGAAGAAGTTGCTTTTAAGGAACTTAATGAGAACAATACTTTGGCCTGAATAAATGAGATCAAAATAAATTAAATTTGCTTACTTGTTTAACATCATGCACATTATCGGAACAGTATCTGGGCCTGGGGTCATTATGCATTTCAACAGAAACTTTGATACTTTGAGAATAAAGTCGACACTTCAAAGTTGAAGTTGACCTTTTGAGACGACATCAAACAACTCATATGACCGCCTCACCAAAATGCCTCGTGCAGACGAATCGTAGAAACTGTACTTCAGAATCGTTTTTAGTAACAAAGACATTATTTCTCTTTTAGCTCAGGAGGACTTAGGACTTAATGAAGTGTAGTGTACCTGTTCCCTGGTTGGTGGCTACAGGGAAAGCTGATGGTGTTGTCCTGGGGGCTGACGGGTCTGATGTTGGCACGAACATAGAAACAGATCATATTGACAATTTCAATCAAGCAAATGCACACAGAACACGGCAGAATTAAATATCATATTAGAGTAAATGTTTATGATGGGTGACTGCGGCTCAGTCTTAATGTTAAATGTTAAATGTTTAGATTTAGATTGACATTTAACATTTAGATTTAGATTTAACATTTAGATTTAGATTTAACATTTAGATTTAGATTTAATATTTGGATTGAGATTTAACTTTTAGATTTAGATTTAACATTTAACATTTAGATTTGACATTGACATGATATTTTAACAAGAGAAGTAAATATCACAAATAAAGCTCACAAATATTGCTGTAAATCTGGTCAAAAGTTAGCAACAAACCATATTTGAAAAACGTATGTGAATTTTTTAATGTTAATTTTCACCACATTTACAGCAGTTTTTCAGCTTGTGAACTAAATAATAAAGCAACTTTTCGTTATCTCTTATTTTCTTTAAATGATGTTCGGTAGATCATGAAGAGCTCATGATTTCAATAGAAACTTACCACCAATGACGAGGACCGTGAATGCGCTGGATGAATATGGAGACAAAGGTCTGCCGTAGCCACACTTGTACCATCCGGTGTCTGACTTGCTCGCATTTGTGATCTTCACATACAGTCCAAATATAGATCTTTCTATATATATAATGTGGAATCTGCCACTCTGAGCTCTGTTGCCATCAGTCTCAATGATAATGTCCCCTACTGTTTTACATTCACCCTTACACAAGAACTTCTCTTTACTGTAAAGCGTATGGGGGCATCCGAATATGATAGTGTCTCCCTCAATATCTGTATAGTAAAAATGAGTGTTTCGAAATGGCAGTTCTGTTGAAAAGAGAAACAGTCAACAGTTACTGTCAGTGAAATACTGCAGTCTGATCACAGTATTTCTTGCATTACATGAACACACATTCACAGAGTCACACCGAGGGCTGCCTGGTTCAACCACAGTTTCTGACTGATGGGACAATGTTATAATTGAATTTCAAAATGTGAAAGTTCATACAACATCAATGACTAAAATTCTTCCCATAATCTGATCTCTTAATCTCTTATCAATCAAACATTAATTATATATTCTATTCTTTTCAAATCTAGATAAAATAAATATTCCTACATCAAATAATTGAATTCACTAAATAAATCTGGTTTAAAGACTTTCAGTAGAAACTCACCATCTGAAACTCTGATCTCAAAGTCTGCGTATGACTCTGGGGCCAGATCTGTGCCCAAACCACACCTGTACCGTCCTGCATCAGACTTCATCAGATTTGTGATGGTCACAGTCAGAACTCCTATTCCAAAAGATTCTCCTCTATATTCAGTGCTGAATCTGCCATTCTGAGCTTTGACATCTTCTGTTTTAATGAGAATACCTTCTCCTTTACATTCTTCTTTACAGAAGAACTTTGTGTTATTAGGATGATGCAGGTAGCATGAAATTGAACCCCTTCCTCCCTCAGCTCCAGTAAAAATGTGGAGTTTTGCACTGACGAGCCCGGTGTCTCCACACAGAGCTGTTGGAAAGATGAACACAGAACACAGATGATCATTTCTGTATCAGCTGGAGCAACAACAAAAAATGGCTGCTGAATATTTAGTTAGAATTAAATTGTGGTAGAACACAGAAACTGTAAAACGTGTGTCACTGAACATTCAAAAAAATGTAAAAATAAGATCAACTCAAAGCAGCGTGGTGATGCTGCGTTAATGGGACAGTCAGGTCATCAGTTCTCACCTGAGATGAAGCAGAAGAACAGAACGTGGTGGATATTCATTCTGAATTTGATCCCGATGGAGACAAACCGTCTGATTCGATCAATCCTCTATGTCTGTCTGATCATGCAGGAAGTTGAAGTTGCTTTAATTTAACTGTGTACTTCTTATTTCTTACTTTTTCCTATTTTTGTTTCCTGTTTTGAATAAATTAATTCAATGAATGAAGAAGTACCAAAGGGAACTGATAAAATGTTTTTAAATACAGCAACAAGTCTCTGTAGCTGAGAAATAAAGACGGACGCCATTTGAGACTTTGCAAAGGTAGAATTTATGGCAGAGCTGCTGTATTGGATTACATTTGATAGTAGAAGTCTAATTAGCCACAGTATCCTATAGAGTGAGTGAATTTATATTTTAAGATACTTCTTTGGTGTTTTCATTATTTTATTTGGAAAGCTTGAAAAATAAGAGGAAATGGGATGAGAGAGACAGACAGCGAGAGAGAGAGAGAGAGAGAGAGTGACATGCAGCAGCAGGGCCACAAATTGGACTTGAGCTCTGGGCCGCTGCAGCGAGGACAAGGCCTCTGTTCATGGGTCACATGCTCAACCAACTGAGCAACTGGAGCGCCCGTGAAATATATATATATATTTTTTTATGTTTGGAACCGAGTAGAAAAAAAATAATAATTTGTTCACTCGTTTCCACATAGAACAATTTTTTTTGTCAAACTTCACATGTTTTCCATTATACTTCTAGTAAAATGTAAGATTTTTTTTTTTACCCATCTTCAGTCTTTCTTACATTCAGATATTATTGAGAATAATAATAACAAGTATGTTCTTCTTGCTTAATGGCAGAATTTCTGTTGTGCAATGCATAGTTGTCAGTGGTTACAGTTCAGCTGACTCTGTGAGAACAGATAATGAAGATAAAAACTCCACTGTTTAACACCGAACACCAACTAACTGCAAAGGAAAGGAGCGACCAGTTCTTCCACCTGCTGTCTTTTCATTAGACCTTGCACCGCAAGAACACCATTGTTCAACATCAGAAAAACAACCTTTAGGAACCACCAGCAACTTTTCTTCAAAAACAGGTAACATTTAAATTTGGCCTAGATTGCCAACAGCACAGCACGGCAAAGCACAGGACATCTGACTCTGGTTGACATAATGCACATGTGTTAAATTCATGTGTTTGTCTACTGTTTTGGTGTTTGGTATTGGTGGTTTGCTAATTTGACGTAATTATGTTTCACACAGATTCAGAGTCCTTGCATGCAACTAACCTTCTTCGCTAACCTGGCATGACATGACATGGCATCACATCACACACACACACACACACACACATACACACACACACACACACATCACACACACACACACACACACACACAGTGGCGTCACACCCGTGGGGAATGGAGATATTGCAACACCCCCACTTTTACATGGATGGATGGTTAAGAATGCCAAAAAGGAAGAAGCAGCTGAAGATTGACTTTGTTGAGTTGTCATGTAAGTGGAGTTATGTGACAGGAGGGAAACAGAAAGCTAGTTTTCAATCTATAAATACACTAATTTAATTTTATCGTAGTACATTCATATTCTTGCATTAATGCCATGTAGGTGTTTATTTACGTAGCTTAAAGCTGTTTGTTGGAGCTTAAAACCTTCTTTTCAGTGAAGAAAATCTTCTACATCAACTCATCCCTGTTACTGGTCTCAGAAACTAGAGAAGAATAGACATTTTGACAATGAATTGCAATAAAACTATTAAAATCTTAAATAATAAGAGGAGTAAAATGATATATAGTACAATAAAGGCTAGGATGAAAAATTAGTTAAAACAGATCCTAACAACAAAATATATATAAAGTAATTAATAAAAAGAAGATAAAAGAACAACAAAATTAAGGAATGTTTCCTAATCAAAATCAAGGCTGTAGAGGTTTGTTCTATGTTTACCTAAAATATTTCAACACTTCCATGTTCAGGAAGATTAACATTGAGTTCTTTATGTAGGATGTTTATGAGGAAGGGAGGACAAAGGAGAGCATGGAGAAGATGAGGGAGGGAACAGGAGAGAAGTTGGAAAGAACAGAAAAGAAGAGGGAGGGAACACAGTGTTCTTGCAAATTTCACTCACTCACACGTGTTCTTTAATAAAACATATTAAATAATCTCTTTATATCATGGTATGTGATTGCTTGTAAATATATATATTTTCATAAGAGTTACAAACTGACAGTTTAGCACCTTTTTCTGAGACTGATTATGTGAATTGGCTGTCTTTTCCATTCTTCAAGTGGGGTGTCCTTGGTGGTGATCTAAGGTAAATCGGGTCGCATATGGTGCCCCGTGTGAGACATTGCACTGTTTGCAATCCTTCATAAATGTGCAATATTCATTTCGGCATAATTGGACAGAACTAAAATTTGAGATTCACATCTTGAATGCTTTAGCCACAAGTCTTTACATTTAACCCCACTAGTCTACTACAGGAGTAGATGTTTGTATTTACAAACAATTTAAATGTGGTGAGAATTGATTTATCAATCAGATTTATAACCCATTTGATTAATCAAAATAATTTATGTTAATAACTGCCACTTTGAGCCATATGCTATTGCTGCTATTGATTCAAGTTGAAAGTGAACAGAATTTGTGGTTTTTACTTGATTTGAACATCTCTACAGAAACTTTAGAGTCAGACATTTGGGTTTGATGGCTGATCAGTCGGTCTGACGACATCAAACATGGAAACAAACTCCTGCAAAGTAGTGACAGATGAAGAGTACAGGCACAGTGATTTTTTATAATTATAATAAAGTTGAACTCATATTTTACACAAGATCTTGTTTATTTTTTGTCTTTTTACTGTTTAATTGAGGATATTTATTTACACGTGTCCACACAGTGAAAATACCTTTAGATATGGTCAATTAGTGCTATAATAAATCGACGCAGATCACAGGAAAGTGTTCTCATTAGTTGTGTTATATTACATAATTGTATGTACAAAATCATGTGTATTTAATCAATGTTGAATGAAATAAAATAATGTACCACCTTTGATTCATATTTAAGATATAACGTGTAACAGATACATCAGTACCAGTATTTCTTTAAATGTTGACTGTCACTTATTTGATCACATTTTAGGAATATAAATGCAATATGACAAATTTGCTGAAGTATTTCTTTGAAGAAAAAACAGTCACAGTTTCAGTGTGCTGCAGTATTTTTGTAATTATATTGATATTTTCATGTATTTCTAGACTGACATTTTTATGGATCAATAAAATGATTAGCTTTTTATGAATATGTTTTATGTTTTTCTGTCCCTTTTTATTGTAAGTGTAGTACCATCTTTCACCACACAGACTGACTGAAATTTACCACCCATTAGACTCCAGAGAGTGCTGTTTCATCAATTTGACATAACTCCATAAAATGTTTGGAAAATCTGAACATAACATAATATAAATGAAGAGTGACAAACACATTTAAAATAACGATCAGAAATAAATCTGCTTTCTCTTGGTTTTCATTACAAAATACAACCTGGCCTGAACTATTGGACTGCACTTATTTCTTTGCTCAAAGTTTAGAAGGAGAATAATCAAGAAAACTGTCGATTGTCACTTCTTTGATTACTCAGTGTGCTGCCTGAAGGTCCGGGAATACAGGAGGTGATACAGAGCGATGCAGATGTGGCAGACAAGTTTCATGAATAGCAGTTTATTAAAGCGAAAACTTCCAAACTACAACAAGCAACTAGCAGAGCCTCTCACACAATTAATAGGAAAAAACACACTCATTACATTACATTAGTTCATATACACGGCCATATATCAGTGATTCTAGAGAAACCATCTCTGTCATTTCACCTGAATGACCTGCTGTTATATTCTTCAGTCTTAAAAGGGGCAGTCAACCCAAAATTCCCCAAAATACATTGCTATTGATATCTAGAAAGTTAGTTTGGTCTGAGTTGCAAAGTTTTGGAGATATCTGATGCAGAGACGTCTGCCTATGTTCCAAAACAATGGACCAAGATATCACTTAACTTGTGGTGCAGAAAGTCCTGAACTAAATTAAAAGATACATGTGAAAAACTCAACAGCCCAGAAATCATGACCCAGTACCTGAAAACAACCCACACACCTTACTGTGAGCAGTTTCATGTGGGAACTACTTTTCTTTGTGTTGAACTACATCCACCAGCCGCTATGCAGAAGGAATCAGGCATCAACTCAAACATGAGAGGCTTTAAACATTAATGGCGTCCTCCTCAACTGCGCCATAACATTAGTTAGCTTAGTTAGCTAGCCTCTTGTTCATGCGTGCTTCCTTCTGAAAGGTAAGAAAGTAATTCCCACATTAAACTGCTCAGAAGTCTGTGGATTATCTGCAGTAAGTGGGATGTTTTGTTGGGGATTTCAGCTCCACAAGCTGAATACCATATAGTTACATCTCCATGACCACACACCATAATATCCTAGATGGATAAATAACTCTACAGGTGAGAGCGAAAATATGTTTTTCTGTCCATTCTTATTGTAAAAGTGCAGTACCATCTTCCACCACACAGATTGATATTTTCCACCCATTAGATCCAGAGGGGCGCTGTTTCACCAATTTGACATAATCAAAAACTCAATAAAATTTTGGAAAAGCTGAACACAACATGATCTAAATTAGGAATGACAAATAAATTCAAAATAACAATCAGAATTCTGTTTTCTCTTTCATTGCAAAACACAATCTGGCCTGAATTATTAAGTGAGTATTCAAGTGAGGAGATGAAGAACACCCTGTGAAGCTCTTCTTAAAAAAACAGAATATTATCCAATAAAAAAAAGCAATGAAGTGAAACCTAGCTAGCACATTATAAGCTGCAATAGAAAATTCAGACTCTCAAGGTTTGGTCTTGGGTAACAGAATCCAGGTCTGAATTCAGAGCTGTTCATGCGTGTTGTGTATAGTCGCTCTAGTGCTGACCCTAGCGGCCAGGAATGATGCTCTCGTGGATGGTTTTCACACCTGTGGATCCCGGAGGACGGTTCTCATGGGTGACACTCTGAAAAAGTAAACAACTGTTTATTTCCCAGGTATACAATAAAGAATACCATAAAGCAACACCAATGTAATAACTAAAATGATGTACATGAGTTTATTTAAAAAGACATTTATTGGTTTATTGAATTATTACACACGTACTTCAAAAACAATGATAATTAACTATCGTACAAATTGGTCATTTAAATGGGCTTTACGCAAGATTTTCAAGATAACCTAAAATTATAGTAATTCAAAAACTTTCTTTTTAGTAAACTCTGCGTACACAAACAATGTTCTCAATGCTCATGTTCATGTGTAGAGACCCTGGTGATATTACAAACAAAGTTTCATGTTGTGTCGAGCCTTCTTAGTGTTTTAAAAATACAGATATTGATGCTAGCGTAAAAGTGCCCCTGCACCCCATTGTAAATTAGCTTTCATCGTAATTATGCATTTACACGAAGGTTTGACGCATATTCAATCACAAATAAAGCCTTGGTTGCTTTCTGGCGATAATTTCACTTAAAGAGACAGCTAGCAATCTGCTGGATATCACAACTGTGTTGGTGGTTTTTGTGCCTTTTGTATAAATTTTCATGAAAATATCAGAAAAATAATAGAAGGGGTAGAGGCGTTTTTTTTTGTGGATTAACAAAGAACTCTGTTAACGTTAACCAGCCATGAGCTCTTTAGGAATAAACACCAAGAGTCGAGGAGAGCACAGAGTTGTTAGTGGATTTGTCTTCCCTTTCTCTTCCAAATCTGTAATCTACCATAATTCTCTCTTATTTGCTGTCGAATGGAAAGGAACTCTACTTTGCTTTATGAACGTTCAGAGAGGAGCCAAACATTGTAGTTCTTTCACTGTGTATTCATCTATTTAAAGTCACTCTATGAACTATCTGAAGCTTTGAGAATCCTGTGAAGATTGCAACTCCTCTCTACTCTCTGCATTCGGCTCAACTCAACTCCACCCAAGCTCCACCTCCTTCACCATTTTTTTGTATTAGGTTCATGCATTTACATTTTTGGTAATACTAAAGAGAGACAGAATCAGTTACAGGAAGTCACCTCCAGTTTCATGATGTCTGCGCTCCTGTTCTTCTTCAGTTTGTAGACGAGCAGCAGAACAGCAATCGAGAGCAGGATGACAATGATCACAAAGATAATCAGAGGAACACGGTACACTGGGCAAGAGACGGAGGATGAGAAGAGACAGAGGAACAGGGTTAAAAAAGAAGAAGTTGCTTTTAAGGAACCTAATGAGAACAATACTTTGGCCCGATCAAATAAGATAAAATAAATGATTTTTTTTTTACTTGTTTTACATCATCCATATTATCAGAACAGTATCTGGGCCTGGGGTCATAATGCACTTCAAGAAAAACTTAGAACTGTGGAGAATGAAGTCGACATTTCATGATTGAAGTCGACCTTTTGAGATAATCAAATAAGATAAAAAAAAAATTAAATGTATTTACTTGTTATTGTCAGAACAATATCAAGGCCAAGGGTCATTTTGCACTTCAAGAAAAACATAGATATTTCTGAGAATAAAGTCGACATTTCAACATTGAAGTCGACAAAATGCCTTGTGTAAGTGAATAGTAGAAACTGTCCTCAGAATCGTCTTTAGCAACAAAAACATTTTTTCTCTTTTAGCTCATAAACAGTGTTGTTGTCAGCGTGACGGCTTTAAAGAGATTGTGCTGAAAACTGCGTCTGTTCAAAAGCAAAAACCGATATCGACAATTCGACTTTTTTCTTGACTTCCTCCTCTGATTCTTTTATCACCCCTGGTCCTAATACTCCTCTGTATCTATGTCATGTGAAAAAGAGAAGATTATGTTTTACAGTATGTATAAAACTAAGAGTATTTTGCATCATAAAGACATCCTACCTCCTCTACTTGCTTCTGTCACAATCACAAAGACTTTAAAATTAGACATGAACTTGATAGTTGTATTTTTCCTTATGTGTTGAAAGAGTTCAGAATGAATATTTATGTCATTCCTCTTAACAGACCTTAATGAATGACGGGTCTGATGTTGGTAAGAACATAGACAAGAGACAGAGGAACAGGGTTAAAAAAGAAGAAGTTGCTTTTAAGGAACTTAATGAGAACAATACTGTGGCCTGATCAAATGAGATCAAAATAAATTACATTTGTTCACTTGTTTAATGTCATCCGCATTATCGGAACAAAATCAGTGCCAGGGGTCATTATGCACTTCAAGAAAAACTTAGGTATCTATTTCAAGGTTGACGTCGAGGTCAACATTAACATAATCAGCTCACATGACCGCCTCAGCAAAATGCCTCGAGCAGATGAATCGTAGAAACTATACTTCTGAATTGTTTTTAGTGACAAAGACATTATTTCTCTTTTAGCTCATGAGGACTTAGGACTTAATGAAGTGTAGTGTACCTGTTCCCTGGTTGGTGGCTACAGGGAAAACTGATGGTGTTATCCAGGAAGCCGACGGGTCCGATGTTGGTAGGAACATAGACAAGAGACAGAGGAACATGGTTAAAAAGGAAGAAGTTGCGTTTAAAGAACTTAATGAGAACAATACTGGCCCTGTTCTTCAGAATCATGTTCAGGAACAAAGACGGGAAGGGATTGTGCCGAAAACTGCACGTGTTCAGAAGCAAAAACCACATGAGGAGAGGAGGCTGCAAAAAAATGTATTTATGACTTTTTTCTAAAAGTGCATAATGAAAATAATGTCCTCCTCTGATTCTTTACTCACCCCTGGTACTAATACTCTTCCATATATTTGTCATGTGAAATATTATGTTTTACAATATGTATAAAACTGAGAGTATTTTGCATCATGGAGACATCCTACCTCTTCTACATGATCCTGTCATGATGACGAAGAGTTTAACATTAGACATTAACTTGATCCCTCATTCCTCTTAACAGGCCTTAATGAAGTGTAGCGTACCTGTTCCGTTGTTGGTGGTTACAGGGACATACGTTGTGCAGATGAATCGTAGAAACCGTACTTCAGAATTGTTTTTAGTAACAAAGACATTATTTTTCTTTTAGCTCAGGAGGACTTAGGACTTAATGAAGCATAGTGTACCTTTTCCCTGGTTGGTGGTTACAGGGAAAGCTGATGGTGTTGTCCTGGGGGCTGACGGGTCTGATGTTGGCAGGAACATAGAAACAGATCATATTGACAATTTCAATCAAGCAAATGCACACAGAACACAGCAGAATTAAATATCATATTAGGGTAAATGTTTATGATGGGTGACTGCGGCTCAGTCTTAATGTTAAATGTTAAATGGTTAGATTTAGATTCAACACTCATAATTAAATGTAACATTTAGATTTAAATTTAGATTTAACATTCAGAATTAGATTTACCATTTAGATTTAACATTTAACATTTAGATTTGACATTGACATGACATTTTTACAAGAAAATATCACAGAGTTCACAAATATTGTTGTAAATCTGGTCAAAAGTTAGCAATAAACCACATTTGAAAAACGTATGTGAATTTGTTATTTTTACTTTTCACCACATTTACAGCAGTTTTTCAGCTTGTGAACTAAATAATAAAGCAACTTTTCATTATCTCTTATTTTCTTTAAATGATGTTCAGTAGATTATGAAGAGCTCATGATTTCAATAGAAACTTACCACCAATGACGAGGACCGTGAGTGAGTTGGATGAGTGTGGAGACAAAGGTCTGCCGTAGCCACACTTGTACCATCCGGTGTCTGACTTGCTCGCATTTGTGATCTTCACATACAGTCCAAATATAGATCTTTCTAAATATATGATGTGGAATCTGCCACTCTGTGTTCTGTTGCCATCAGTTTCAATGATAATGTCCTCTACTGTTTTACATTCACCCTTACACAAGAACTTCTCTTTACTGTAAACAGTATGCGGGCATCCCAAGGTGATTTGCTCTCCTTCAATATCTGTACGGTAAAAACGAGTGTTTCTAAATGGCAGTTCTGTTGAAAAGAGAAACAGTCAACAGTTACTGTCTGTGAAATGCAGCAGTCTGATCACAGTATTTCTTGCATTACATTAACACACATTTACAGAGTCACACCGAGGGCTGCCTGGTTCAACCACAGTTTCTGACTGATGGGACAATGTTTTAATTGAATTTCAAAATGTGAAAGTTCATACAACATCAATGACTAAAATTCTTCCCATAATCTGCTAGAATCTTTTATTAATATAGTCCAGAACGGCATTTTACAAATGTCTTAAAAAGTTTATAAATCATTGATTCGTTTTTAAAACAATTTCCCTGCTTTGCTTCACAAGGTTTTTTCTCTTATCAATCAAACATTAATTAAATACTCCATTCTTTTCAAATCTAGATAAAATAAATATTCTTACATCAAATAATTGAATTCACTAAATAAATCTGGTTTAAAGACTTTCAGTAGAAACTCACCATCTGAAACTCTGACCTCAAAGTCTATGTATGAGTCTGGGGCCAGATCTGTGCCCAAACCACACCTGTACCGTCCTGTGTCCGACATGGTCAGATTTTTGATGGTCACAGTCAGAATTCCTATTCCAAAAAATTCTCCTCTATATAAAGTGCTGAATCTGCCATTCTGAGCTTTGACATCTTCCGTTTTAACGAGAATACCTTCTCCTTTACATTCTTCTTTACAGAAGAACTTCGTGTTATTAGGATGATGCAGGTAGCATGTAATTGAACCCCTTCCTCCCTCAGCTCCAGTGTAAATGCTGATTCTTGCGCTGACGAGCCCGGTGTCTCCACACAGAGCTGTTGGAAAGAAAGACACAGAACACAGATGATCATTTCTGTATTAGCTGGAGCAACAAAAAAAATGGCTGGATTAAATTGTGGTAGAACACAGCAACTGTAAAACGTGTTTCACTGAATATTCGGTCAAATGTAAAAATAAGATCCACCCAAAGCAGCGTGGTGATGCTGCGTTAATGGGACAGTCAGGTCATCAGTTTTCACCTGAGATGAAGCAGAAGAACAGAACGTGGTGGATATTCATTCTGAATTTGATCCCGATGGAGACAAACCGTCTGATTCGATCAATCCTCAATGTCTGTTTGATCATGCAGGAAGTTGAAGTTGCTTTAATTTAACTGTGTACTTCTTATTTCTTACTTTTTCCTATTTTTGTTTCCTGTTTTGAATAAATTAATTCAATGAATGAAGAAGTACCAAAGGGAACTGATAAAATGTTTTTGAATACAGCAACAAGTCTCTGTAGCTGAGAAATAAAGACGGACGCCATTTGAGACTTTGCAAAGGTAGAATTTATGGCAGAGCAGCTGTATTGGATTACATTTGTTTGTGTGTAGTGTAACTTGCCACAGTATCCTATAGAGTGAGAATACAAGTACATTCTTCAGGCTGTGAAGGGGAACAGTGACATTCTGATCTTAACCATTTGGTCTCAAACTAAGCATTTTTTTTTCTGTGTGGATCCGCGTGAACATATATATATATATATATATAAAAACTATTTTTTGGGTGTTTTCATTACTTTATTTGGAAAGCTTGAGAAATGAGAGAGAGAGAGAGAGAGAGAGAGAGAGAGAGAGAGAGAGAGAGAGAGAGAGATGCAGCAGCAAAGGGCCACAAGTTGAACTTGAGCTCTGGGCCGCTGCAGTGAGGACAAGGCCTTTGTTCATGGGTCACATGCTCAACCAACTGAGCAACTGGAGCGCCCACGATATATTTTTTTGGAGGGGAATTCATTCTTTTTATTTTTGGAACCGAATGGAAAAAAATAACATTTTGTTCACCAGTTTCCACACAGAACATTTTTTTTAGTCAAACTTCACGTTTCTACTGATGGACAAAAAACATGAAGTAAGTTGGAAAGTTTATCCTGGCCTTATCCATGTACTTCTAGTAAAATGTAAGATTGTAAACGCATCTTCAGTCTTTCTTACATTCAGATATTATTGAGAATAATAACAAGTCTGCTCTTTGGCAGAATTTCTGTTGTGCAGTTTAAAGTTGTCAGTGGTTACATTTTAGCTTACTCTGTGAGAACAGATAATGAAGATAGTCAAATGTCCACCGCCTTACACCTAACACCAACTAACCGCAAAGGAAAGGAGTGACCAGATGCTTCCACATGCTGTCTTTCAATAGACCTTGCAACGCAAGAACACCATTGTTCAACATCAGAAAAACAATCTTTAGGAACCACCAGCAGCTTTTCTTCAAAAACAGGTAACGTTTAAATTTGGCCTAGATAGCCAACAGCACAGCACGGCAAAGCCCAGGACTTTTGACTCTGGTTGACATAATGCACATGTGTTAAATTGATGTGTTTGTTTACAGTTTTGGTGTAACTGTGGTCTCAGGTCAGGTTATTGGTAGTTTGTTAATTTGATGTAATTATGCTTCACACAGACTCAGAGTCCTTGCATGCAACCAACCATCTTCTCTAACCTGGCATGTCATGGCATCACATCACACACACACACACACACACACACACAGTATTGTGTGTTTTCATCTTTGTATTAAATAAAAGACTTTTGATACTTCATGCTGACCATAACAGCTGTCATGGTAATATTGGTTGTAGTTATTAAGTAAATTATTCATAAGAGTTGCAAACTGACAGTTTAGTACCTTTTTCTGAGACTTCTGTCTTTTCCGTTCTTCAAGTGGGGTGTCTTTGGTGGTGATCTAAGGTAAATCGGGTCACATATGGTGCCCCGTGTGAGGCAACGCACTGTTTGCAATCATTCATAACTGTGTAATATTCATTTTAGCACAATTTGGACAGTGCTTTAATTTGAGATTCACATCTTGAATGCTTTACCCAACAGTCTTTCCATTTAACCCCACTAGTCTACTACAAGAGTAGACATTGATTTGTACTTACAAACACTTTAAATGTGGTGAGAATTTATCAATCAGATTCATGACCCATTGATTAACTAAAATCATTTAGGTTATTAACTGCCACTTTGAGACATTTGCTATTGCTGCTATCAATTCAGGTCGAAAGTGAGCAGAATTTGTTGTTTTTACTTTATTTGAACATCTCTACAGAAACTTTAGAGTCAGAAGAACATGTTCGTGGGTTTGATGGCTGATCAGTCAGTATGACGACATCAAACATGGAAACAAACTCCTGCAAAGTAGTGACAGATAAAGAGTACAGGCACAGTGATTTTTATAATTATAATAAAGTTGAGCTCATATTTTACACAAGAACTTGTTTATTTTTTGTCTTTTTACTGTTTAATTGAGAATATTTATTTACACGTGTCCACACAATGAAAATACCTTTAAATATGGTCAATTAGTGCTATAATAAATCGATACAAATCACAGGAAAGTGTTCTTATTAGTTGTGTTACATTACATAATTATATGTTCAAAATCATGTGTATTTAATCAATGTTAAATGAAATAAAATCATATACCACCCTTGATTTATCTTTAAGATATAACCTGCAACAGATACATCAGTACCAGTACTTTTTAAAATGTTGATTGTCATTTATTTGATCACATTTTAGGAATGAAATTGTAATATGACAAATTTGCCACTCTATGCTAGGGGGCCCCGGACACATGCCCCCATCCCAGAAGAAAAATATGAAAATCTACCCTTAAATGAGCGGTGAATTTTGTGAAAACTAATTGACAAATTGAGATAAATATATTTCATACATTATAGCATATTACAATACAGCCTATTAGGCCTAAAGAAAATCCATACAGGTTATTATATTCAACTCATTTATAGAATATCAAAGTAGTCAAGACTGAACCATATAGTGGTGAAATATAAAGGCCATCATGAGAATTTTGCCAACAATGAACAATGGATTTGACACATTTTGTTTAACAAACACAAAATGATGATTTTAAATACATTATGGAGCCTACTTGATTACTGTTTTGTTTGTTTTAAACAGCACAGGGAGACAGTGGACAATTACACCTCTCTTTCTCTTTCTCTCAGTCTCCTTTCCAGTACAAAAGTTCAGCTTTGCCTAATATAATCTTTTCATTTTCATCTGTCAGAGAATAAAGTAAACACATGGTCAACTGATAGGCTATTTACATGCTGCCACAGTCTGCTAGAATGAAGTCATGAAAACATCAAGGCTAGCTACTGGGCAGAGTTTACACAGATAATGCAATCCAAGGATGAAAAAGCACCAACGTTTGAATAACAATGTATTTTTACACCACTCGTTATAACAGTCAGTAAATTTGCGTTTGTTTTTGTAACTTTATTACCATACCTGTTTTAACTGATGCTGTATAGACACTGGTCTTCTTTGAAACTGAGTTAAGAAGTACGTCTTCTCTGCCTCTCCTTTGGCAACCACACTGACCTGACACCAGCTGGACTGAGTAAGAAACATACATTTCAATTTTCATGGTTTATCAATCTATGGTTGGTGGGGGGGATGACTCACAAATACCCTGGTGTCTCTGTCCATATTGAAAACATTACTGGTATTATGTTTTTATTGTTTTTCTGTTTGGTTATTGCCTTTAGGTAGGTTCATGGTTGGTTTACTTTTGCAGTGCCCCCTATCATCAGTTGATACAAGTGACAAAGCAATACTTACAAGCAATACTATCAAAATGATTCTCTCTATGTACGTTTGTGGGCCTATAAACTACCGCTATTCCAGTGCCATTGGTCAGATGATATAATTGGTTAATTTAGCGTGCTACAACATTTTTGCATCTTTCAAGCAGAGTTATGTTCAGGAAATTATTGGACAACTTTTACTTGGAAAAAACTACCGAGGTCCAGACCTCTGTGACCTCAATGCTGGGTATGGCCATGTATAAAATGAAACCTTGCCAGCACATTATAAGCTGTAAAATACAGACTCTGCAGTTTTGGTCTTGAGTAACAGAATCCAGGTCTGAATTCAGAGCAGCTCATAGGTGTTGTGTATAGTCGTTCTGGTGCCGATCCTTGCGGCCTGGATCGACGTTCTCGTAGATGGATTCCTCGCCTGTGGAGCCTGGTGGACGGTTCTCGTGGGTGGAACACTGAAATTTGTAAACAAGTATTTATTAACCAGGTATACAATAAAGAACTACAACAAAACAACATTAACATAATCACTAAAATGACATACATGTGTTTATTTAAAAAGACATTTATTGCTTTATTGAATTATGTTAATTATTAACATGTATACTGTTAAAACAGTGTTTATTCATCATATTTCTTTGTTTACTTTCATTGAATTTTTTCTTTATCCGATGCAATGGCGGCTTAAATGGATGTTGGTGTGCGAAATACAAAACAGAATAGAAGCTAACGCCAGAGTACCAAAAACTGCAGTTCCTTGAAAGGCTCCAAATGTGAGTCAGTCCCAATAAGACTCCATATTAAAGGTCCAATTTGTGAGAAAGTTGATTGTTCAGTGTCATTTCCAAATCGTAAACCACTGGCACTCTGGGTTGAAAGATAATTAGTATTTAATGAGTCGGGAATGAGACTGAAAAATGAACTGTGGTACAAATTAGTCCTTTAAAGGGGCTATATGTAAAGATTTGAAAAATGAGCTAAAATTATCAACAGAATGTAATGAAATAGCAATTTTGACATTATGATGTTTATGAATTGTCTTGCTAAGATATCTACTGAAGTTAGGATGCTAACCAGCTAGCCCTTGCCCTCCCTCGTCCAAATATCCTACTAGCGGTGTAAACACGTAAACACTCTGTATATATGGTGACATCCAGAGACAGAAACCTGATTTTTACAGTCTGTGTTGACACCGGCAGAGAAAAATGTGCAGTTGATGCGTTTAAATCTTTGACAATACTAAAGAGAGACAGAATCATTTACAGAAAGTCACCTCCAGGTTCATGCTGTCTGAGGTCCTATTCGTCTTCAGTTTGTAGACGAGCAGCAGAACAGCAGCCGAGAGTGCGACGATAACGACCACACATACAACCAGAGGAAGGAGGAACACTGGGCGAGAGACGGAGGACGAGAGGAGACAGAGGAACAGGGTTAAAAAAGAAGAAGTTAATTTTATGGAACTTAATGAGAAAAATACTTTGGCCTGATCAAATAAGATAAAATAAATGAAATTTGTTTACTTGTTTTACATCATCCACATTATCAGAACAGTATCAGGGCCT
Source organism: Diplodus puntazzo (assembly GCA_963678695.2). Lineage (NCBI taxonomy): Eukaryota > Metazoa > Chordata > Actinopteri > Spariformes > Sparidae > Diplodus > Diplodus puntazzo. Next base: position 32,721,093 of record OZ023165.1, read on the forward strand.
GAGGTCATAATGCACTTCAAGAAAAGAACTGTGGAGAATTTCATGATTGAAGTCGACCTTTTGAGATAACATCAAACATTTTATATGACTGCCTCAACAAAATGCCTTGTGTAACTGAATCATAAACTGTACTTCAGAATTGTCTTCAGAAACAAAGACATTATTTCTCTTTGAGCTCATAAACAAGTTGTCAATGTCAGCGTGAGGAGATTGTGCCAAAAACTGTATCTGTTCAGAAGCAAAAAACACTCGAGAAGAGGAAGCTGCACAAATGTATTTCCAGTGCATAATGAAAAAAAAAGCTTCCCCCTCTCATTTATGTCTCACATGTCATGTGAAAAAGGGAAGATTATGCTTTACATTATGTATTAAGCTGAGAGTATTTTGCATCATGAAGACATGCTACGTCTACATGATCGTGTCATGATAAGAAAGAGTTTAGAATAGACATTAACTTGATAGTTGTATTTTTTTCTTATGCGTTGAAAGAGTTCAGTATTTATATTCCCGTCATTCCTCCTAACAGACTTAATGAAGTGTAGTGTACCTGTTCCCTGGTTGGTGGTTACAGGGAAAACTGATGGAGGTGTGAAACTCTGAGTTGTCCTGGAGGCTGACGGGTCTGATGTTGGTAGGAACACAGAAACAGATCATATTGACAGTTTCAATCAGGCAAATGCACACAAAACACGGCAGAATTAAATGTCATGTTAGAGTAAATGTTTATGAATATTTGAAGTAGGTTTGTTGAAATTAAACAACATAATATATCACATTTTGGTGAAGTGTTCATGAGCCTGTGTTTTCATCCCCTTTATACAATCATGTGTTTCAAGTGTTGAACCTCGCCCCAACCCTGCTTGCAAACGACTGAGCCTTTGGAGGACGCCACTCCAAGGATGCCTAGAGGGCACTTCATCATTTACTTTCGGATTTTGGGCATAACAAAGCAACTTTGAATGATGTGCTATGAACAAACGTTATGCAGATTATGAAGAGCTCATGATTTCAATAGAAACTCACCACCAATGACGAGGACCGGGACTGTGTCGGATGAATCTGGCGACAAAGCTCTGCCGTAGCCACACTTGTACCATCCTGTGTCCGACTTGCTCGCATTTGTGATGATCACAGACAGTCCGAACAAAGATCCTTCTCTATATTCAATACTGTATCTGCCACTCTGAGCTCTGTTGCCATCAGTTTCAATGATAATGTCCTCTACTGTTTTACATTCGTCCTTACACAGGAACTTCTGTTTACTCTGAACATCATCGAGGCATCCCAATGTGATATTCTCTCCTTCAGTATTTGTACGGGCAAAACTAGTGTTTCCTACCAGTAGTTCTGTTGAAAAGAGAAACTGTCAATAGTTACTCTCTGTGAAATTCAGCAGTCTGATCACAGTATTTCTTGCATTACATAAACATACATTCACAGAGTCACAGTGGGAGCTGCCTGGTTCAACCACAGTTTGTGACTAATGGGACAATGTTTTAATTGAACTTCAAAATGTGAAAGTTCAGACAACATAAATGACTAAAATTCTGATTCCATAATCTCATTAAATCTTTCATCAATATAGTCCAGAACAACATATTACAAATGTCTTAAAAAGTTTATAAATCATTGATTCGTTTTTAAAACAATTTCGCTGCTTTCCGTCACAAGATTTTTCTCTTATTAATCAAACATTAATTAAATATTCCATTCTTTTCAAATCTAGATACAAGAAATATTCGTACATCGTTGAATTCACTAAATAAATCTGGTCTAAAGACTGTCAGTAGAAACTCACCATCTGAAACTCTGATCTCAAAGGTGCAGTATGAGTCTGGAACCAGACCTGTGCCCAAACCGGACCTGTACCGTCCTGCGTCAGACTTGGTCAGATTTGTGATGGTCACAGTCAGAACTCCTCTTCCAGATTCAGTTCTGTACTTAATACTGAATCTGCCATTCTGAGCTCTGACATCCTCTGTTTTAACGAGAATACCTTCTGCTTTACATTCTTCTTTACAAAAGAACTTTATGTTTTTAGGCTGAGACAGGTAACATGAAATTGAACCCCTTCCTCCCTCAGCTCCTGTGTAAATGTTTAGTTTTGCGCTGACGAGCCCGGTGTCTCCACACAGAGCTGTTGGAAAGATGAACACAGAACACAGATGATCATTTCTGTATCAGCTGGAGCAACAGCAAAAAATGGCTGCTGAATATTTAGTTAGAATTAAATTGTGGTAGAACACAGCAACTTTAAAGCATGTGTCATTGAACATTCGGACAAATGTACAAATAAAATGTCCCAAAGCAGTGTGTGGTGCTGTGTTAAGGAGACAGTCAGGTCATCAGTCCTCACCTGAGAGGACGCAGAAGAACAGAACGTGGTGGATGTTCATTCTGAATTTGATCCCGATGAAGACAAAAGTGTCTCTGTCACTTCGATCAATCCTCTCTCTCTGTCTGAACAAAAAAAAAAACTGACATTGCTTTAGTTTAACTGTGTACTTCTTATTTCTTACTTTCCCTTTTTGTTTCCTGTTTTTAAATAAATTAGTTAAAGGAATGAGGAAGTACTGACGGGAACTGAGACATCTGAGGGTATCACACTATTTTTTTTTTCAAGAAAGGCGTGAACTACGCCCCTGACACACACAGGAACAAGTTTCTGTAACTGAGAAATAAAGACAGAAGCCATTTTAGACTTTGCAAAGGTAGAATTAATGGAGGAGCCATTATATTGGATTACATTTGATGACATTTGAGAAGTGTAATTAGGCACAGTATCCTATAGAGTGAGAATGCATACACACTTCTTCGGGCTATTAAGGGGAACAGTGAAACTGAGCCAAAAATGTTTTTTTCCTGTGTGGAACTAAGTGAATATATATATATATATACATATACTGTATATATATATAAGTATTTTTTTGGCATTTTCATGACTTCATTTGGAAAGCTTGAGAAATGAGAGGAAATGGAATACGAGAGAGAGAGAGAGAGAGGGGGGGGGGGGGGGGTATTTGGAGGTTTGGAAGTTTTTCCTGGCAAATCATTATCATGAGAAAGAAAATAATTTAGATCAGACTTCATCAGAAAATAACACTCTCTTGCCCCTCAGGGCTTCTGTTCTCTCACTCCTCTACATCTTACATTATACTTCTAGTAGAATGTAAGAATTTTAACTCATCTTCACTCTTGCATACATTCATATAATAATGAGAATAATAGATAAAACTTTGAACAATGTTTTTCTTGCTTTATGGCAGTCTTATTGTTGTGCAGTGCTGTTGTAATTGAACAAAGTTGTCAGTAGTTACAGTTCAGCTGACTCTGTGAGAACAGATGATGAAGTGTGTGAGTTCAGCTCAGTCTGTGGTCTGGAGTCAGTGCAGAACTGATCCTTTTAGAAACCGCCACAGTCAACATGTTTCATTTCACCAGCCGTGGAAAGACTACTGAAAACCCAGTAGTTTGCACAGTGTTGTATGAGGTCAGGCAGAGGTTATCTGCCTGCTCATGAATCATGTCAGCTTTGGTTCTGACATGTCCGCTCTTTATTATTTACTGAGACTGACAGACAAAAAGAGGAGGAGACACGAGAATGTTCGAGCATCAGAATAACACAGCCTCTTCTGACCTGCTCTGTATTTCCTTGAAGTTAAGAACTTTACATTATCTCACAGACTGACATCATGATTTATTTAAAGTCTCATTTTTTCACAGAAATACAAATGTACAGTATGCTATAGAATTATGTTCCTGCATCACTTTATTAATTTAATATTCTAAATTATTTATCGACCTCAATAATCGGCAGATTACTCCAGAATGAAACAGTAACAGGGGACGTTTGACTTTTCATACATTTTCCTGATTATACTTACGTACTTTTACTGCAGTAACAGTTTAATTGCAGGACTTTTAACAGAGTATATTTACAGTGTGGTATTAGTACTATTATTGAATTAACAGATCAACACATTAGTGACACGTTAGTAATGTCAGCGTATTTGTTTATTTGAGAGAAGACAAACCACGACGGACTGTTTTACCATTTATTTAGAATTGTATCATTAAGCAAAGCTTGATTGATCAAGGACCTTTTCTGTTTGACATATCACAGGCAGCGGAATGCTGTTACTCTGCAACAAATCACCCAGAAAATGATGCAACATTTTTCTTTACATTGTTTCTTATCATTTTAGCTTCAAGAAATGTGTAGTTTGTCATTGGTTAAACAGGTGGGGTGGAGCCGTGGTTTAGACTTAGCTCTCCCTCGTTGGTGCACAGGCTGGTTCCCTTGGCTCAGCACAATTCCTTCACTCCATGAAGACAACACCCTTGTTGAGAGAACCTCCCTCTCCTGTCGTCTAACTTCCTCATCCTGCACTTGTTTGGGTTTCTTGTGTGAGTTTCTCTGCTGATTCCCTACTTCTCACCAAAAGGACTCCATCTGTGCAAACAAATTCATTATCTATAACCTTTTCCTCTCCCCACCAAAGGAGCTGTGCTCTCTCTCATACCCTGGCTTTGCTCTCCAATGTATTAACCCTTCATAAAAGGAGGCTAACGAATCACATTTATCAACAGGATATGTACAACTCTTTGATAATGCAGTTTGTTAGTGCATAGCAATTAAATCACAGCAGTCAGGCACTTAAATCAGACAGGTAAATTAATAGCGCATAGTAATTTGTCACAGCAGACAGACAATTAATCAGACAGGTAAATTAATGAATCTTAACAGTAACAAATACAGATCCAGAACCTACAGATAATCTGAGTGCTGTATGTGTGAGTGGTGCAGGTTTGCTCCTAATCACTGCAGGTTTTGACGGCGGAGTCTTCACGTCATGTGGAGGCTGGAGCCAAATCCATATCGTTGAAAGGGATCTGAAAATAAGATCTGCAACTTTAACAAAGGTGACAGGAAATGACATCACAGCTGTTGTACAGCAGTAGACATTGTAACAGAAATGATAATGTGTGAAAGATAAATCTTGGGGTCTGATTTATGTGTTGTCCTCTAAGTCTGTCTTTCTAAAACCTGTCACACAACATAAAACATGTAAATGAAGGCCTGAACACAGAGTTTATCTGCTCTACGACACGGTGCTAACAGGGCAAGCTAATCAGCAGACTACTAACAGTATAGAGATAACCTCTGAATATCACGAGTAAACTTACCATCAATGTGTCACATTACTTTTGAAGTTCACAGGAACAGAACATCCACTGTGTGTGAGCGAGTCCTGGATGCTGTTTTGAAAATGCCCTCAGAGAACTTCAGCTTAGATTTGGCGCTGAAACTGACTCGACCTGAACTTTGTGCTGTTTGTCCATTATGTTAGATTAAACATGATCGTACTGTATGATTCTGGACCTAATCAGCTTCACTTTGTTATACAATGCTGCTGCTTTATTTTACAGGTCTTTCACTTGGATCATCAGCTGGAGAGAGTTAAAGGGCACAGCAGCCATTAAATGTCGAATTTAGATGTGAATTTTTTTATGTTACTTTTGACCAGATTTACAGCAATATTTGTGAACTTGTGATATTTACTTCTCTTGTAAAAAATATAATGTCAATGTAAAATCTCAATAAAAAATCTAAATGTTAAATTTAAATATAAATGTTAAATATAAATGCTAAAGATAAACATGAATGAAAAATTTAACTAAATATTTAGTTTCAACCGTGATATTTAGATTTAACATTTAGATTTAACAGTTGACGTTTAACAGTTTTAATATTTAATGTAGATTTTACACTGACATTATATTTTTCCAAGAGAAGTAAATATCACAAAGCTCACAAATATTGCTGTAAATCTGGTCAAAAGTAACATAAGAAAATGCACATCTGTTATTTTACTGGGGTTTGTTGCTAAATATGGCGAAAAGTTGCTGTTTATTTTAGCATGCTCAACCTTACAATCGGCTCCCCATGGCATACACCCACCTGTACTGAATGCAGTGACAGTGTTTCAGATGGCAAAATCAGCACCTGCTTTGTTCTACTTCTGTGTGAAGTCACGGACCAATTGTGTCAAACAGCTGAGAAATCCCAGATTTTCTGATTAATCTACCATGAAATTTTAGTCTCTTTCCAGCTGTTTTTGGATGCAGTGGTAGAAACTGTCAAGGACGGTGCGTGGTGTTGAAGAAAGTCACCTCTGTGTATCTTCTGCTTGACCTGAAGTCCCTCCTCATCTTCCGTATGTAGAGGATCAGCACAGAAACAATGACCAATAAAACCACCAGGCCACAGATGTAACCTGGGTGAGGGACACTGGAGAAGACTGGAGAGAGAGAGAGACAGGATGTGTACACAAAGAAGGAAAATTATTAATAATTAATAGTAATTTATTTCTTTGTTGTAAGAAAATGTGTCTTGTGGTTTGCATGATGCATAAAGACTGATGAGTGTTACGTAATTAAACTTCCTCTTACTCTTAAACTGCTGTGCGGAAAACATCTGTGTTGTAAAATTTAAGGTGAGATTGAGGTGGAATTTGATGGTCAGCAGTCTTCATGAACCGTACCTGCAGCTGGCGGCTGGTTGGTGGTTTTAAGGAAAGACGACGTGGTGGTGAAACTTCTTGAAATGAGCTTTAAACTCTGCGTTGTTGGTGTGGAGACTGATGGGACTGATGTTGAAAAAGGTGGAGGAGTCTGGTTTGGTTTGGACGGATCTGTGGACAATGAAAAGACAAATAAACTGCTGTGAGGAAAACATCTGTGTTGTAAAATGTAAGGTGAGATTGAGGTGGAATTTGATGGTCAGCAGTCTTCATGAACCGTACCTGCAGCTGTCGGCTGGTTGGTGGTTTTAGGTAAGGACGACGTGGTGGTGAAACTTCTTGAAATGAGCTTTAAACTCTGCGTTGTTGGTGTGGAGGCTGATGGGACTGATGTTGAAAAAGGTGGAGGAGTCTGGTTTGGTTTGGACGGATCTGTAGACAATGAAAAGACAAATATATAATAAGATACTCAATAGATTGGGCCTACAGAGATTGCTAGAGAATAAACTTCCTGTCAAGCCAGAGAAGTGTGAGTTTCATTCCCCAGTGGGATACTTCCTGGACAACGTGGTGGCGCAGGGGCAGCTCCAGCCGGACCCTGCCAAAATAAGAGCAGTGGAGGAGACCCACGCCTACTTCCTGTTAACAGCTACAACATCTCTTGGGTTTCGCCAATTTCTACTGGAGATTCATCCATTACTACAGCAGAGTGGCTGCCCCCGTTACCCAGCTTACCTCTACCTGTACCCCTTCATTTGGTCCTCTGAGGCTAAGTCAGCCTTCCTTACGCTCATGAGACAGTTCACTAATGCCCCAGTTCTCAAGCACCCTGATTCCAGGATGCAATTCATGGTTGAAGTTGAAACCTCTGATTCTGGGGTAGGAGTGGTCCTCTACCAACACGACATGCTCTTCCGAGGACTCCATTCTTGGGCCTTCTTCTTACGGCGCCTCTCTTAAGCAGAAAGGAATTACGATGTTGTTCATAGAGAGCTGCAGTGGCGTCACTGGCTGAAGGGTTCCCAACAGCCATTTATTATATGGACCAACAACAAGAACCCCTCCTATCTACGCTCTGCCGTATGACTGAACTCCAGGCAGACCCACTGGTCTCTCTACTTGAGCCGATTTAACTATATCCTCTTCTACCGCCCTGGCTCCTGAAATGGTGAGTCTGATGCCCTATACCGACTCTTCTCACCGGAGTCATCACCCTCAGACCCTGAACCAATCATGCCTTCTTCTGGGATTGTCGAGACAGCCATCTGGGAGATAGAAACACTGGTGAGGGAGGCTCAGCAAGTCACTCCAGAACCTGGTTCCGGTCCCAACAATTGCCTGTTTGTACCTGAGGTGGTATGTTCACGAGTAGGTGGGATCATTCCACCAAGTTAGGTCAGATACATGAATTAAATGAAGCAACATATTCGTGTGATGAAATTTGATGGTCAGCAGTCTTCATGAACCGTACCTGCAGCTGGCTGCTGGTTGGTGGTTTTAGGTAAGGACGACATGGTGGTGAAACTTCTTGAAATGAGCTTTAAACTCTGCGTTGTTGGTGCGGAGGCTGATGGGAGTGATGTTGAAAAAGGTGGAGGAGTCTGGTTTGGTTTGGACGGATCTGTGGACAATGAAAAGACAAATAGACTGCTGTGAGGAAAACATCTGTGTTGTAAAATGTAAGGTGAGACTGAGGTGGAATTTGATGGTCAGCAGTCTTCATGAACCGTACCTGCAGCTGGCGGCTGGTTGGTGGTTTTAGGTAAGGACGACGTGGTGGTGAAACTTCTTGAAATGAGCTTTAAACTCTGCGTTGTTGGTGTGGAGGCTGATGGGACTGATGTTGAAAAAGGTGGAGGAGTCTGGTTTGGTTTGGACGGATCTGTGGACAATGAAAAGACAAATATATAATAAGATACTCAATAGATTGGGCCTACAGAGATTGCTAGAGAATAAACTTCCTGTCAAGCCAGAGAAGTGTGAGTTTCATTCCCCAGTGGGAAACTTCCTGGACAACGTGGTGGCGCAGGGGAAGCTCCAGCCGGACCCTGCCAAAATAAGAGCAGTGGAGGAGACCCACGCCTACTTCCTGTTAACAGCTACAACATCTCTTGGGTTTCGCCAATTTCTACTGGAGATTCATCCATAACTACAGCAGAGTGGCTGCCCCCGTTACCCAGCTTACCTCTACCTGTACCCCTTCATTTGGTCCTCTGAGGCTAAGTCAGCCTTCCTTACGCTCATGAGACAGTTCACTAATGCCCCAGTTCTCAAGCACCCTGATTCCAGGTTGCAATTCATGGTTGAAGTTGACACCTCTGATTCTGGGGTAGGAGCGGTCCTCTACCAACACGACATGCTCTTCCGTGGACTCCATTCTTGGGCCTTCTTCTTACGGCGCCTCTCTTAAGCAGAAAGGAACTACGATGTTGTTCATAGAGAGCTGCAGTGGCGTCACTGGCTGAAGGGTTCCCAACAGCCATTTATTATATGGACCAACAACAAGAACCCCTCCTATCTACGCTCTGCCGTATGACTGAACTCCAGGCAGACCCACTGGTCTCTCTACTTGAGCCGATTTAACTATATCCTCTTCTACCGCCCTGGCTCCTGAAATGGTGAGTCTGATGCCCTATACCGACTCTTCTCACTGGATTCATCACCCTCAGACCCTGAACCAATAATACCTTCTTCTGGGATTGTCGAGACAGCCATCTGGGAGATAGAAACACTGGTGAGGGAGGCTCAGCAAGTCACTCCAGAACCTGGTTCCGGTCCCAACAACTGCCTGTTTGTACCTGAGGTGGTATGTTCACGAGTAGGTGGGAGCATTCCTCCAAGTTAGGTCAGATACATGAATTAAATGAAGCAATGTATTCGTGTGATTTTAATAAACACTCACCACGAATAACGAGGATCGGGAATGTGTCAGATGAATCTGGAGACAAAGCTCTGCCGGAGCCACACTTGTACCATCCGGTGTCCGACTTGTTCGCATTTGCGATGATCACATAGAGTCCAAATGGAGATCCTTCTCTATATTCAATGCTGTATCTTCCACTCTGAAATCGGTTGGCATCAGTCTCAATGATAATGTCCTCGTCTGCTTTACATTCATCTTTACACAGGAACTTCTGCTTACTGTAAATAGTACTCAAGCATGGAACTGTGATATTCTCTCCTTCAATATCTGTACGGACAACACGAGTGTTTCCATGCGGCAGTTCTGTTGAAAAGAGAAACAGTTAACAGTTACTGTCTGTGAAATGCTGCAGTCTGATCACAGTATTTCTTGCTTCACATGAACACAGATCCTCACTGAGAGCTGCCCTGAAAGTTCATACAACATAAATGACTTAAATTTTTCCCATAACTTGATTAAATCTTTTATTTAATAGTCTAGAACTACAAATCAAAATTTGTCTTGAAAACTTTATAAATCATTGATTCCTTTTTAGAATAATGTTCCTGCTTTCCTTCACAAGGTTACATATAAACAACATAAATTATGCATTCTATTATACAATCTGTTATCAAAGATGAATTATTTATTCTATTATTTTCAAATCTAGATACGAGAAATATTCCTACACTGTTGAATCCACTAAATAAATCTGGTTTAAAGACTGTCAGTAGAAACTCACCATCTGAAACTCTGATCTCAAAGTCGCCGTACGAGTTTGGAACCAGACCTGTGCCCAAACCACACCTGTACCGTCCTGCGTCAGACTTGGTCAGATTTGTGATGGTCACAGTCAGAACTCCTCTTCCAGAAGATTCTCCTCTATATTCAGTGCTGAATCTGCCATTCTGAGCTTTGTCATCCTCTGTTTTAACAAGAATACCTTCTGCTTTACATTCTTCTTTACAAAAGAACTTTCTGTTTTTAGGAGACAGGTAACATATAACTGAACCATTTCCTCCCTCAGCTCCTGTAAAAATGATGAGTTTTGCACTGACGAGCCCGAAGTCTCCACACAGAGCTGTTGGAAAGATGAACACAGAACACAGATGATCATTTCTGTATCAGCTGGAGCAACAACAAAAAATGGCTGCTGAATATTTAGTTAGAATTAAATTGTAACAATAATAATAATAATAATAATAATAATAATACATTTTATTTAAGAAGCGCCTTTCAAAACACCCCATTGAACATTCGGACAAATATAAAGTAAAATGTCCCAAAGCTGAAAGAGAAAGAGTTAAAGAGACAGTCAGGTCATCAGTTCTCACCTGAGATGAAGCAGAAGAACAGAACGTGGTGGATATTCATTCTGAATTTGATCCTGATGGAGACAAAACCACCTGTCACTTCGATCAATCCTCTCTGTCCGTCTGATCAAACACAAAGCTGACGTTGCTTTAGTTTCATTAGTTCTGTAAAACCTGCTTCTTATACTTTCTATTTATACTTTTGGGAGGTCAATTTGTGCTTCCTTCTCTTTTTTTAAATGCAACACTTCTCACGAATAAGGAAGAGGTTAATTAAAATCATTTACTTAGAAAAAGCGAAGGATTGAAGAAGTTGGCCAGTCAGACATTTCATCATCTGAACTCAACCTTGCAAAGTTAGAAATGATAGCAGAGCTGTTCTATTGGATCGCAGGTATATTTGTATTTTATTTACTGCAGATAAAACCACACACACACACACACACACACACACACACACACACACATTTCTATTAAATGTCCTAAATAAGCTGTGAGAAATGACATAGTTTTCCATTCAGTTATCAATGTGCTGTAAGGAGCAAGATCAGGATGTGAGAGGAGGAGGAGAGAATCCCTTTTGGTGAAAGTGTCAGAAAGTCACATGAGGGGTTACAGGAAGGTGGATAAGATGAAATTAACTGTCCTAATAAACATCAGAGGGTCACTGTCCTGGGACAAACTGAGGTTTGGGTTGATCAGGGGGTCATTGTTTTTGGAAGGAGTCATTTCCAAGGGTCGTAAAAGTACACTATATTGTCAAAAGTATTGGCTCGCTTGCCTTGACTCGCATATGAACTGAAGTGACATCCCATTCTCTATCCATAGGGTTTAATATGACGTTGGTCCCTTTGCCGCTCTAACAGCTTCAACTCTTCTGGGAAGGCTTTCCACAAGGTTTAGGAGTGTTTATGGGAATTTTTGACCATTCTTCCAGAAGCGCATTTGTGAGGTCACACACAGATGTTGGATGGGAAGGCCTGACTCTCAGTCTCCGCTCTAATTCATCCCAAAGGTGTTCTGTCAGGTTGAGGTCAGGACTCTGTGCAGGCCAGTCAAGTTCATCCACATCAAAACTCTCTCATCCAGGTCTTTACGGAGCTGCTTTGTGCACTGGTGCACAGTCATGTTGGAACAGGAAGGGGCCATCCCCAAACTGTTCCCACAATGTTGGGAGCTGGAATTGTCCAACATCTCTTGGTATGCTGAAAGTTCCTTTCACTGGAACTAAGGGGCCAATCCCAGGTCCTGAAGAACAACCCCACACCATAATCCCCCTCCACCAAACTTAACACTTGGCACAATGCGGTCAGACAAGTACCGTTCTCCTGGCAACTGCCAAACCCAGATGGAGAAGCACGATTCGTCACTCCAGAGAACGTGTCTCCACTGCTGTAGAGTCCAGTGGCGTCGTGCTTTACACCACTACATCCAACGCTTTGCATTGCACTTGCTGATAGCTTGGATGCAGCTGCTCGGCCATGGAAACCCATTCCATGAAGCTCTCTACACACTGTTCTTGAGCTAATCTGAAGGCCACATGAAGTTTGGAGGTCTGTAGCGATTGACTCTGCAGACAGTTGGCAACCTTTGCACACTATGCGCCTCAGCATCCGCTGACCCCGCTCCGTCATTTTACGTGGCCTACCACTTCGTGCTGAATTGCTGTCGTTCCCAATTGCTTCCATTTGTTATAATACCACTGACAGTTGACTGTGGAATATTTAGGAGCGAGGAAATGTCACGACTGGACCTGTTGCACAGGTGGCATCCTATCACAGTACCACGCTGGAATTCATTGAGCTCCTGAGAGCGACCCATTCTTTCACATGTTTGTAGAAATAGACTGCATGCCTAGGTGCTGCTTTTACACACCTGTGGTCATGGAAGTGATTGGAACACCGCAGCATGTATTAAAGAGATCTGACTCATCACGCTGAGTCGAAAATTCTTCTGAGAATTAGCAGCTCTCTACCCCAAAAAGGAGAATTTCCACAAAACTTAGATATTGTGCAAAACAGGATATTAAAGCCAGACTATGCAGCAGCAGTTTCCAGACCAGATTCCTTCGCCGTTTTCTAGCTTTGCACCAGTTTTGTGCATACGCTTTTCGCTGCAGGGCTCCCCCTACAGCTTCGGCGCAGATGCACTGTCGAAAAGACTTGTTGATGAGCCTCCCCCGCCCACCTAGCTGCTACTACGTTACCATGTGCATCTGTTTTCTAAGAAGCCGGCCGGCTAAACAGCAAGTCACGTCTGGCACTTAGTGCACTCTATGTTCAGCCGGACATATCGCAAGATACAGGCGACAAATCATGCGACATTCAAAGACAGAACTAGATATCTAAATACCAACAAGAACCTGGATTTAGAACGCAAACAAACGTGTTTGGTAGCAAGTGACTGCTACGCTAAACACCCGCTAACTATCGAGCGAGCCATCAAGAAACCAAGCTAAACACATGCAGGGCTCACAATAAAACAGTCAAGCAATAACGTTGTTCAAAAGAGTATCAAGTCACGTTTCAAAGACAAAGTTAATCCACTCACAATTTCAACAGCAACACGGCCAAGTCGGCGCCTGTTTTGGACTCCTCAAAAGCTCGTCCTATGTTTACTCGTGTCTGGTCTCTTTTTTTTTCAAACTCCTTTTTCTTCTTCTTCTGTTCCTCCGACTGTGGCTTCCTGGGTCTCTTTTTAGTCGACTGATACATGAGGAATACAACAATTGCCTTGCAACTGGCAGTTTATATCTACCCGGTTCCATGTTTGGGGGTGTCTTTGCCGTAAAGCAGTTTCGAAACTACAATCTGACTACATTTTCGAGGGGCGGCCGGATACTTCCGCCGGCTCACTTCCGGATTGACTTCGGACCGGTGGCAGCAAGTTGCATGTTCCATTTCTCCGCCCAGAAGCGCTAGGGGGAGTCGTAGCAATGACCAAACGACCCAGAAAGTGCCAAAGAACATTCAGAATGACTTTCAGTCTGCATAGTTAGGGTAATTTTTGCTAATATTGTTGCATAGTGCCCCTTTAAAGCTAGGGTCTACAATCCTGGAGAACTAGCAAGAGAGCTAGCAAGATTTAAAAGTGGCACCTCCTCTAAGTTCCACCCCTCCCCCCTCCATCCCGTCAGTTCTCCATCCAAAGCCACGCCCCCACAAACTTGAACGTGCATCTGGCAGTGGGACTCAGCAGGGAGAAGGAGATGCCGGAGCACGACGCAGCAATTCAGCTGAATTTAGCACGGAGCAGACAGGAAGTCAAGCGGCGAAAAAACAAACCACATCCGGTTACTTTTCAAAAGAAAACACACCAGCACACATCGTGAGGCCAGCTGTCTACCGTACTGCGCCGTGGCGGACTCAAACCAAAACCGGTGGGGACTGCCGGAAGGCGGAGCAAAACCGGATCAGAGCCGCAACGCAGCGGACCCCTATCCAGTGGAAATTGGGCCGACTCATTAGCCATTCTCATGGCTAGAAACAACACACAAAGAAGCTAACGTTAGCATTGGGCTAATACGAGCTACAAACATAGCCAAGTTGGCAAACCTCACATATTTCATGAAAATAACAAATCCCCCTGAAACAAAACAAATAATTACCCGTCCAACAGAGAGCAACCTCTGCATCACTTTTCAAGCCCTTCACATGCCTTAGTTGTCTCCACCACTCAAACGTTGCACCGATGTTGACTCAGTCCGACTTCTTTCTTTATCCAGAGCCTTTTTTGTTGCAGCCTTTTTAGCCTCAGGATTTCTTTTCCTTGCCTTTTTAGTGGGGTGAGCTGTTACAAGTAACACTGGCTGCATTTTCTCTGCCATTGTAACTAAATGAACGTCTTCTCCTGCAACTCCGTATTTCTGCAGAGGAATGTGCTTAATATTTCCGGCAACAGTGAAACGTAACGTGTGCATGCGTGGAGGAGGGAGGGACAGAATGAGACATGAAGGCATCTGACCAATCCGTGCTATTTGGGCCGGATAGCACAGATTGGTCAACTTTTTCTCAGTCCTGCAGCTGCCACAGAGGTCCGATTATTTTTGTTCCTTTTTCTGAATACATAATGTGTTGACTACTCTCAGGATAACAGGATCATTTCACCCAGTATAACAAAATGTGTTTCTGAACATTACAGAACCGAGCTTTAAGTAAGGCCTGGGGCCAGTCAGTAGCACTTACATTGAACTGGCCAGACGTTTCCTGTCTCTGAACAAATCCTACCGATTGGACCTTTAACTTTAATAGTCTCTGTATCATGTTAATATAACATGAGCTTCAGTGAGCTTTGACCTCAAATGTCCTTCAGAGGGAGACTTTTTACTCTGATACTCTGAGTATATTTCAGAGCCTGTAATCTATTACTTTTACTGGAGTAAACTGTACCAGAGTCTGTTTTTACACAAGTACCTGAACTTCTACTGGAGTACCGATACTTGTGTGTACTTTTACCACCTCTGAATATGATTAGTTACTTCCACCCTGCATTTCACAGAGGGGAACGTGCGAAGTATGAAGTATAATGTTCACCAAGTTAGACTCTTCATATGACAGTTACAGCCCATTAGTTTGCACAGTGGCGTATGAATTCAGAGGAGAGGAGTCAGAAGTCTGTCTGCTCATGAATCATGTCAGCTTTGGTTCAGAATGACACTTAAAAAAAACACAGCTACTTCTAAACTGCTGAAGTTACACACTTCACATTATCTGACAGACTGAGTCTCTTTTTTCACAGAAATACAAGCGTACAGTACGTTATAGAGTTATGTTCCTGCATCACTTTCTTAATTTAATATTCTAAATGATTTATCAGTTTTAATCCAGAATGAAACAGTAACAGGGGACATTTTACTTTTCATACTTTAAGCACATTTTCCTGATTATACTTACGTACTTTTATTGCACAGTTTAATTGCAGGACTTTTAACAGAGTATGTTTACAGTGTGGTATTAGTACTTTTATTGAATTAACAGATCAACACATTAGTGACACGTAAAAAACAAATACAGATCCAGAACCTACAGATAATCTGAGTGATGTATGTGTGAGTGGTGCAGGTTTGCTCCTAATCACTGCAGGTTTTGACGGCGGAGTCTTCACATGTGGAGGCTGGAGCCAAATCCTTATCGGTGAAAGGGATCTGAAAATAAGATCTGCAGCTTTACCGAAGGTGACAGGAAATGACATCACAGCTGTTGTACAGCAGTAGACATTGTAACAGAAATGATAATGTGTGAAAGAAAAATTCTGTGGGCTGATTTATGTGTTGTCCTCTAAGTCTGTCTTTCTCAAACCAACACACAACAGTTCTACAACACGGTGCTAACACACCAAGCTAACCAACAGACTACTAGCATATTGATAACCTCTGAATATCACGAGTAAACTTACCATCAATGTGTAACATTACTTTTGAAGTTCACAGGAACAGAACATCCACTGTGTGTGAGCCGGTCCTGGATGCTGTTTTGAAAAAGCCCTCAGAGAACTTCTGCTAAGATTTGGCGCTGAAACTGACTCGACCTAAACTTTGTGCTGTTTGTCCGTTATGTTAGATTAAACATCTTTACCCGATCGTACTGTATGATTCTGGACCTAATCAGCTTCACTTTGTTATACAATGCTGCAACTTTATTTTACAGGTCTTTCACTTGGATCATCAGCTGGTGAGAGTTAAAGAGCACAGCAGCCATTAAATGTCGAGTTAAGGCTCTTTTTCATGCTTCTCATTTAAAATGAGGCACCACTGAGTCCGGTTCTGCTCGAGGTTTCTGCCTGTGTAAAGCGGTTTTTCTCACGACTGTCGTCAGGTGCTTGCTCGTGGAGGAAATGTGGAAAAATGAGTCGGGGAGTATGGTCAACACTGGCTCAGCTCGGAAAGTGTCATGAGATTACTTTTGTTGTGAATTGGTGTTAAACAAATAAAGACGATTCATTAATTGATTGCAAATGAATTCAACAGGAAAATGGAAAGTTGGCATTACCCCGAGTTTACTGTGGAAAATTTAGAATGGTTGAATT
Organism: Diplodus puntazzo; assembly: GCA_963678695.2. Taxonomy (NCBI): domain Eukaryota; kingdom Metazoa; phylum Chordata; class Actinopteri; order Spariformes; family Sparidae; genus Diplodus; species Diplodus puntazzo. Next base: position 32,737,856 of record OZ023165.1, read on the forward strand.
TAAATAAATATAAGAATGTAACAAAGTGAAGTATAACATGTGCTGCTTGTTCCTGTTCCCCTTCTGTCATCGCCTGCTCTCCACAGGTGTGCCACTACCTGATTGGTCAATGAGGTGCACCTGGCCTGGGAGAAGTGCTTAATGTCTCCTGTGCCAGCACCAGACAGGAGTGAGGACTGCTGGTCTTGATGCCTTTCAGCCTGGGATTTTGTTCAGTTGTGTTTCAGCTCAGTGTCTTTTTGGTTGTCCTGATTTACTTGGTTCTTTTAGTTGTAGTTAGTTGTTTAGTTTATGATCAAAAATCCTTTTTAAATTGTCTTTTTTGTGGTTGATTTGTGTCTGTGATCGAGTTTTGTTCATCTCATAGGGACTTTTTCAACCGTTTTTTTTTCAACCATATAAATTGTTTCCCTCTCTTTCCAGCTGTTTTTGGATGCAGTGGTAGAAACTGTCAAGGACGGCGCGTGGAATCGGAGAAATTCACCTCTGTGTTTATGCTTCCTGACCTGAAGTCCCTCCTCATCTTCCATATGTAGAGGATCAGCACAGAAACAACGACCAATAAAACCACCAGGCCACAGATGTAACCTGGGTGAGGGACACTGGAGCAGACTGGAGAGAGAGAGAGACAGGAAGTGTACAAAAAGAAGGAAAATTATTGTAATTTATTTCCTTGTTGTAAGAAATTGTGTCTCCTGGTTTGCATGATGCATAAAACGAGTGTTATGTCATTAAACTTCCTCTTACTCTTTGCAGTACTGTGAGGAAAACATATGTGTTGTAAAAATTAAGGTGGAATTTGATGGTCAGCAGTCTTGATGAACCGTACCTGCAGCTGACGGCTGGTTGGTGGTTTTAGGGAAAGACGACGAGGGGGCGAAACTTCTTGAACTGAGATTTAAACTCTGCGTTGTTGGTGTGGAGGCTGATGGGACTGATGCTGAAAAAGATGGAGGAGTCTGGTTTGGTTTGGATGGATCAGTGGACAATGAAAAGACAAAGAAATAAAATGATACTGAATAGATACTGATGCAGAGAAATCCACCATGTACGAATGAGTGTAAATATATACAAATATAACAAAATGTATGAATACAAGATAATCAGTCGGGAGCGAAAAACAGTTAGTGTCATAATTAAACGCATAAATCATACACGAAGAACATACTAGACACAAGTTTTTATAGAGGACACTAATATGTAGAATATGTAGAGAATTCACATGCAATAAAAAGTAATCCATATTACGGGTTAATGTTGCTATTGTGGCTGAAGATTCACGTCCACCTCTTGTAACTCCCTGTCATCTCTGACAGCAGGTCAAAACAGGCAGTAGTTTTCTTTTTATGTATTTGTAAAACTTTTAACTCTATTTTTGGTTTCAAACCAGTTATTCATTGTTTTTTTACATGCTAAAATTAAACATGTTCCGGTCATATTTTCATCTCTGCTGTTTGTCACACTGCGGTGAGGGGTGTCACATCTTGGGGTTTTTGTCTCGTGTATTTCCTGTTTTATTTTGAAAAGTAGCTCTCCTCGTTTCAGGTCACTTGCCCTTCCTCATGCGTCACCAGTCTGACGTCTTCCCTGATCCCCGATTGTTTCCACCTGTTCCCCATTACTATGGGTAATGGTCTATAGTCTATTGTCTATATATAATGGTCACTAGTCTATGACCACCGTCCTTGCCTTGATCCACGCCAAGTGCCACCATGTGTTTAAATCTGATTCTTTGTTTTCCTCTTAAGAAGAATGATTTTTTTGTTGTAATTTTGTCATCTCTGTTTAGAAGCTAGTTTAAGTTTGACAGCCATTTTTCTTGCCTCCGTTGGAGAGTTTTTTGTGTCATAATTTTTTAGCTTAGTTGTGCAGCGTAGAATAAGTTTATAGCCAATTCTTCCTCCGTTGGAGTGTTATTTGTTTGTAAATTTTCATAGTATTTCTTCTCGAAGAGTAGATTAGTTCATGGCCTTTTTCTTTGCCTCCGTTTGGAGTGATTTTCTGTTCTTTTTTTGTTTTCAGGTTTCCTCCGTGTTTTGTTTTGTGTGCTTGTTTTCTTCGTTTCTCTGGAAGTCATAGAATAGATGGAGATTTTCAGTTTGTTTGTCACTCTATCTTAAGAGAAGATAAGTGATTTTCAGAATAGAAGCCTGCCTGAACTGTTCTCATTCTGTATCTGAGTCGTCCTTTAGTCCAGGCCTGACACTGTTGTCAGGTCATTTTGGCAGGATGAATCAAATAACAAAGAAAGCAATGTTTTTCATGATTTTGTGTGTGTGTGTGTACACATACACAGACAGAGGATTGGACAATGGATACACAAATTAAATGAAGTAACATGTTCATGTGATTTGAATAAACACTCACCACCAATAACGAGGACCGGGACTCTGTAGGATGAATTTGGAGACAAAGCTCTGCCGTAGCCACACTTGTACCATCCGGTGTCTGACTTTCTCGCATTTGTGATGATCACATAGAGTCCAAATATAGATCCCTCTCTATATTCAATGCTGTATCTGCCACTCTGAGCTCTGTTGGCATCAGTCTCAATGATAATGTCCTCTTCTGTTTCACATTCATCCTTACACAGGAACTTCTGTTTACTCTGAACATCATCGAGGCATCCGAATGTGATATTCTCTCCTTCAGTATCTGTATTGAAAAAACCAGTGTTTCCATCTGGCAGTTCTGTTGAAAAGAGAAACAGTCAGCAGTTACTGTCTGTGAAATGCTGCAGTCTGATCACAGTATTTCTTGCTTCACATGAACACAGATCCTCACTGAGAGCTGCCCTGAAAGTTCATACAACATAAATGACTAAAATTCTTCCCAGAATCTGATTACTTATTTTATCAATATAGTTTAGAACTACAAATCACAAATGTCTTAAAAACATCATAAATCATTGATTCCTTTTTAAAACAATTTTCCTGATTTCATTCACAAGGTTTTTTTTTTACAATCTCTTATGAATCAAATATTAATAATATATTCTATTATTTTCAAATCTAGATAAAAGAAATATTCCTACATTGTTGAATTCACTAAATAAATCTGGTTTAAAGACTGTCAGTAGAAACTCACCATCTGAAACTCTGATCTCAAAGTTGCAGTATGAGTCTGGAACCAGATCTGTGCCCAAACCACATCTGTACCGTCCTGTGTCAGACTTGGTCAGATTTGTGATGGTCACAGTCAGAACTCCTCTTCCAGAAGTTTCTCCTCTATATGCAATGCTGAATCTGCCATTCTGAGCTCTGACATCTTCTGTTTTAATGAGAATACCTTCTGCTTTACATTCTTCTTTACAGAAGAACTTAATGTTTTTAGGAGACAGGTGACATGACATTGAACCCCTTCCTCCTTCAGCTCCTGTGTAAATGTTGAGTTTTGCGCTGACGAGCCCGAAGTCTCCACACAGAGCTGTTGGAAAGATGAACACAGAACACAGATGATAATTTCTGTATCAGCTGGAGCAACAACAAAAAATGGCTGCTGAATATTTAGTTAGAATTAAATTGTGGTAGAACACAGCAACTTTAAAGCATGTGTCATTGAACATTCGGACAAATGTACAAATAAAATGTCCCAAAGCTGAAAGAGAAAGACTTAAAGAGACAGACAGGTCATCAGTCCTCACCTGAGATGAAGCAGAAGAACAGAACGTGGTGGATATTCATTCTGAATTTGATCCTGATGGAGACAAAACCGTCTCTGTCACTTCGATCAATCCTCTCTGTCCGTCTGATCAAACACGAAGCTGACGTTGCTTTAGTTTCATTAGTTCTGTCAAACCTGCTTCTTATACTTTCTATTTATACTTTCGGGACCTCAACTTGTGCTTCCTTCTCTTTTTTTAAATGCAACACTTCTCATGAATAAGGAAGAGGTTAATTAAAATCATTTACTTAGAAAAAGCTAAGGATTGAAGAAGTTGGCCAGTCAGATATTTCACCATCTGAACTCAACCTTGCAAGGTAGAAATGATAGCAGAGCTGTTCTATTGGATCGCAGTTATATTCCTATTATATTTGCTGCAGATAAAACCACACACACACACACACACACACACACACACACACACACACACACACACACACACACACATTCCTATTAAATGTCCTAAATAAACTGTGAGAAATGACATAGTTTTCCATTCAGTTATCAATGTGCTGTAAGGAGCAGGATCAGGATGTGAGAGGAGGAGGAGAGAATCCCTTTTGGTGAAAGTGTCAGAAAGTCACATGAGGGGTTACAGGAAGGTGGATAAGATGACATTAACTGTCCTAATAAACATCAGAGGGTCACTGTCCTGGGAAAGGCATGATCAACCCAAACCTCAGGAGGTCATTGTTTTGGGAAGGAGTAATTACCATGTGTTGTTAAAGTATGTGAGCCCCACTCTGTTGTACTTAAGTCAGTAACATTTGGAGGACTGTACAGAACTTTCCTTACCTTCCCGCCATGCAGCATGTATTAAAGAGATCTGACTCATCACACTGAGTCTAAAATTTGTCGGAGAATTAGAAACTCTCTACCTCAAAAAGGAGAATTTCCACAAAACTTAGATATTGTGCAAAACAGGATATTAAGTAAGGCCTGGGGCCAGTCAGTAGCACTTAAGGCAGAAACACACCGGCCCAACTGTTGGACGTCTGAAGCATTTGGAGAGACTCGGACGAGGTCGGGAACAAATCTGTTTGGTGTGTTCTGCTGTGTCTGAAGCTTTCGGAGCCCCGTGGACGTTGTCTGCTCCGATTCAGCATGCGAAGTCTGAGGAGGAGGGCTGTCGGACGTCTGAGCCATTGGATTCTCTGATTGGTTGTGTGCCAGCTGAACGGGCCGTTCTGATTGGCGGTGCGCTAGCGAATCAGCGCGGTGTGTGGGAGGGCAGAATACTGTGTGCGCTTTGTTTTTCTATGGACTCCGTTCCGGCTGTTATTATGTCCGGGTAAATGTTGCTATTGTGGCTGAAGATTCACGTCCACCTCTTGTTACTCCCTGTCATCTCTGTCAGCAGGTCAAAACAGGCAGTAGTTTTCTTTCTAAGTATTTGTAAAACTTTTAACTCTATTTTTGGTTTCAAACCAGATATTCATTGTTTTTACCTGCTAAAATTAAACATGTTCCGGTCATATTTTCATCTCTGCTGTTTGTCACACTGCGTTGAGGAGTGTCTCATCTTGGGGTTTTTGTCTCGTGTATTTCCTGTTTTATTTTGAAAAGTAACTCTCCTCTCGTTTCAGGTCACTTGCCCTTCCTCATGTGTCACCACTCTGACGTCTTCCCTGATCCCCGATTGTTTCCACTTGTTCCTCACCCATTACCCTCATGTGTCTTATAGTCCCTTTGTCTTGTGCCAGAGTATTTTGTTCAGTCGTGTACCCCAGTCTATGACCACAGTCCTTGCCTTGATCCACGCCAAGTGCCACCTTGTGTTTAAATCTGATTCCTTGTTTTCCTCTTAAAGTGAAACTCTCTCCAGAAAGCAACCAAGGCTTTATTTGCGATTGAATATAAGTCAAACCTTTGTGTAAAAGCATAATTACGACGAAAGACGCACTTTTAAGATTTACCTTGGTGGGTTATCGGGCACATTAATTTTGAACGGGAGTGCTCGGGGCAGAGATACGATGGCATCAAAATCGCTATTTTTAGAACACTAAGAAGACTCATATATATGTATATATATGTATATATATACGTATATATATGTGTATATATGTATATATGTATATGTATATATGTATACATATGTATATATATGTATATATATACATACATACATATATACATATATATATATACATATATACATATACATATAATGTACGGTCATAAGGCATTCATAATGAAATGGGCGTGTGATGTGATGTGATGCCGTGATGACCTTGGACCTCGCCGAGTTGTGGTTAAGTTGTGGCTGGAAAAAGTCTTTAACAGCCACGTCGTTGTCTTACGTGTTCTTGCTGGTGCTAGCTCTAACGTTACTAACATTAGTATCCACAGACTCCTTGTCACTCGCGTAGTTTTCTCCATGCCGTTTCACCAGGTGAGTTTTCAGATTTGTCGTGTTGCCACTGTACTTCATAGCTGTTCTACAGACCTTACATATGGCCAGACTTCTGTCCAAACGTCCCTCCTTCTTATAAAATCCAAATCTCTTCCAAACTTTAGATTTCAAATTAAACATTGTAAACAGTGTCAGAGTGGTCGGACATTTTTTTGTTCTTGTGGTTTTTCCCTTGGATACGCTAACGTTACTCTCGTGAGAATCTCATGTTGACCTTTGACCTTTTACGAGAGTTGAGAGACGCTCTGCAGAATTACTAGCAAAGCTTCAGTCAACCAATAGAATCAGGCCATCGACCAGTTAAAGGTAAATTTAAATCAATACAGGGATCCGCCTATCGATGAAGTCACATCTTTAATGTTAAAACCGGTTACTGATTCATATCAGTGAATCTTTACACCCCTACAAATTAAGGAACTGATCATTTTAGAAACCGCCACAGTCAACATGTTTCACTTCACCAGCCGTAGAAAGACTGCTGAAAACCCAGTAGTTTGCACAGTGCTGTATGAGGTCAGGCAGAGGGTCTGTTATCTGCCTGCTCATGAATCATGTCAGCTTTGGTTCTGACATGTCCGCTCTTCATTGTTTACTGAGACTGACAGACAAAAAGAGGAGGAGACACGAAAATGTTCGAGCATCAGAATGAAACTTAAAAAAAAAAACACAGCTTCTTCTGAACTGCTCTGTATTTCCTTGTCATTGTTTCACTTTTAGCAGCCTGTGCTGCTGGAGCTTTACTTTTCCTTCCCTCAATTTTTCCGCACCGCCTTTGCGTTTTTTACTTCCCTTCTCCAGTTTTGTTTTTCATGTGCTGATGTGTTTTTTTCTCTCATTATCGACTCCATGGCCAATCCACACCTGGCTTTGGTTCAGAGTGACACTTTAAAAAAAAACACAGCTACTTCTGAACTGCTGAAGTTACAAACTTCACATTATCTCACAGACTGACATCCTGATTTATTTAAAGTCTCTTTTTTTTCACAGAAATACAAATGTACCGTATGCTATAGAATTATGTTCCTGCATCACTTTATTAATGTAATATTCTACATTATATATCAACCTCAGTAATCAGCAGATTAATCCAGAATGAAACAGTATCAGAGGTACATTTTACTTTTTATACTTTTCATACATTTTCCTGATTATACTTACGTACTTTTACTGCAGTAACAGTTTAATTGCAGGACTTTTAACAGAGTATATTTACAGTGTGGTATTAGTGCTTTTACTGAATTAGCAGATCAACACATTAGTGACACGTTAGCAACGTCAGCGTATTTGTTTATTTGAGAGAAGACAAACCACGACGTACTGTTTTACCATTTATTTGGAATTGTATCATTAAGCAAAGCTTGATTGATCAAGGACCTTTTCTGTTTGACATATCACAGGCAGCGGAATGCTGTTACTCTGCAACAAATCGCCCAGAAAATGATGCAACATTTTTCTTTACGTTGTCTCTTATCATTTTAGCTGCAAGAAATGTGTAGTTTGTCATTGGTTAAACAGGTGGGGTGGAGCCGTGGTTTAGACTTAGCTCTCCCTCGTTGGTGCACAGGCTGGTTCCCTTGGCTCAGCACAATTCCTTCACTCCATGAAGACAACACCCTTGTTGAGAGAACCTCCCTCTCCTGTCGTCTAACTTCCTCATCCTGCACTTGTTTGGGTTTCTTGTGTGAGTTTCTCTGCTGATTCCCTACTTCTCACCAAAAGGACTCCATCTGTGCAAACAAATTCATTATATATGACCTTTTCCTCTCCCCACCAAAGGAGCTGTGCTCTCTCTCGTACCCCGGCTTTGCTCTTCAATGTATTAACCCTTCATAAAAAGAGGTTCACAGCATTTATCAACAGGATATTTACAACTCTTTGATAATACAGTTGGTTAGTGCATAGTAATTAAATCACAGCAGTCAGGCACTTAAATCAGACAGGTAAATTAATGAATCTTAACAGTAACAAATACAGATCCAGAACCTACAGATGATCTGAGTGCTGTATGTGTGAGTGGTGCAGGTTTGCTCCTAATCACTGCAGGTGTTGACGGCGGAGTCGTCACGTCATGTGGAGGCTGGATCCAAATCCATATTGGTGAAAGGCATCTGAAAATAAGATCTGCAACTTTAACGAAGGTGACAGGAAATGACATCGCAGCTGTTGTACAGCAGTACCCTTGGCAAAAAGTACTATACTTGAAGTTCATTTTATTAAGTATGCTTGAGTATAAGTATAAGTATAGCAAGTATACTATGGACCATGCACTTGTAGTGTACTAGAAAGTATACTAATTTAATACTTCTTTGGACTAAATTGGAACATTTTAAGTTTATAAAAGTATACTTTAAGTATACTTTATAAGGTCATTTTAAGTTTACAGAAGTACACTTTCAAGTATACAACAAGTACACTCATCTATATACTACTAGCATACTAAGTATATACTTCTAGTCCACATCTTAGTTTATTAACATGTAGTTTTATAACAGGAATAATACCTCAATGCAAATGTGTGTAGTGAAAAACATTTTTTTTCTGTTAACTTAAATGTAAGCACAAGTAAACAACTTGACCTTAATCTGCATGTAGATCAAGATATACTAAGTATTAGTACTTGAAGTTTGACAACTTCTAGCCAGAACGTGTTGGTGTGTGTTTATTACCACACACACCAACAGTTTAACTGACAGGAAGTCTCTCCCAGAAAACACCCCTTCACTCACGGTGCCAACATTTTTATCATTTTTGTTAACTCGACACAATTTAACCACAGAACAAGGATGTGAATTAACCCACAACCGTCTCACACATCATCTTATTCACAACCACATTCACAAACCATAATTACACCAATAACAACAGAATGCCCAAGAGTCTTTGCGCCACAGTCCACAAGGGGTGTTACAGTTTACTAAAGTACAAGTATAAGCTTTAGTATTAAAGTATAAGTGTAAGTCTAAGTATTAATGTACTTAGTCTTAGACTATTCTTTATACTTTTCAGTATAAGCCAAATATACTTCACTATAGTTTTCTTAAGTATATAAAATATAGTATATAAAAAGTACACTTCAAGTATACTGCCTCAGTTTTAGTATAAAATAAGTATACTTGTTGTACACTTGAATAAACTACTTTTTGCTAAGGGTAGACATTGTAACAGAAATGATAATGTGTGAAAGATAAATCTTGGGGGCTGATTTATGTGTTGTCCTCTAAGTCTGTCCTTCTAAAACCCGTCACACAACAGCTCTATGACACGGTGCTAACACGGCAAGCTAACCAGCAGAACAGTATAGAGATAACCTCTGAATATCACGAGTAAACTTACCATCAATGTGTCACATTATTTTTGAAGTTCACAGGAACAGAACATCCACTGTGTGTGAGCGAGTCCTGGATGCTGTTTTGAAAATGCCCTCATAGAACTCCTGCTAAGATTTGGCGCTGAAACTGACTCGACCTGAACTTTGTGCTGTTTGTCAGTTATGTTAGATTAAACATGATCGTACTGTATGATTCTGGACCTAATCAGCTTCACTTTGTTATACAATGCTGCAGCTTTATTTTACAGGTCTTTCACTTGGATCATCAGCTGGTGAGAGTTAAAGGGCACAGCAGCCATTAAATGTCAAATTTAGAATTTTTTTATGTTACTTATGATCAAATTTACAGCAATATTTGTTAACTTGTGATATTTACTTCTCTTGTAAAAATATAATGTCAATGTAAAATCTCAATAAAAAATCTAAATGTTAAATATAAATGTTAAATATAAATGTTAAAGATAAATATAAATGTAAAATTTAACTAAATATTTAGTTTCAACCGTGATATTTATAATTAATATTTATATTTAACAGTTGACGTTTAACAGTTTAGATATTTAATGTAGATTTTACACTGACATTATATTTTTACAAGAGAAGTAAATATCACAAAGCTCACAAATATTGCTGTAAATCTGGTCAAAAGTAACATAAGAAAATTCACATCTGTTATTTACAATCGGCTCCCCATGGCATACACCCACCTGTACTGAATGCAGTGACAGTGTTTCAGATGGCAAAATCAGCGCCTGCTTTGTTCTACTTCTGTGTGAAGTCACGGACCAATTGTGTCAGAAACAGCTGAGAAATCCCAGATTTTCTGATTAATCTACCAGGAAATTTTAGTTTCTTTCCAGCTGTTTCTTGGTGCAGTGGTAGAAACTGTCAAGGGCGGCGCCTTGTCACCTCTGTGTATCCTCTGCTTGACCTGAAGTCCCTCCTCATCTTCCATATGTAGAGGATCAGCACAGAAACAACAACCATCAGTAAAACAACCAGAACCCAGATGTAACCTGAGTGAGGGACACTGGAGAAGACTGGAGAGAGAGAGACAGGAAGTGTACACAAAGAAAGGAAATTATTGTAATTTATTTCTTTGTTGTAAGAAAATGTGTCTCGTGGTTTGCACGATGCATAAAACCTGGTGAGTGTTACGTCATTAAACTTCCTCTTACTCTTTAAACTGCTGTGAGGAAAACATCTGTGCTGTAAAATTTAAGGTGAGACTGAGGTGGAATTTGATGGTCAGCAGTCTTCATGAACCGTACCTGCAGCTGGCGGCTGGTTGGTGGTTTTAGGTATGGACGACGTGGTGGTGAAACTTCTTGAAATGAGCTTTAAACTCTGCGTTGTTGGTGTGGAGGCTGATGGGACTGATGTTGAAAAAGATGTAGGAGTCTGGTTTGGGTTTGACGGATCTGTGGACAATGAAAAGACAAAGAAATAACAAGATACTGAATAGATGCAGAGAAATCCATCATGTACGAATGAGTGTAAATAACATAACAAAATGTAGGAGCACAAGATAATCAGTCAGGAGTGAAAAACAGGAAGTGTCATAATCCAAAACATAAACCAGACGAACATACTGGACATAAGTTTATAATGTTTGTTAATATATGCTTCAGGTAAATACAATGATTTGATATTTGCTGATGACAGAAGGTCTGAGTTTTACTGAAAAGTGAGAAAGTACCTCTAGCTTCATCTAAAAAAAAAATAAAGATGAAATAAAACACTGCAAAAAGAGATGGGCGGTGTTATGTCACCTGAAATTAATAAAACTATAGAGGACACTAATATGTAGAGAATTTACATGTAATAAACATTAATCTGTATTACAGGTTAATGTTGCTATTGTGGCTGAAGGTTCACATCCACCTCTTCTAACTCCCTGTCATCTCTGTCAGCAGGTCAAAACAGGCAGAAGTTTTCTTTTAGGTTTTTGTAAAACTTTCAACTCTATTTTTGTTTCCAAACCAGTTACTCATTGTTTTTCTACATGCTAGCTTTAAACATGTTCTGGTCAGATATTCATTTCTGCTGTTGTCAGGTCATTTTTGCAGAATGAATAAAATTATGAATAAAGCAAAGATATTTTTTTATGATCACGTTCGGTGGAGATAAATTATACATAGGGCTACGCTACACACTCACCACCAATAACGAGGACCGGGACTGTGTAGGATGAATTTGGAGACAAAGCTCTGCCGTAGCCACACTTGTACCATCCGGTGTCCGACTTTCTTGCATTTGTGATGTTCACATAGAGTCCAAACAAAGATCCTTCACTATATTCAATGCTGTATCTGCCACTCTGAGCTCTGTTGGCATCAGTCTCAATGATAATGTCCTCTTCTGTTTTACATTTGTCCTTGCAGAGGAACTTCTGCTTTCTGTAAACAGTACCGCTGCATCCGAATGTGATATTCTCTCCTTCAGTATCTGTATTGAAAAAACGAGTGTTTCCATCCGGCAGTTCTGTTGAAAAGAGAAACAGTCAGCAGTTACTGTCTGTGAAATGCTGCAGTCTGATCACAGTATTTCTTGCTTCACATGAACACAGATCCTCACTGAGAGCTGCCCTGAAAGTTCATGTAGCATAAATGACTTAAATTTTTCCCATAATCTGATTAATTATTTTATTAATATGTATGTTGTATATTGTCTTTAAAAATTTAAAAACATTGATTCTTTAAAAATAATAATAATTAATTAATTAATTCTATATTTTTTGTTTTATTGTATTGTTAAATCTAGATAAAAGAAATATTCCTACATCATTGAATTCACTAAATAAATCTGGTTTAAAGACTTTCAGTAGAAACTCACCATCTGAAACTCTGATCTCAAAGTCTGAGTATGAGTCTGGAACCAGACCTGTGCCCAAACCACACCTGTACCGTCCTGCGTCAGACTTGGTCAGATTTGTGATGGTCACAGTCAGAACTCCTCTTCCAGAAGATTCAACTTTATATTTAGTGCTGAATCTGCCATTCTGAGCTCTGACACCTTTTGTTTTAACGAGAATACCTTCTGCTTTACATTCTTCTTTACAGAAGAACTTTGTGTTTTTAGGAGACAGGTGACATGTAATTGAACCCCTTCCTCCTTCAGCTCCTGTGTAAATGTTGAGTTTTGCGCTGACGAGCCCGAAGTCTCCACACAGAGCTGTTGGAAAGATGAACACAGAACACAGATGATCATTTCTGTATCAGCTGGAGCAACAGCAAAAAATGGCTGCTGAATATTTAGTTAGAAATGAATTGTGGTAGAACACAGCAACTGTAAAACGTGTGTCATTGAACATTCTAACGAATGTGCAAATAAAATGTCCCAAAGCTGAAAGGGAAAGAGTTAAAGAGACAGTCAGGTCATCAGTCCTCACCTGTGATGAAGCAGAAGAACAGAACGTGGTGGATATTCATTCTGAATTTGATCCTGATGGAGACAAAACCGTCTCTGTCACTTCAATCAATCCCGTCTGTCCGTCTGATCAAACACGAAGCTGACGTTGCTTTAGTTTCATTAGTTCTGTCAAACCTGCTTCTTATACCTTCTATTTATACTGTCAGGAGGTCAACTTGTGCTTCCTTCTCTTTTTTTTTAAATGCAACACTTGTCATGAATAAGGAAGGAAAAAGAGGTCCTGTCAAGTAATTTAAATCATTTCCTCAGAAAAAGCTGAATCTGCAGCCTCGGTGCTGCTCGCCCCGGCCAGGCTGGCCCCTGCAGTAAACATCTGCGTACTTGTTTCACTTTTAGCAGCCTGTGCTGCTGGAGCTTTTCTTTTCCTTTCCCTCAATTTTCCCACACCGCCTTTACGTTTTTTGCTTCCCTTTTGTTTTTCGTGGGCTGATGTGTTTTTTTCTCTCGCTCTTTGTCTCATCATCGACTCCATGGCCAATACACGCCTGGCTTTGGTTCAGAGTGACACTTTAAAAAAAAACACAGCTACTTCTGAACTGCTGAAGTTACAAACTTCACATTATCTCACAGACTGACACCATGGTTTAATTAAAGTCTCTTTTTTCACAGAAATGCAAGCGTCCAGTACGTTATAGAGTTATGTTCCTGCATCACTTTCTTAATTTAATATTCTAGATGATTTATCAATATTAATCCAGAATGAAACAGTAACAGGGGACATTTTACTTTTCATACTTTAAGCACATTTTCCTGATTATACTTACATACTTTTATTGCACAGTTTAATTGCAGGACTTTTAACAGAGTATATTTACAGTGTGGTATTAGTACTTTTATTGAATTAACAGATCAACACATTAGTGACACGTTAGTAACAAATACAGATCCGGAACCTACAGATAATCTGAGTGATGTATGTGTGAGTGGTGCAGGTTTGCTCCTAATCACTGCAGGTTTTGATGGCGGAGTCTTCACATGTGGAGGCTGGAGCCAAATCCTTATCGGTGACAGGGATCTGAAAATAAGATCTGCAGCTTTACCGAAGGTGACAGGAAATGACATCACAGCTGTTGTACAGCAGTAGACATTGTAACAGAAATGATAATGTGTGAAAGATAAATCTTGGGCCTGATTTATGTGTTGTCTTTCTTTCTCAAACCGTCACACAACATAAAACATGTAAATAAAGGCCTGAACACGGAGTTTATCTGCTCTACGACACGGTGCTAACATGCCAAGCTAACCAGCAGACTACTAACAGTATAGAGAAAACCTCTGAATATCACAAGTAAAAATATCATCAATCCGTAACATTCTTTTGTCCACAGGAACTGAACATCCACTGTGTGTGAGCCGGTCCTGGATGCTGTTTTGTAAACTAACTTCTGCTAAGATTTGGTGCTGAAACTGACTCGACCTGAACTTTGTGCTGTTTGTACGTTAAGATTAAACATCTTTACCTGATCATACTGTATGATTCTGGACCTAATCAGCTTCACTTTGTTATAATATGCTGCTGCTTTATTTTACAGGTCTTCCGCTTGGATCATCAGCTGGTGAGAGTTAAAGAGCACGGCAGCCATTAAATGTCGAGTTAAGGCTCTTTTTCATGCTGGTCTTGATGCCTCTCAGCCTGGACTTTTGTTCTGTTGTGTTTCAGCTCAGTGTCTTTTTAAATTGTCTTCTTGTGGTTGATTTGTGTCTTTTTTTCAAACTTTTTTTTTCTAATCAAATAAATTGTTTCTCATTATGAATTTAATTCTCATGCTGTTGTCCAGCAGAGGGCAGCATACATCCACCTGTATTGAATGCATTGACAGTGTTTCAGATGGCAAAATCAACGCCTGCTTTGTTCTACTTCTGTGTAAAAAGTCACGGACCAATTGTGTCAGAAACAGCTGAGAAATCCCAGATTTTCTGCTTCATGTACCATGAAATTTTAGTCTCTTTCCAGCTGTTTTGTAGTGCAGTGGTAGAAACTGTCAAGGACGGCGCCTTGTCACCTCTGTGTATATTCTGCTTGACCTTAAGTCCCTCCTCATCTTCCATATGCAGAGGATCAGCACAGAAACAACGACGAGTAAAATGACCAGTAAAACAACCAGAACCCAGATGTAACCAGAGTGAGGGACACTGGAGCAGACTGGAGAGAGAGAGAGACAGGAAGTGTACACAAATAAGGAAAATTATTGTAATTTATTTCTTTGTTGTAAGAGGTTGTGTCTCGTGGTTTGCATGATGCATAAAACCTGGTGAGTGTTACGTCATTAAACTTCCTCTTACACTTTAAACTGCTGTGAGGAAAACATCTGTGTTGTAAAATTTAAGTTGAGACTGAGGTGGAATTTGAGTCTTTATGAACCGTACCTGCAGCTGGCGGCAGGTTGGCGGTTTTAGGGAAAGACGACGTGGGGATGAAACCTATTGAACTGAGCTTTAAACTCTGCGTTGTTGGTGTGGAGACTGATGGGACTGATGCTGAAAAATGTGGAGGAGTCAGCTTTGGTTTGGACAGATCTGTGGACACTGAAAAGACAAAGAAATAACAAGATGCTGAATAGATGCAGAGAAATCCACCATGTTGGAATAAGTGTAAATATAACAAAGTGTGGGAATACCAGCTGTATTCCAGGCTCTTATTAATGTAATTAAAGGCTCTTTATGTTTGTCAGTCTAGACGATGTGTTGATTTTCTCACGCTCCATGGAAGAACACGTCCAGCATGTAGTTTTGGTCCTACAGAGATTGCTAGAGAATAAACTGTTTGTCACTCCCCAGCGGGAAACTTCCTGGGCTACATCGTGGTGCAGGGGCAGCTCCAACCGGACCCCAACAAAATAAGAGCATTGGAGGAATGGCCCACGCCTACTTCCTGTTTACAGCCGCAACGTTTCACTAATTCTACTGGAGATTCAACCATAACTACAGCAGAGTGGCTGCCCCCGTTACCCAGCTTACCTCTACCTGTACCCCTTCATTTGGTCCTCTGAGGCTAAGTCAGCCTTCCTTACGCTCATGAGACAGTTCACTAATGCCCCAGTTCTCAAGCACCCTGATCCCAGGTTGCAGTTCATGGTTGAAGTTGACACCTCTGATTCTGGGGTAGGAGCGGTCCTCTCCCAACACGACATGCTCTTCCGAGGACTCCATTCCTGGGCCTTTTTCTTACGGTGCCTCTCTTAAGCAGAAAGGAATTACGATGTTGTTCATAGAGAGCTGCAGTTGCGTCACTGGCTGAAGGGTTCCCAACAGCCATTTATTATATGGACCAACAACAAGAACCCCTCCTATCTACGCTCTGCTGTATGACTGAACTCCAGGCAGACCCACTGGTCCCTCTACTTGAGCCGATTTAACTATACCCTCTTCTACCGCCCTGGCTCCTGAAATGGGGAGCCTGATGCCCTATACCGACTCTTCTCACTGGATTCATCACCCTCAGACCCTGAACCAATCATGCCTTCTTCTGGGATTGTCGGGACAGCCACATGGGAGATAGAAACACTGGTGAGGGAGGCTCAGCAAGTCACTCCAGAACCTGGTTCCGGTCCCAAAAACTGCCTGTTTGTACCTGAGGTGGTATGTTCACGAGTAGGTGGGAGCATTCCTCCAAGTTAGGTCAGATACATGAATTAAATGAAGCAACATATTCGTGTGATGGAATTTAATGGTCACCAGTCTTCATGAACCGTACCTGCAGCTGGCGCCTGGATGGTGGTTTTAGTTAAGGACGACGTGGTGGTGAAACTTCTTGAAATGAGCTTTAAACTCTGCGTTGTTGGTGTGGATGCTGATGGGAGTGATGTTGAAAAAGGTGGAGGAGTCTGGTTTGGGTTGGACGGATCTGTGGACAATCAAAAGACAAATATATAATAAGATACTCAATAGATTGGGCCTACAGAGATTGCTAGAGAATAAACTTCCTGTCAAGCCAGAGAAGTGTGAGTTTCATTCCCCAGTGGGATACTTCCTGGGCTACATCGTGGCGCAGGGGCAGCTCCAACCGGACCCCAACAAAATGAGAGCATTGGAGGAGTGGCCCACGCCTACTTCCTGCTTACAGCCGCAACGTTTCTTGGGTTTCGCTAATTTCTACTGGAGATTCATCCATAACTACAGCAGAGTGGCTGCCCCCGTTACCCAGCTTACCTCTACCTGTACCCCTTCATTTGGTCCCCTGAGGCTGAGTCAGCCTACTTACACTCATGAGACAGTTCAATAATGCCCCAGTTCTCAAGCACCTGGATCCCAGGTTGCAGTTCATGGTTGAAGTTTACACCTCTGATTCTGGGGTAGGAGTGGTCCTCTCTCAACACAACATGCTCTTCCGAGGACTCCATTCCTGGGCCTTCTTCTTACGGCGCCTCTCCGACAGAAAGGAATTACGACGTTCCTAGTAGAGAGCTGCAGTAGCGTCACTGGCTGGGGTGTTCCCAACAGCTCTTTATTACATAGACCAACGACGAAAACCCCTCCTATCTACGCTCTGCCGTATGACTGAACTCCAGGCATGCCCACTGGTCTCTCTACTTGAGCCGATTCTATGCCCTCTTCTACCGCCCTGGCTCTACTTACCGGATTCGTCACCCTCAGACCCTGAACCAATCATGCCTTCTTCCAGGATTGTCGGGACAGCCATCTGGGAGATAGAAACACTGGTGAAGGAGGCTCAGCAAGTCACTCCAGAACCTGGTTCCGGTCCCAACAACTGCCTGTTTGTACCTGAGGTGGTATGTTCACGAGTAGGTGGGAGCATTCCTCCAAGTTAACCTGCAATCCTGGAGATCAACACACTCAGCTGTTCCTTCATCAACACTTCTGGTGGCGGGACTTATGAAGGATGTCAAGGAGTTTGTGGCAGCCTGCACTGGTTGTGCCTGGAACAAGGCCTCGCATCGCTGGTCTCCTCCACACTCTTCAACAGTGACTTTGTCTTTGCCACTCTCTCATAAAGCTTTGACTTGTGATGAACAGTTTTTGTATACAGAGTCTCTCCCAGCTCAGCTGCCGAAGCTTTTAATTCCTTCACAGTAGTCATAGGTGTCTTGGTGGCCTCCCTCACTGGTCTCCTTCTTGCACAGTTACTCAGTTTGTGAGGACAGTCTGCTCTAGGCAGATTTACACATGCGCTGTACTCCTTTCCTTTCTTAATGATGGATTTAACTGAGCTCCTTTACAGTACATGAAAAGGATCAGCAGAAAAACAACCAACAGTAAAACAACCAGAGGCAAGACATAACCTGGTTGAGGGACACTGACTGGGAGGGGAGAGAGAGAGAGAGAGAGAGAGGGAGAGAAGAAGTGTGCACAGGGTCCAAAAAGAAGGAAAATGACTGCAATTTATTGTTGTAAGAAAATGTGTCTAATGTGGTTTGCATGATGCATAAAACCTGGTGAGTGTTATGTCATTAAACTTCCTCTTACTCTTTAAACTGCTGTGAGGAAAACATCTTTGTTATAAAATTTAATGTGAGATTGAGGTGGAATTTGATGGTCAGCAGTCTTTATGAACTGTACCTGCAGCTGATGGCTGGTTGATGTTTCTAGTGAAAGACGATGAGGTGGTGAAACTTATTGAACTGAGCTTTAAACTCTGCGTTGTTGGTGTGGAGGCTGATGGGACTGATGCTGAAAAAGGCTGAGGAGTCTGGTTTGGTTTGGACGGATCTGTGGACACTGGAAAGACAAAAAAAATAATGAGATATTGCTGATGCAGAGAAATCCATCATGTACTAATGAGTGTAAATATATACAAATATAACAAAATGTAGGAATACAACATAATCAGTCAGGTGTGAAAACCAGGAAGTGTCGTGATTACAAGCATAAATCATTCACGACGAACATAATGGACATAAGTTTATAATGTTTGTTAATTTATGATTCAGCTAATTACGATGATTTGATTTTTGCTGATGACAGAAAGTCTGAGTTTTACTGAAAAGTAAGAAGGTACCTCTAACTTCATCTAATTTAAATAAATGAAATAAAACAAGACAAAAAGAGATGGGCTGCTTTATTTCACCTAAAATTCACTAAGCTGGATCTACGAAATGCCTACCACTTGTCCCGGATTTCGAAGGGAGACGAGAGGAAGGCCGGATTCAACACACTCCTGAGCCACTTCAAATACCAAGTAACTCTCTCTGGCTTGACCAACACACCAGCTGTATTCCAGGCACTTATTAATGACATCCTCCCAGACATGCTAAATCTCTTTATGTTTGTCTATCTAGACGACATCTTGATTTTCCCAACAGCCATTTATTATATGGACCAACGACAAGAACCCCTCCTGTCTACGCTCTGCTGTATGACTGAACTCCAGGCAGGCCCACTGGTCCCTCTACTTGAGCCGATTTTAACTATACCCAGTTCGACCGCCCTGGCTCCTGAAATGGCGAGCCTGATGCCCTATACCGACTCTTCTCACCAGATTCGTCACCCTCAGACCCTGAACCAATCATGCCTTCAGATTGTCGGGACATCAGATAGAAACACTGGTGAGGGAGGCTCAGCAAGTCACTCCAGAACCTGGTTCCGGTCCCAACATCCGGCTGTTTGTACCTGAGGCAGTGAGATTGACGTGGAATTTGACGGTCAGCAGTCTTCATGAACCGTACCTGCAGCTGACGGCTGGTTGGTGTTTCTAGGTAAGGACGACGTGGTGGTGAAACTTGCTGAACTGAGCTTTAAACTCCGTGTTGTTGGTGTGGAGGCTGATGGGACTGATGTTGAAAAAGGTGGAGGAGTCCAGCTTGGTTTGGACGGATCTGTGGTCAATGAAAAGACAAAGAAAGCAAAGATGTTTTTCACAATCACGCTTGGAGGAAAGAAATTCTATTAAGAAAAGAGGATTGGGCGACAGGTACATGAATTTAATGAGGCACATTTTAGTGTGATTTTAGTAAACACTCACCATCACTGACGAAAATCGAGAAAGTGTAGGATGAATCTGGAGACAAAGCTCTGCCGTAGCCACATTTGTACCATCCGGTGTCCGACTTGCTCGCATTTGTGATGATCACATAGAGTCCAAATGTAGATCCTTTTATATATTCAATGCTGTATCTGCCATGCTGACCCTTGTTGGCATCAGTCTCAATGATAATGTCCTTTTTGGTTTTACATTCGTCCTTACACAGGAACTTCTGTTTACTGTAAACAGTGCCGCTGCATCCGAATATGATATTCTCTCCTTCAATATCTGTACGGACAAAACCAGCGTTTCCAAATGGCAGTTCTGTTGAAAAGAGAAACAGTCAGCAGTTACTGTCTGTGAAATGCTGCAGTCTGATCACAGTATTTCTTGCTTCACATGAACACAGATCCTTACTGAGAGCTGCCCTGAAAGTTCATACAACATAAATGACTAAAATTCTTCCGATAATCTTGATTACAAGTTTTATCAACATAGTCCAGAACTACAAATCACAAATATCTTAAAAAATGTTTATAAATCGTCGATTCCTTTTTAAGAAGAAGAATAATTTTCCTGCTTTCCTTCACAAGGTTTTTCATACATATACATACATATCTCTTATTAAACATAAATAATATATTCTATTGTTTTAAAATCTAGATAAAATAAATATTCCTTCTTCGTTGAATTCACTAAATAAATCTGGTTTAAAGACTTTCAGTAAAAACTCACCATCTGAAACTCTGATCTCAAAGTCCCGGTATGAGTCTGGAATCAGACCGGTGCCCAAACCGGACCTGTACCGTCCTGCGTCAGACTTGGTCAGATTTGTGATGGTCACAGTCAGAACTCCTCTTCCAGATTCAGTTCTGTACTTTATACTGAATCTGCCATTCTGAGCTCTGACACCTTTTGTTTTAACGAGAATACCTGCTGCTTTACATTCTTCTTTACAGAAGAACTTCTTGTTTCCAGACAGAGATGGATAGCATGTAATTGAACCATTTCCTCCCTCAACTCCTGTAAAAATGTTGAGTTTTGCGCTGACGAGCCCGGTGTCTCCACACAGAGCTGTTGGAAAGATGAACACAGAACACAGATGATCATTTCTGTATCAGCTGGAACAAAAAATGGCTGCTGAATATTTAGTTAGAATTAAATTGTGGTAGAACACAGCAACTGTAAAACATCTGTCATTGAACATTTGGACAAATGTACAAATAAAATTGACCCAAAGCAGTGTGTGTGCTGCATTAAAGAGACAGTCATGTCATCAGTCCTCACCTGAGATGAAGCAGAAGAACAGAACGTGGTGGATATTCATTCTGAGTTTGATCCTGATGGAGACAAAACCGTCTCTGTCACTTCACTCCTTCCACTCTGTCCGTCTGATCAAACAGGAAGTTGAAGTTGCTTAAGTTTCATGATTTCTGTCAAACCTGCTTCTTATATTCTCCATTTATACTTTCAGAAGGTCAATTTGTGTTTCCTGCTCTATTTTTAAATGCATCACTTCTTAGGAATAAGGGAGGAAAAAGAAGTACTTAAAGTAATTAAAATCATTTCCTTGAAAAAGCTAAGGATTGAAGAAGGTGGTCTGTCTGGCATGTCTTTCTGGACTGAACTGACAACCCTCTAGTTTCTCCACAGATTGAGTTACTGCTCATCACTCATTACTCATCAGAGGTGGGAAGGAATGAAGTACAATGTATTTTACTTGAGTATCTCTGTGACGTTCCCTCTCTGCATCTGAACACAGATATCTGAACTTTCTCCTTCTCACGTTTTCAAAGCAGGCTCGTTACTTTAGTTTGATGCGTCTGACTGTGCAGTGGATAATTTATATTGTCTATATTATAGACCAATTATCAAATACAGGTCACAATATATTACATGTATATTCTTATTATATTTGCTGCAGATAAAACCGCACACACATGCACACACACACACACACACCCACACACATTCCTATTAAATGTCCTAAATCAACTTAGATATTGTGCAAAACAGGATATTACGTAATCTGGCGCCAGTCAGTAGCACTTAGAGTGACCCGCCCAGATGTTTCCTGTGTCTGACCCAAAGATAATGTTGACAAATTACTTTGTTTATGCCAAATTAAGGATAAGGAGTTGTGACCTGAAATTCCCCTAGAAGTCCAGTAGTTAGGAGGATAAAGGTGGATTTGGATTTGGATGTAGAGAAACTCATGTTATTGATTAGTTGTGAGTCATATGAGGAAAATGGACAGGTGTCTAAAGGCGGAAGAAAAGACCCCATTGGTGTGAAACAGGGCATGTGAGCGGAGCGTGGAGCGAGCGCAATATAGTCGTAGTGCAGAGCAGGTTTCAATCCAAAGGCCAGAGCAATGGTTCCGTTTCGCTACAGTTCCGTTCCGATACCGCTCTCCACGAGTCTAGGGCATGCACAAGTCCAGACTCACGTGTGCCTTAAACGGTTCGCTTACATCAGAGGTCATTCCTTGAGAGATGAAGTTTGTAAAATATTTTGAAAAGCAAGCAGACAGGTCATAGGAATTGCTCCCTCTTTTAAATTTGAGCGAGCGTGGAGCGATTTCACCGGAGCTGAATGAAATTTTAGGTGAGCGGAGAGCGGTCTGTGAGTGGAGCTGTCTGGTATAACTTTGAGCGATGGAGCGATGGAGCGATGGAGCGAACACCCATGTAAGTGGGGAGCAGAAATTCTCGCCGCTCAGCTCATACAGCTCCTACTCCTTCGACTTCTTACCCTAAAGGGCTCCTCTCCGTCTCGCCCCCTCGGGGTTACCTGCCCTCAAGATCTCTTCTTCTGGACCGAACAGCTTTGGAGAGCTGCAAGCTGCATTTGCAGCAGGCCCAAAGAACTTCTCCTCACTGCAGCGACACGAGGTCCTGGTTGATGTAATGCATATGTGTTCAATTTATGTGTTTGTTCACTGTTTATCACTGATGATTGTTAATTATTATTGAAAGCCATAATTGTGCCTTGTGTAATGCAGCCCCAACACAATGGTGCCCCGTGTGAGGCTGGACCAACGTGTGTTGTTTTTATTATTATTCTGCTTTTTTTGCCTGTAAAGTGTCTTTGAGTACAGTTTCTTGTTCTCACAGCCGACATGTTGTCTCTCATCTTTTCTTTACTGCCTCTCTTCTGTCGTTTACCCTCCTTTTGTTTTTCTTTCTTCTCTGTGGCCCCGAAGAAGAATTAGCCTTTACAACTTCCTGTCATTTCTTTTTTTCTTCTCTCTCTTGGTTCAGTGCTCTCATCCTCCTTCATTACCTTCTTCCTGCTGCCCCCCATCCTCATCTTCCTCGTCTTTCTTCCCTCCCTGCTGCTCTCAAAACTCCCTGAGCTTGTTACTCACTGGGCTGAACCATCTCATTTTCCCCTCTGTCATTTTGAACCCTGCATTCAGCCTATTACACATGTTCTGTCTCTCTCATCAGTGCAGTGGAGGAGGAGGGATTTAGATCAGTGTCGTCACACTGAGTGGACACGAACATGACAGATTCTCTGCTACTGTCCTCGTCTCTCTGTCTCAAATCGAACTGCACATTTACTGCCACCACTGAACACTGAACAAATATTAGAGGTAAGGAAACACCAGGAAGCACTTCATACATTTCACTTCATTTTAATTTAATTTACTCAGCATTTTGTCACATTTTTCACCACAGAAAATGTCTGCACGAGGCTCTGTACACTACACCACTTTAGATTCAAGACTTATGTCCGATAATCCACAACGTTCAATACTTAATTCATGCATGTCGTAACTCGATATTAATCTCATTTTATACGCGTCCAGCACAACGATGGACACGACTGGCCTTCTGAGCTCCAAACCGACACTGTGAACAATCCTGTCGCTGAGGAAAAAAAAACCCATAAGTAACAAAATTCAGTGTTAAAATGATTTTAAATATAATGTAGTAAAACAAAAATGTATTTGAAAGAACTTTGTCATACAGGAAGAGTTCCTCAGGAAAGAGAGCCACGTCTACTTAGAATAAAAAGTGTAATACGTGGGTCAGGTCTTCATGTTTCCCTGCAGGACTCTCGAAAGGCATTCTGCGAAGGTGTTTACAAATAACACACCTGTACATAAAAAAAGAGGTGAGAAATAAAAAAAAAAAACTCCTTTAACAGACTGATCGTCACGGATCCATGAGATCTGACAGGGAGATATAAAAGTGTGGATGTGTCCTTTAATGTAGATACACTGACTGTTGGTCAATAATACAATCTTCCACTGTTCGTTGTTTCGTCAATATCTGTCTGCCCAATCATCACTGACAGAAATATCTGTACATTCATTGTTTTAATCCGTTTAATCCCTTCAACTTTTACCCTGAATCTTCTGTAACTTTTCTTTAAATATGAAAACAAACTACGTTAAATTCAAAAGTTCTTCTCTCAAAGTTTTTCATCCTATCTACACATTCTGTTGAGGATATCAGCGTCCGTACAACAAGCAGTTGATGTGTCCCAAGTCCCAGGATCGGCACAAACTTCTTGCTAAAGTCAGAACACTTTTATGCAGACTCGCCTCAGATAATGCAGATTAATTATTTCCATTTGGCACATGGCAGAAGAACATCCGAGCTCAGTCTTGAGTCCTCCTGGTTCAGAGAAGAGTCTCAGTACCGGACATTTTCCTTTCCTTTCACAGATGTTCCTCCTCCTTCAGTGTGTTTTCACATTTGAGGGGACGTCGTTCACAACCTGGTACATAAAGTGTTTTCTTTACATTGTAGACCTCCTGATGGGGACCGAGTGCAGCTCCAGCAGAAGAGTTAAACAACGACACCATTTGACTGCAAAAGAAAAAGACATGAGCTGTTTCAGGTTTCTGCAGGTTTCCAGGGTTATTCCAGATGTTTTCAGGACTCCTGCTGCACTTTTCTTCCCTTGCAGTCCACCGTCTCCTTACTTCTTTGTATCTCCCCTTTATCATTCTGCTTGTACTTGCTATCAAAGTCTGTTCAGGGTACAGTTTTAACTAGATCCCACCAAAGTGTTCATTGTTTAAACCTCCCCTCTTTTCTCCGAAGTGGTTCCATCTGTCATCAACAGGTTTCATCCTCAGTCCAGCTCACATGAATCTGAAGCGTTCATCATTTTGTTCTGTCAGTTTGTATCGTCACTTTCTTTCCTCTTTTCTCTTCTTCCTCCTACTCTCTGTCCTCAGATCACACCGTGGTCACAGACAGCAGAGGGTTGTAGATCTTCTTCCCGTCCGGCGACCTCGAGCCGTGAGCCAGCAGCTCCTGGATGGTGATCCAGTTGTCGAGGATGCGGCGATTCCTCTTCTTCATGCTCTTCTTCTGGCTCAGTAACAGGATGTTGTTGCTGGGGGAGTCCTGTCGGGGGTGAAGCTGGCCGTTCTGGGGCGGGTTTTCAGCCCCTGTTGATGCTGAGGAGTCCCTGGAAATAATAAAAACACAAGACTGATTCAGACCTCTGTCAGTATTAACAGTAGAATCTGTGGAGCTTTTACACATTTTAGTACGCAGCCCCTGAAAGTTTTGAAATGATGTTTTGAGCATCTTGTTTTCATTGCTTTAAAAAGATTATATGAGCGGGAGAAAATAAAACTTATTAACTCATTAACTTTCAGAACTCCTAGGCTCTGTGTTCAAACTACGTACCTACAAATGAATGGCAAATATTTTCCTTAAATCTGCTTTGAGCTTAATTTTTTTTCCCTCAACTGACTTCCTGTTATGTGAGAAACTGCTGAAATCTACTTGTTGTCAAGAATTTTTTACTGATTCCAACAGAGACACCTTGTACCAACAAGATCTGTATGTTGTGCTGTCTTGTTAACTGTATATATGTATGTATGTATCTAAAACAAGTATTATCTTCCAGTAGATTGTAAATCCAACTGCCAGTGCTGAAATACAAGTGTGTTTGTTGGTTGGTTCGTCAGCAGAATTACACAAAAACTACAACTTCTTTTTCCAAAAAACTTGGATGAAAGTGTGTTAATATCACAGCAACATCAAAACTAATGAGGGCAGAGGCACATGAACAAACCAGGACCTAAAAACCAATAAAATGTAGTCAGGTAATCCATTTTCAGCTGTTTCATGAAGTTGTCACAGAAATCTAGAGCTGTTGACGAGTAGACAGGAACAATCTCTGAACTTGGTGCAACAGCTCATCTCGGGGTTTATAGCAGGTTTGACAGCCAGTAATTTCTGTTCAGATGATCTCAGAGGCCAATAAAGCAGAAGGAGCTGAGCAATATACCATTTGACCATGCAAGGCTCTAAAAGTCAGCGTTGATATTTTGAAAATGGATGCAGCCAGTGAAAGGAGGATAACATTACTCAATGAGTGAGAAGCCGAGCAGCTTCTTTTTTTCATGAACATGCACTTTACAGCTCTGTGCAGCATCAGGTGGCCATTTATTCCCACCAGGCTCCTCGTTTATGTTCAAAGTTACGTAATCATTGCTTGATAATCGGGCTGTGAGCGGGGAGTCCTGCCTGAGGGAAACTCTGAGTCAACCAGTGATCTCAAACCTTTCTATGCAAGTGTTGCTTCTGTTTTCTGACACCACAGCTTGTGAAGTGTTTGCAGCACCAGTGACCTCCTCTAAGCATGCTTTGAATTTCATCCTGCAGCCTCGGATAAAAAGTGACTTCAGTTCAGAAACAACATGTTACTGAGTGAAGTGCAGTGTTCCTCCTGCACTCACAGGTGAGGGGAATGATGCTGATCAACACCTGTTTCACCTGGTTCACTGTGTTCAGGCTGCACACTGGGTCAGTCTTTGCTCAACAACCAGCAACAGACACTAAGATGATTCGCTGTTTGTTTCAGAATTCGGGATTTCCATAAATTAAGTCTGACTGAAGGATTATTGGTTTGGATTCACGAGGAGTTTGACTTTGGGACGTTTTATGGATTTTAACACACTGCGTGGCATCTCATCAGCAGAGGAAGGTAAGAGGATTTTGTTTTTGACATTAATCTTCAGACGTCATGATGTGGTGGGGAACACAGGGTGAGCTCTGAGCTCCTGACGGTGACAAACCACAAAGAGAACAATCATTTAAAGGCAATAAAACATGTTCTCTACCCTCAGCCCTTTGTGTAAATCAATGGTGCCTTAAACTACATTTGAAATATTTAATGACTCAATAAGAAAGTTATATGTTCTCTCAGTGATGTAACTTCATCATCCGTTCTGCGATGGTTGTTTAAGTCGTTCTGTATTTCTTTCTAGAATGTTAATAGAACTGGACTTTGTCCTCTACCTGTCTCCTTTGAGGTAGTCGAGGCGGCTCTGCATCATGAACTCTCTTCTCCGTCGGTACTCTCGGGCTCTCAGCAGCTGCTGCTTCCTCTCCTCTTTGCTCCAGTATCGGCCCTGTTGAAAAACAGTTTGGAAGACGTTTATCGCTGGTTTAACCAGCGCTTTGCCACAGTATGTGTAGCCCAGGTAGAACAGAGGGGATTAAATTCATTTAGTTACAAGTGAAGTTAAGTAAAGAATAGTCATGATAAAGGTAAATATAAGGAAGTCAAATAGGCAGCACGGTGGCTCAGTGGTTAGCGCTGTCGACAGAAGAAGTGAAATCGTTCACTGGTTGTTCACTGCTTAACTTAAATATTGAGTAATGAAATTCTAAATATTGTAAAATCAGAGGTGAATATTTCAGATTTATTCTCTCTCTAAGTGACTCCCACAGTGTCGTCCCCCCCCACTTTGAAGGTCCTGCAGACGGACCAGTACATGAAAAAATAAAGTTTTTTGCATGTACTTGAACAAGTATATAGTTCGGAAGCAATTAGATATAGTAATTGTTTGTTTGTGAGCTCAAAAGCCTCATCATTCTGTCCATAACTGCCGTTTTGACCAGTAACTGACTTTGTCACCAGCTGCTGATTGTGTCACATTCTCAAACCAGCCTAAATCAGTTTAGTCTCCATCCTCCTCGGTTACTGTGACGGCTGTGCTGACCTGTTTCATCTCACTGGCAGCGTCGTCGTCAGTCGTCATGCCGCTGCGTTCCTCTCTGATCTTCATGGCTCTGGCCTTCAGGAGACGATCTCTGACCGGCCGCTTGGCCACGTAGCGAGTGCCATCGCTCCGGATCTTTACCTGCACACAAAGAGCACGAATCGTGAGGTTTGATGCTGGATGAAGGAAATTTTGATTCCATACATTCATGTACATGTACATTCACGAGAGTCTCACGTGGTCGGGGTCCTTTTTAAAAACACTGTACTACATCATCACACCATTTACCTTCCACTCCATGCGTTGCGGTGAGGCAGTTGGCGATGAGTGTGTCATCCCGAGCGGTAAGGCCAGTCCTAACCGCGAGGCCCGTGTATGGTGGTCCTCCAGACCACAGGGGGCGCTGTTCACGCTCCTGGGGCTGGCTGGGCCGCTGCTGCCCGTGCCCATCCCTCTCTCCTCGCCCTCGGCCCTCGCTCGGTCTCTCACTCGGTCCAGCGGGTCCACCAGGCCCTCGGAGGGCAGGGTCATACAGCTCTGGTAGCGCTCCAGTGGTTTGTTGTGGCTGTGGTGTCTTCTGGTGAAATAGGGACTGGACTCTGCACTTCCACCTCCGGGTCTGTCGGTGGCTCCAACTGCAGTGATAATGAAAGAATGAATGAATGAGGAGTAATCAATGTTCAAAAACAAGAACAAACAACAAACAGAGAGGCAGAAGTAAAGATTAGCTGCAGAGTTAGCATTGAAGCATTGTTAGCATTTGAAGTGCTTTGACTGGAGAGGCACGTGTTGCGTACCTCTGGAGCCCCGCCCTCCATCAGCCACACCCCTTCTCGAGGATGACCCCGCCTCTCTGGTCAGAGACCTAAAAGCATAATGTCCAAAAATCATTTCACACAAATATAGACACACAAAGTTTAAACTAACATGAAGTGTAAAAACACAGAAGGAGACCTGAACTTGGAGGGTGTGGAGGGGGTGGAGCTTGAGCCGTTTGCCATGTAACCATTGGCTGCTTCGTACTTCCTGTAAGTGCTGGGGGAGAACGAGCAGCTGAGGTTCGAGTGGCGTCTCTCTCTGTCGCGTTCCCGCCTGTGTCGCCGCGGCGTGAGGGGGGAGTTCAGAGGGGGGAGGCGAGCGAGAGGGAGCAGAGGAGGCGGTGACATCAGACGTCTTCCTCCTTCGTCTTCATCTTCCTGGAGAGGCGGGATCTGCTCTGTGCTGACCAATGGCGTACTCCGGCAGCTCTCTCCGCCGGTGTTGTAGGCGCTGGTGCTGTCTTTGTCGTCGGACCGCTCTCGCTCCGGGAGCTCGTTGATGGCCGAGAGCTCGTGGTGATGAGGGTCGTTATCATCGTCATCGTTAGGTCCATCCAGACCTGCAAGGGAGGAAACTTTGTTAAATATTGTATAAACACCTGTAAACGAATTTAAATCCACACAGTTTATGTAACACATGTGGAGACAGTTCACTCCCAGCTTCATCTTCCACAGGTTTTCTGACACAGATTTTTATCTGAAATACTACAATACATAAAATATTGACAACAACTTCAATCATTAAATATTTAGAATCTTGTAAATATTGTAATTCTTCTGTGAAACACATTGAATCTCCATTTTCTGTCAGCTGAAGCCTTTTTTTTCTATCATAAAGCCTGGAGCTGTGACTGGGGTCTCTGGTTGCCTAGCAACCTCACAGTGACAAGACAACACCACAACTTATCTGCGGCCATAAATTGAAATAAGGTGGATTTTCTCACTTATAAAAAACCAACGGGACGGGATGACAGGTGTCTTCTCCACACATTCCCCTGCCAGCTGTTGTCATGGTTACCTGCTTCAGGAGGGCCCGGTCGCCCGGCGCCGGCTGCCACCGTCTCCTCCTCCATCATCCAGGCTTTCAGACATCTCTCTCTGAGCTGCTGCATCTTCTGCGCTCGCAGGATGTTGCGGCACTTGAACTCCAGGTGGCGTAACTCCTCCTCGATCAGCGCCATCTCGTGCTCGCTCAGAGTCGCGTTGCAGTTCACGTCCACCACCAAAGAAGAAGAAAGAGCTTCCTGCCCCGCCTCTTTTCTCTCTTCCTGCCCTATGTGCTCTGCTTCGACGTCATCCCGTTCGTTTTTCTTTGCTTCTCTTTGCTGTTTTTCGTTATGTCTCTCGTACTGGCACTTGATCTCCAGCAGCTCCTGGTACCTCTGGCACTCCTCCTCCGTCAGTCCCGGCATCATCATCGTCAGTGGGGGCTGATGGTGGTGGTGGTGGTGGTAGTGCTGCAGGTCAGAGGGCAGAAACCAGCATCAGGCCATGGAAGCTTTTCACTGCTTAGACAGTTTTAGACTTTATGTTACAGCGAACAAACTCCCAATATTACATTTCCTGTCGCAATCATTTATGTGGCCTCTATCAGTCAAATCAGCTTCATCTGAGGAAACGTTCATTAGTTAACAGAATTTTAAAAAAAAAGCAACAATCAAGTTAACAATGACCACACGTTAGCATTTAGCTCAGCGTGGCTAGCATGCCAGGAATAAAGTCCAAATCTCTTTAAAAGTGTCCAAACATCAACCAAACTGAATGTTGGATGACAGAAAATGAGTGTTGAGAAGGATCTTCACTCCGTCAGTCGGTATGTGTCTTATCTGTTTTTATCTAGAGGCTTCAAACACGGCAGAAACGCTGGACACAGCTCTTGTTGCTATGAGACGACTGAAGTGAAACACTCGAGATGACGCTCGCGGGTTTGTCTCAGTGCTGAAGCAGTTCTGTTGTCATTCGGGTGATATGAGGTGTTTAAAAGTCAAGCTGAGTTTTATTTTTGTTCTTGTCAACAATGTGTTTATGTTTCTCTCAACACTTTCTGATTTCCTTTTTAAAGTATTCCAAACATTATATATAACTCACAAACATTTAGATTCATTCATTTTTAGTAAAGTATAGTAAAGTCAAATGTCAATCAAACAGAATTTCTTGGGGACTATTTTCAGCAGCGGATGCATCCACATGTGGTTCAGCAGCAGGTCTTTTTTATAGGATTTGATAAATATTACCAGACGTTTCGTAGCGTACCTTGTGGTGGTGATGGTGGTGGGGGCTGTATGCTGCTCCTCCTGTTCCTCCTCCAGCGGCCCAGTCCAGACCAGGGAGGGAGTCTGAGCTCAGCTGGAGGTCCCGCAGGTGGAGGAAAGGAGGGGTGGTGTCTCCTCGGCCGTGCCCAGGACTGGGGCCGAGGCCGGGGCTGGGTCTCGGACTGGGCCTGGGTACAGGAGACATACAGGGGCTGGCTGAATGTATTTGTTGTTGGCTGAACTTAGTTTTAAAAACATCAGGATGTTTCACTTCCTTAATGATGAGAAATGGAACACATCCATAATACTGAAGAACTGCCGCTGGTAGATTCAGTATCTGCCTCCAGAACTGAATCCCCCTGTCCTACCTTGGGCTGGGTCCTGGTCTGAACTTCCTGGTGCTGCCCGGTGTGTTGGTGGTGTTGGTGTTACAGGCACTCGTGTGATCACCCAGCAGGTCGTGTTCGGACCACTCCTCGTAGCGGGTGCTGTCGTCGGTCCGGCCCACTCCGCTGTCCAGCTCCTGGCTGTTGGACAGCAGAGGAGCCAGGCTCAGCAGAGGAGGAGGAGGCACAGGTGGGTCTCTGTCCTCCTTCTCTCCTCTCTCTCCTTCCTCTCCATCCTCATCCTCTTCCTCCTCCACATCCACGTCACCAACTGCACCTTCTCTACCTGCTACTTCTCCCGGGCAGGCCAGAACACCACCACCTCCTCCTCCTCCTCCTCCACCTC
Organism: Diplodus puntazzo; assembly: GCA_963678695.2. NCBI lineage: Eukaryota > Metazoa > Chordata > Actinopteri > Spariformes > Sparidae > Diplodus > Diplodus puntazzo. The sequence continues at coordinate 32,769,397 of OZ023165.1, forward strand.
CTCCTCCTCCTGCACCTCCACCTCCTCCTCCTGCACCCCGGCACAGACGATAATAGCCAGAGAGGTGAGAGGAAGTGATGGAGCAGGAGGAGGCTCGGGGGTTTGGATGGAAGCCTCCTTCTTCCAGAGTCAGCTCCATCACCTCCTCTGGATCGACTGGGTTTTCATTCTGGAAGGAGGCAGAGAAATGAGTGTGAAAAACCTCAGACCTTAGACCACGATTGTCTGGAACAGGTTGTCTTCCTTCATACCAGTGGAAGCTGGTCAAAAACGTGGAGAATATTCCTGATGCTTCCATGTTTTTGGGCCTCTTGCACATGCTCAGTAGAGTCTAACTCTGGCCAGAGTTTGTTCATTGTTATCTTGCAGTAGCTGTATGAGGAGAAATTTAAACTGTGGCCACGGTGCCAATAATACCACTCAGCCTGGTGTAGTGTGAGGTGGAAACATGTTTTGTGTTAATGTTACTGGTTTGTCTGCGGAACCACAGCCTGCTGCTGCATAATGTCTCATTTACATAGAAGAACATCATCATAAATAATGATTAACAACAAAACAAACATGGCTATTGTCAGTACTCACTGCTGACAAGCTAGCATGTTAGCATTGAGGTTTCTGGCTGCACTCTCTCTGCCATTCTTGTGCAAATAGCTCACTAATAGCTTTAGCAACATGTCTGCCTCTCTAAGAGATTTTAATTAAAATAACAAAGTGCATCAGTGCTTTAAGTAGTTTTTTTAATTATTTTTTTTTTATAGTCACTGGTTCTGGAATTGTCATGCATAAACTGTTACGTAACGTACCAACCTTTAAGACGAGAACATCGGGGTTCTCGTACCTCGTGTATCTGAGCTGAGCTCACTGATTATTTCTTTAAATACAGAATTAAATACAGGCAGAAGACACAGAAAGACTCAAGCTGAGGCTCAGCTGCAGCCTCCTGCAACCACCGAGTGTAAAGGTTTAATCAAATCTCCAAATTACTGTCAATATATTAATCATACATCAAGATTGTTATAGTCATCTATTTAGTTCTGCTCAGTTTTAATAGGATTGTTATGTATGAGCAGCTTTCAGTGTGTGTTTGTTTGTGTGTGTGTGTGTGTGTTTGTGTGTGTGTCTTCTTGTGTATCTCCACTTGTGAGATTAAGGTGTGTCTGTCTGTGTGTGCGTTTGTGACCTTGAAGGAAGAAACTAGGTCACTTGGGATAAATATCCTCTCCTCCGTTTCCTCTCCATCCATCATCCCCTCATCCTCGCATCATTTCATCCACCTCTGATACGTTTACCTCCCCCACCTCTCAGCTGACTTCACAGCAGGATGTTGTAAAATGCATCACGTTTTTCTGCCACTATAAAATATTTCACCGTCTGCTTAAAATCACAAAATAATATTTGAATGTATCCATGTGCGTTGAACTCCCTGAACGGTTTTATTGAGTATCAGCGTCTTTTATTATCTAGAAATCTGTTAACAATGTTTTTGTTCACACAAAATCATCTTGAGCTTCTTCCAGAGCTCCAAACTTCATCTACCAGTCAGTAGGATATTAAGTTATTAAACGGATACTGAGTCAGACATCAGAGGCTTGATGGATAGAGAGGCTGATAATGTGACGTCTGTCCTGAATGTAGCACTGGAGGGATCGTCATCAAAATAAAACACTTCATCAGGATATTTCCTGACAATCCGACGTCACACAGACAGACGTGTGGACGTACTAACAGTTTACCGCTTTTTCCAGGAATAATAACCACGATTCAATTTAAAAACCCATTTATAGAAGGTTATTCTGGGCGTTTCCTCTCTCTTTCATTGCTGCTCTCCCAGCAGCTCCTTCTAATTTGTTTTTTGCTCTGTTGATAAAACGTCCATCATCTGCTGATCTCTCAGAACACAGAGATCTGACGGGCCGACGCGTCACAGTTGTCTAAATACTGACGGCCGACTGACTGACTGAGTGACGGCTCATTTAATTTAGTTGAAATGTGACTGTATACACACACACACACACACACACACACACACACACACACACACACACACACAGTGCAGATTGAACACTGAATATGTATGCGTGCGTGTGTTTTTCACTGACGTGTATGAATACACCATCCTGCAGTTCCTCCTCTGTCAGCACATGTGGACTCACTCTGGGACCTGCTGTCATACTACAAACATTTATCATGGCTGTGTGTGTGTGTGTGTGTGTGTGTGTGTGTGTGTGTGTGTGTGTGTGTGTGTGTGTGTGTGTGTGTGTGTGTGTGTGTATTGCAGACACACAACCTCCTGAATTTCCATCCTGCCTCTGGATCAGGGTCTCATGTAAAGCTGCGCATCAGATTGTTTTACATTCTGCAGTTTGAGGTTTATCATGTTAAATCATGATGTGCAACATTTTTTTACAATATGCTTGTGATTTTATCTACACTGTGTAAGAGTTTTAATAAAATGTATCAGTCATAATTGTAAGTGTCGGAGAGCAGCTTTATTTATTTACTCTTTGGAATGTAGAGGCAAAATGTAGAGTTGAGTAAATTAAATAAATACATAAAGAAAAAAAGACACAAAATATAGAATTATTATATACATATACATACAGGAGTACTTTATTTCATTTTATTTCCCCTTTTTATTTTAGTTTGATCATTATTATTATTATTATTAGTGGTTGTCTGTTAATATGACCACTGTTGCAATAATTATTATTATATAGAATATTTATTTACTTCTTTATTCACTTATTGGCGTCGTGGTTTCAGCCTCTATGTTTTCAGTGTGTTTTAGTATCATTATGATTTTCATGTTTACTGAGTCCTTTCCTGACGATGTCGATGAGCCACATTGTTTGGCAAATTTTCTTTTTTCTTAGAAGTCACAAAATTGAATCTGTTGCTAAAATATGAAGTCGATGCTTCAGGGAAATTATTTTTGAGTTGTAAGAGAAGTGCAGCTTCTTTCTCAGAGGGGGCGGGGCCACGGAATCACTGATACACCTCCACCTTATTAGACCACCTTAGAGTTTTACCTGTAGACTCTTTTCCTCTAACCATGATTATAATTTTAGAAATATCCCGACAGAAATATCCCCAGTGTCCTGACTGTTTCGTCTCCCCAAGACCACACCAAGAAAATATATTCATGACAGCGACTTTTCTATTTTCATCTCTCTCTACGCATTATTGTAAACGACACCTCAGGGTCAGTGTTTGCTTACTCGACCAATCAACGACTCGGACTGCCTCTCAGCAAATCTCAAAATTCTGTATATTTTTCCTTTTTTGCGCCTCCAATACAAATGAAAGCTCATCTTTACTTTACTGCATATTGAATATTCAGTATTTTTGCTGGTTAGTTTTGCTTCACGATCATCATCGCAGCAGATAGAGGGCAGAAGATTAGATCAGTCAGGGTTCAGGGCTGACGTTCGGCATTTAGAGAAATATCACGAGGTCACCAAAGTCAATATTCAGAGAGCGAATGTGTTCAGGAAAAAGTTGTGTTTTAAAACTGTGCGAGCCAGGGGATCGAATCCTAGGAAAAAGTTAAGTTTGGTCTACAAGTGCTGGAGGGAAGGAGGGAAATGTTGTGTATGTGAGTCACAAATCGATGGATAAAACGACCAACAACACGCAGAGGGAGGTGAAGACACAAACTGTGAGTCTTTGCTCTCCTGTCAGCCATCTTTAGCAATGATACGGAGAGAAAGTAGGTTAGTGAAGCAGGCTGCAGGCCAGAGAGACGGTTACACCTCCAGGTTTGGATGCGAGGACGACTTCTGGACCTGAACGTGAGAACGCACTGTGTTTTATATCAGCATAAATTATATCTGCGTTAAACGAAACAGAAGTGAGAGTTGACGCTGTAACTCTGGATTCTATCGTTTACTGCGGTCTGTTTATCAGAGCGTTGGTGTAGAGCGACGCTTTAACTGTGTCGCGTCCTGTGTTGTCACCTCTATATCGGGCCGGGCCAGCAGCAGGGAGAAGTTGATGCTGTCCTCTCTTGTCAGAATGGCCACCGCCTCCTCTCGGTTCTGAATGTCCACGCCGTTAATCTGGAAGAGATGACAGGAGGTGAAGTGATCAGTTACTGTGGATCAATCAGATTAATCCAGATGGAACCAGAACCGGACACCTATCACTGATAATTGGTCTTGTTGGTTAAGAGAGTTTAAATCTCTGAGTTTTAGACTTTTGTTCAGACATGACAAAACATTTAAATACATCAACTTTGATTCTTGGAAGTATTTTTTTCTTGCTTTACTATTAACTTAACAATTAATCTAAAAAAATAATAATCAGCCCACTTTCACTCCCAACATGTTAAATACAGCAGCCGTTAACCTTCTTGTGTCGCTTGCTGGACTGGACTTTCTGAAGGGTTTGCATCATGACTGCGACCAAGAATGAAGATTTGTGAAATTATGTTCCATAAGTTAACGTGCCTGAATGACATAACCAGAAGACTAAGGAAGAAAAACAGAGCCACGCTAAAGTCTCTTCATGTGAGGTTTCACTTTGATAAAATGTTTTCTGATTAAATACCAAAGTAGAAAATATCTACACGGCTTCAAAAACATGATTATGTCAGAGATATTTCAAGGAGACACCACATCAGTCCAGAAGGCCCTCATCAATCCTGTGACGACCGGCGCTGACATCACTGATCCACTGTCTGGTAACCATGGCGATGCCAGGTGCTGCCGATGCACTTCGTCTCCGGCGCTGTTTTGTCGAGGCCGGCGGCGGCGGCGGCGGGGTCAGAGGATAACGAGCGCAGAAATGTCAGGGAGATAAATGTATTCGCTGGTGTGGGCGTCGCTTCACAGCTGAATAAAAACAAGTTTCAGCAGAATAAAAAGCTTAAACTGCTAATTATCTCTGACTGCTCGTAAAAAACTGTAATGTTTAAGTGTTCGTTCTAATACAAAGGTTATCATTTGTTCATAAATTCTGTTGCGTTGTCTCGGATGGTAAATAATGAATATTTGAATTAAATAAGTTAATTAATCTAAACTAATAATGATGTTGTACAACTTGCAGATAAACAATAATACTTTTAATGAGAAGTTACACATATGAACGTCTCACTGTTCCGTATAGAGTGTACAAACACAAAATGTTGGTCAGGAATAAAACGTTGGCTCCTCGACACACAGCGTGATTCTCTCCTGGGTGGACGAACCTCAGCGGACCATCAACGTTCCAGCACACACCAGGATACGACTGCTGCTGCTTTATTAAGTATAACATTTAAAACCAGGAGGAGTGAGCTACACATGCTACACTCCAAAAAGTCAGACGCACGAGTCCTCGTACACGACTACAAACAAACGTTAACGTGTAACGTGAGATCCAAATTTGCAAACTGGGGAAACAATAAGAGGACCTGGAAGCTCGTTCTGCTCTGAGCAGAGGATGAGATCCACCATGTATCATGATGGCAGATGATCGTTTCCAGCTGACGAGTGCGTGCTGTGATCTGTTACTGCTGTTGTGTTTAAAGTCACAACTCTTCTGTTCCTGCATGGAAAACACAAACTGCTGCATTGTTTGGTTCTGTGTGATGACGGATCTCTGCAGCAGTATTTGTCTCTCTCTCTCTCTCCTTCAAGATGTGGGTTCAACAAATAAAGTATAAAAAGTTTAATGCGGCCGGATCGCTGCTGCGTAACTTTAATTAGTTTTGCTGTGAATATGAAGTGATCGGTTCTGTTCTGCCGGCTGACACCAGTTCGACGGCCGTTTCAAACAGCTGAAGTGTGCGGTGGTAACTCAGGGTGACGGCGTTGTCTCTCCCTCCATCTCTCTCCCTGCCTCCGTCTATTTTTAGGACAGCAGTAACTGGGCTGCTCGCTGCTGGCTCTGATTGGACGAGCCCGTCCCTGGGGTTGCAGGTATACATTTACATAGTTTGATTTGGATCTATTATTAACACTAATAGAGCCAGTTAATGTGGCAGAGGACACGTTTGTGTTTTCAGCCTGCAGGAGTCGTGCTCACCTCACCCCGAAGGTCGACACGTACGAAGTCTTTAAAACGAAAAAGGTTTGACCTCTCAGGAGCGTGAATGTAATCAGTAATCCTCCGCTGTAGCTAGTTACCGTTAGCTTATTAGCTCGTGGCGCAGGTGCTCGTCTTAGTTCAGTAAAAGAAAGAAACTTGAATTCAGACGTTGTACGCTTGAAAACTTTAGTCAGGTTTCTTACATTCGGCGTCCCGTGAAAGACGTCTGACATCACTCTGTTGGTGAGGTTAGTTAACTTTTATAATGTTTAAGTTGCTCTGTTAATGCAGTAGAATAGTTTTTTTGGTACATTCAGAAAAAAGTCGTCAAATGTCAAAAGATCTGAACAGTCGTCTCCAGTAAAGAAATCCAATCACCAGAAGCTACACGGATATGTAGAAACTTGTTATTTGTGACGATGCTGTGGTTAACATCTGTTTAGGTTTAGGCACAAAAACTCTCCTGGGTTTGGAAAAGAATCATTTTAGTTCAAAATACCTGAATCTGTCGCCACAATCACGACTGGAAAATTTCCCAGCGTCTTGTTAAAACTATCCGGTGGTTTGACGCTTACAGATATTGAAACGCTGTTTTAAATCGTGGTCTCCCTTCACTTCCCGACACGTCAGTTAGCTCATATACAGGTAACGTGAACGTGATATGACACATATTGTCACATTGTTGACGTATAAATCGTACAAAGTGGTTTACAGAAGTGAAACGATGCCTTTTGGTTGTGGCACCGGGGCAGAATAAAGACAGAAGAACCGGAGGGAGCGTCAGTGTTCTGTACCTGTAGGATCCGGTCACCTTCTCTGATACGTCCGTTCTTGGCTGCGATGCTGTTTGGATTAACCTGAAGTGACGGATGGAGGAAGAGAGAGGTAAACAAAGCACTGAAGGAATCAATAAATGACTTCATGTATTAAAAAACCGATAAATGAATCATAACCGCGTGAATACATGAGTGAGCGTGTCGGTGTGAGCCGGCTGAATGATTCAGAGGTAAAAAGAATGGAGTGATTAGTGGATGGATGTAATAAATAAAAACTAAACGTATGAAGTTAAATGAAGAGAAAGACGAGTGATTAACTGAATAAGAGAAACTGGATTTATGAGTTTATGTTTTATGCACATGGAGTGAAAAGATAAATGTTGGAGGTTGATAAACTGAGCAGAGTGAAGAGAAGATCACCTCTCCGACATAAATCCCAAGATCCTCCTCGTCGTCCGTCCTGTAGCACACCGTCAGACCCAACTTCTCCTGCTGGCTGGACTTGTACAGCTCCACCTCCTGGAGAAACAGAGGAAGGAAGAGTGGTGGATGGTCTGAGCTGGTTCATGAAGGACGGCGCTGATCTTCAGACCAGAGGGAGGAACAGCGAAGTTCGCCTCAGGAAACAAACGATGCTAGAAGCTTAATGACAGCTCGCAGGGCCGGCTGGTTTGTTCGATGTTTGCAGGTTTCAGCTGTTGAGTGATTGACTCATTGGTAGTTGGAGTTATTGGAAGAGCAAAAACTGGATAGTATTTAAAAGCAGCCTTCGCTACACTCATCACAGAAAGATGAGGATCGATTTAAAGAGTCGTGCTGCAGGATTTCCTCAGATTGCGTATTATCCGACCGGGATGTGAGGAGGACGGCTGGAGCGTGTTTCTGTAAGAGAAACTCAGCGAGAAGCCAGATCGCGAGTCCACCAGGACCGACCCACTTCAGAGCTGGTTCTGCTGTGTTTTTGTGAACAGCTGAGTGAGATTACTGCGTTCACAGCTGCCACAGCGAATCACACCAAAGAGGAACGATTGAACCGGAGTTCAATCACTAACGAGATCAGCTGGGACTAAGAAAGGTCGGCAGCGACCATCAAAGACCAGCTGAGACTATGAAAGTCGAGTCTTGACCCTCATCGCAGCGACGACCCGGTTTATCTGGAGGGCGTCGACAGAGGAAATCAAACGGAGGCGATGCAGGGAGGAAATGTCGTCCAAGGAACAAAGCAAAGAAAGACATTAAGAAGTGATTTAAGATGTAACGATGGTGACGATTAGAAAACGTCTCTTTGGGAGAAGAAGCAGAAAGGTTTCCACTTTGTTGACTTCTTTAATGACTCAGTCTGAGGAAACAGCAGCGACTCAGCAGAGCAGAAACAGAGAAAAGTGCCGCTCCAGCTAAACACAGCCGTCCATTAGCCGACTGCAGAGCCTGCGAGCTCTCTTCAAAGGTTAAGACCGCTCTGACCAGCATTTCTCCAGCGAACACGACGGCTTGTAGGAGTCGATCTGTTTCAGGAACACGTCTGGAGGCTGTGAGTGATTCTGCAGCACAAGAAGAAATATCTATATTCCCTCTTCTGTCCTCCTCCCTGCTCCTTTTCCATCCTCCAGGACTCATTTCAGTCAGTCATCGTTCAGTTTATCTGTCGATGAACTTCCTTCCTGTCTTTCTTCATTCATTTTCACACTCAATTATGTATCTTCTTCTACTTTTATTCATTTATTTTCTCGTTTCTCTGCTGCGATCCCACATTCTCTTACCCCAACCTTCCCTTCCTTCCCGTCACTTTTCATCAGTCTGTTCCTCAGAAGCCATTTTGTCTTATTTTGTAGGACTCAACATTACATAAGTGAGAGCTCCTCTGAAAATGGCTCATCAATCGACTGTGTTTGAAAGTAAAAAGGAGTCTTTCCTCTCTGGCTGCTTGTGTCCTCGTACATCTGCTCTTCATGCAGTCACAGATGTGGAGCTGGGAGGTCAGGAGTTCCTCTCAGCTCGGTAACAAAAGGTTAAATACCTGGAAACCGTTGACAGCCAGTTCACTGACGGCGGCGCAGCTCTCACCTCGTACTCCAGGTCATCCTGTCTGTCCACCTCGTGGTTGGAGACGTCGAAGTAATCATCGGGGTCGTTGTACTCGAACACACAGCTGGAGGGAGGAGGCAGAATCAGTCCCCGTCATATCGAACGTTATTGATTCCTAAAAAGACAACAGGTCAGGACTTACAACTCACTGATCCCATACGGTCCCGCAAGGTGGGGTAGAGGGGGGGAGGGTGGAGGTGGTGGAGGGGAGGAGCCGCCGCCGCCGCCTCCGCCTCCCCCCCGGCCGTGGTGATGGTGGTGATGACCTCTGCTCTTCCCCACCGTCACGATGTTCTGGAAGCTGATGTCCGTCTGCGTGGCGTTGTCGACGCAGTCGGGGATCGCCACCATGGCGACAGAGTAGACGGAGCTGCTGCCGGTCCCGTTACCGCTGCACACCAACGTACCTGAGAGGTGGAGGAGGGTCAGGTCAACCAATCACACCGCTGCGACTGTAAAGACACGACATCAAGTCAAGCTTTCAAGTTCTAATCTGCGTGTGACGATTGTTCAGCTATCTGCCGCCGAGTCGTCAGGATAAAGTGTTGCAATGAACGTTTGTACGTTTGTTTCTAAAACGGTTCATATCACGCTAACGTTACACATTTATGACCTGACTTTCATGTCCGGAGGCCGAGGGGACGATGGTGGAGTTACAGCTGAGTGCAAGACAGCGACCACAGTTCTAGACCTCGTTTCAGTATTTGTAAGCGTCACGCCGCAACTGGGCCGACAAAAAGACAGTAATCTAAAGTTGGGATATCTCCAGACGAGTTAGCAAAACCACAACGTAAGCACAGCACTGTCACAAGAGGAAACTGAAGACTGACTCTAAAGACACATGAAGTTACAACATACAGAAATGAAAAGTCTATCAGTGGTTACATCACCAACATTTATCCAGGCGGCTGAGTTTATTCAAACACGTGATTTGGGGCAATGAAAACAGTCAGACTGAAGTCTTTTTTAACTGCTTTTTGAGTAAACGAAGGATAAAAAAATCTAAAGTCGGAGAGGAAACAGACGACATCTGACTGAAATTGAATCCGATGAGCAGAACTGATAAAACGCTGCAGTTACATCAGAAAGATGGTAAAAGTCAAGTGATAACACCGAAATATTTGATGTTTACGAGAGGAAAGAGATGAGAGGAAGTGTCAGGCGTTATGACGAGGAGGGAAAGATGAAAGCGGTGAGGAATGAGACGAGGCGGAGGAAGCAACAGCTGCTGAAACTCGACAGGACGACGAGAGATCAGATGAAAATGTTAGATGAGACGTAATGAGGCAAGAACGTGGGAAAGAGGATAAAGCGAGGGTCGGGTTAGGAGTAATGAAGCGAGATGATATTAAAAGATGAGATAAGAAAGACGAGGAGGAGGATTTGTGTGTGACGGCAGCTCGTCGCTTCAAAGGAGGAACACCTGTGTGAAATGAAAAGAGGTAAAAACTCCGAGTGATGATAAAACGTTTGCTGGCGCTCGTGTCTCGTGCTGGATTACCTTTCCTCCTGTGACTCTTGCGGATCGACCCGGATTGCTGCAAAGACTCCTGGGAGTTTTGTGGTCGGTCTAGTGGGAGCTGAGAGGCCCTCCGTCCTCGGACCTGACCAGAGATGAGACGTTCAGTATTTAATTAACAGAGAATAATTAATGTACAGTAACTACAGAATAAATACTGGAGCGATATAAAGGAAATTATTGTTTCTCCACAGATGTGACAGCTCTGCCTGCATGATCTTTTCAAAATAAAAGCCCAAAGATGATTCGATATTGTGACAAATGTCGCATACGACAGCAAATATATCGGATATTGACTCGAGTTTAATTCCCTGTCGTTCTTTTTAAAATTCTAAATATCTATCAGCATTCAGCGCTGTGAAATTAATAATAATCCTAATCAGGCTTTTGTCGCCTCGTATGAATATGCTGGTAGTTTTCTGGTTTCAGGAGCTTTCAGAATATTTGCTCTTAACTCGTCACGCAGTCAGCTCTGTGCATCGCAAACAACCTGAGGTAGACTTCACCTTTAAATATCATGGAAGACTTGGACATCAGCAGGTTTTTCGCAGCGTCGAGCTTTTCAGTATCACTATCACTGCTGCATGTAAATATTGTGTGCATGTAAAGTGCAGCTATTGACTTTTAACGAGAGAGGAAGCAGCGTGACGCGGAAACATTCAGCTCTACTTTTCATGTTTCCACTGTGTGTTCTCACTCTCATTTAGAGCTCGAGGTTACAGACGATGTGCTTCGGTGTGAAACGCCGAACAAAACTCCAACAGACGTCTTTAATGAGAGCAACACTGAATACATGCAGAGCTTCTTTGTGTGCAGTTTATTAAAGAGGTCGAGCTTCGCAGCTTCTCCTGAACTCCTGTGGTGTTCACTGCCAGCACGTTTCACATCAGACAGAAACGCAGCTACAGATCCTCTCTGCTCGTGTCTGCAGGCGTCAGCTGGACGGCAACAGACAGTGAAGAACAAATCTGTGACCTGAAAGAGATCTTCGTATTAAACACGTCTGCAGCAGCAACAGACACGTGGAAATAATACAAACGATCCTGAATGTGAAACAGACACCTGAAGCCTCACGACAGACGAGATGACAAGAAGAAATGTGTGCTGAGTCATCGGTCAGCAGATTGTCCAGCAGATTTTGTGACTATATTTATTTGACTTTATTTGAATAGAAGATGAATTGATACCACAGCCTGCAGGCGGCGCTAAAGAAACGAGTGTGGAAAGCTCAAAAATGGAAAAGGGTTCATCGTCTGGGGAGCGTGAATGAGTTCAGTTCGTTTAAAGTCACATTTAGTTTCTTCGAATGTTCCCTGAAGGTCACTAGAATCAAATCGGAATGTGAATATCTACCGTGAAGTTCATGCAGATCTGAGCAACCGAAGAAACATCTGAAGAATAAAATTAATGATTCAAGAGTTCAGAAATCACCTGAGGAATATGATTAAAAATCCTGAAGGTGGAACAGAGAAAAAAAAACAGGATTCAAGGTCGCAGGCTGACTAATAATGAATCAAGCAGCTGCATAATTCAGAGAGTCCGCGGTCTCCAGAGTTTGAGCTAATAAATCAACTTTAATCGGCCTGTTTTCAAAATGCTTCGTGTTCCGTTCCAACACGCTGGAGGTTTTTAATTGTTTATTTATTTTCTGGAGAACTGCGACATGTTGCAGAAATCTGGAAAATGGGTAAATACCAGTTAGGATCATGTGAACAATCATTATCCTCCCACATTTCACGGCTCTCTGCGGCTTTCCAAACATGAGGGTCTGCACCTGTTTCTCATTACCCACAATGCCGAGCACTGGAGGCTCGCTTAATTACTTGGAACTCATTTCTGAAAACTGCTGCGGCTTTATTCTGCTGCTGTTAGAGGCCGGAGGCACACGACGATCCAGATTTCGCTCTTTTACTCTAAAAAGACAATAAGCGACCTGTTTGCAGAGAGGCTGCGTGTCGCAAACTGTTCAGTTTAAAAGCTTAAATCGATTCAGGCGGCAGAACGTGATGTTTGATCTTTTAGCTTCCACCTTCCAACTGTCACTAGTGACCCACAGGAACAGAATGAAATGAGCTTTTACCTCCAGAACCTCCTTACACACCAGGTAACCATAACAACAGAACCTCTCAGTGTGGATGAACCGTCTTTTTCCTCTCTGATACTGATTCTGGTACCAGTTACTTGTCATTCAGAGATCGAAAGTAATGCAGTACAAATACTCAGTTACTGTACTTCAGCAGATGTTTGTGGTACCTGTGACTTCTCCTCTCTACATCTGAACACAAACATCTGAACTTTCTCCTCCTCACATTTTCAAAACAGGCTCGTTACTTTAGTTTGATGCATTCGAGGGGAATTATTAATTATTTTCACCAGACTGGTGTCGACCTATCAGAGCACATCACACACGGCGGACGCAGCGAGACGAGACGAAGACGTAAGAAGACGTAAAGAGTTAGAGAGGGAGACTGTGAAGGTGATGTGAAATATCAAATGTTTGTTGCGCAGCGGTCAACATCAGGTGTGTTTACTTCAACCAGGACGGAAATTCAGAGAGTCAGGCAGCCAAGAATAAAACCTTACAAGTGGATGTGAAAAAGAAGCAGCATGTTGCTCTGAAAGATTCAACACATTTCACATCAAACCGCCGTCAGATAAATCAGCGATTAAAAGCAGCGTAGGTGACAGTCTGGGAGGAAGAACTCTCTATCCATCATCAGCTTTATGGGAGTGGAGGCTTATTAAAGGTGAGCGATAGGAGGCGGACGGAGGATGTAGGACACGAGTCAGTGAAGAGGAAGAGGAGTCGGTCACGGAGGAGGATCATACAGGCGGATTGATGGAAAACATCCAAGTGTGTCCTACCTTCACGTTCCCATGTCTGTCCATCGGCCGCAGGGAGTTATTCCAGCCTTTCTGCTAATGAGGAGAGAAGGCGACAGAGATAGATGGTGTTACTGAGGGTGGAGGAGAGCGAACAGCGTCAAGGAGAAAACTGAGATCAGATCACAGACGTTAAAAACCGAGATGTCTTTCTGTATTTGTAGACAGAAAGCATCAGTATTAAAGAGCGTTCACAGTCTTTATTATACATTTCTTGGTGTACAGCGTGTTTTGAAACGCTGGACTGTGCCTTTTTTTTGATTGACAAAATATTTAATGCATCTAAAAGAAAAGTAAGACCGTTCAGAAAACCAGGAACATTAAATTCTAAACAGACGACAGAAACGTGAGCAGATTTGTCTCTCTGGCTGTTTTCAGGAGCTTTTTGTCTTCAGCTCTTCTCACGTGACTTCATGTATGATGACGGACACACGAGGCTTCATTCTGAATGGAACGAGGAGTTTTGCTCAGGTGAACGTGCTGCAGGCAGAAACAGATGCTAATTTAACAGGCCGACTTTAACCTCGGGTCACTCTCGCCTCAATCAACAGCTCATAACGAGCTGACATGCAACGAGCCGCCAGCCGCGCACATTAGCATAAGTAATACAGCTGCGAGCGCAGCCGAGTGTGTACGGGCGTCACTCAGGGGAAACACCTGCTACAACAACATGGAGGATATTATTTATGAATGTGTGTGTGTGTGTGTGTGTGTGTGTGTGTGTGTGTGTGTGTGTGTGTGTGTGCATTGTAATAACACAAATACTTTGTGTGTCATTATTAGATTCTCAAGCCTGCTGGAATCTGCAGACACACACACACTTCAGACTAATGCCTGAAGACACACATGCAGAAGAGAAGACCTGTAAATGTGCAGCTAACCTGCCGCTTCCAGGTGACACACACACACACACGCACACACACGCACACACACACACCAGCTCATGAATACTTGCATGGCTGCACACAGACATTGTCTAACACACCTCTCCTCCTGCCTGCCTTTGTTTCAGAGCTGATTGTTATGCATTACATGTCCTCTGCAGGTTGTCTGGAAGTGTGTGTGTGTGTGTGTGTGTGTGTGTGTGTGTGTGTGTGTGTGTGTGTCCGAACACAAGGCCTGAGCCAGTCAATACCCACTCAATAACCAGAAGCATCTATCAGGCCTGTTGTGGTCGGGTTCACTGATTGTGTTTCATCTGCCATTAAATAGGTCGACCCGCCCGTCCACCCGACAAACACATTTCTCTGGGAGACAACAGTGTCGAGGTGTGTGTGTGTGTGTGTGTGTGTGTGTGTGTGTGTGTGTGTGTGTGTGTGTGAGGTTGTATGGAGAGCTGCTTTACGAACAGAGGCTTGCGACTTCAGTTCAACACAGGACAGACCGGCGGAGCGTTGCAGGCCGAATCGTCTTGTATTTCAAACGCACAACCTTTTTAATTGAGCATTTTTCAGTTCCTGCTTATTTCACGCTCTCTGTTTAAATGCTTTATCCTCACTGTCCAGTAAAACCTGTGTTGTTGTTTTTATTTTTTTGAGGGACAGCTCCTTTGAGTTGAGACAATTCTCCTCTTTCTTAAGCCGAACAACACATTTACAAAGTCGTGGATCACCTGGAGAATGCATCACTACACAGCTGAAAACACATTGGTGTAATTTTCACACATACTGATTAGACAGCTTAGCTGCTCAGAGCCGGACTCGGGTTCAGATCCAGACCTTCTGGAGGAACAAAAACCTGGAGCCGGTTACCGACGGGAGGAGAGCTCAGAGATTATCTGACTGATCTTCACTGCTGTTGATCAGTCTGACCTCCACTGTCAGGTGGTTCTGTTCCTGTAATATCGACTGCTGACTGGAGCAGGGCGGGAAATAGACTTTACTCCATGAACGTAACGTTACAGAGAGGAGCCAGAGAACCAGAACCAGAACCAGAACCAGAGTCTCTGCTGAGTGCTGACGTCACTCAAGTAACACTCCTGCATTCTAACTAACACCTCGCTGCTGATGAACATCCATCTGACACAAACGTTCACAGTCAGGTTGATGTTTTAAAGTTTTATTCTCGTTTTGTTTCGTCTCGTTCTCGGATTTCCTTCCTTCTTTCTTTCCTTCCAAGTGAAACTCACGTTATCTTGAGTACACTTGTGGATTTTCTCTGACATGAACGTTGGTGGAAACATCTCATATCTCAGCTGTAACTGACACTAACCTCCATGTTTGCTCTGTGTGGGTGTCTGTGGGTGTCAGTTTGTGCGTCTGTGTCGAGGTGACGGACTGGCAGTGATGTGAGTGGCTGCGACTGACAGATCTGAACGTTCAGTATCATTGTTTTTATTTGTCTGTGTGGATTTTTGGCAGTCGGCAGTGAATGTGTGATTTGCTCGTGCACGATAATTACAGCGTTCCCTCGGCTGCCTGCTGCGCTCCGGCTCATTATACCGGAGTGTGTGTGTGTGTGTGTGTGTGTGTGTGTGTGTGTGTGTGTGTGTGTGTGTGTGTGTGTGTGTGTGTGTGTGTGTGTGTGTGTTGGTTACAGCGACAGCAACAATAAGAGTCCCGGCTGAGCGCTGCCACATTAGCCCGACAGAAATCACAGCTAAGTGAAGTGTGAAATTAATAATGGAACAGCAGAAAAGAGCTGACTGTTCTCTCCTGTGTTTGAGTCTCAGCCGAGATGGTTATTGATCAGCGCCAACGTTTGCTAAAAGAAAACACATAACTCTTCGTTATTTGATGATGTGTAATAACCACGTTAGCTCAGTTTTAAATCATGGAGACTTCGTTACTGGCGGAGCATCGATTGTTACACTGAACAGTAACGAGCAGCGTCGTCATCGTTCTGCGTCTTCGTTAAACTCCTCAACACTTCGGTCGGTATTGATCCGTGATGAGGATTGATCCGCTGCAGGTTCAGTGTCTCGGGTATGTTCGTGCAACATTTTCTTTATTACTAGTTAGTGACTGTTGAATTAAGATGTGGACAGTGATTAATGGCCGCGTTCACTCAGGACGCACTTGTTTGTAATCTGTCAAAGTGTTAAACTGAGAATGAACTGAAACCTGTTTGTGGAACTAAATAAAACTCGCAAGACAAACATTCGTCTTTACCGTCTGTGCGAGCCGACACGTCTGTGTTCAGTGTGCCGTACGAGACGTGAATTTCCATCTTCCAACTTAGATATTCGATACCTTGGTGGATACTGCAGGACTGACAAAACGCTGAGGGCTGAACATTTGAGATTTTTGTTAAAAGATAAATATAAAACTAACGAGGCTCATGAGCTGAGAGTTTGAGCAGAACAACATCTGCGTAGTGAAGTTATGTGAAACGATGCTGCGGCGAAAATGAGCACTGGAACAGTTCCAAATATTCAGAATCGATGCTTTCTATAAATCAGTATTATGGAGCAAAGGAGGACGTCAGGTGACGGGTGACTCATCCATATTTATAAAAACGGCTGAGAATATTTCCACACTTTTTTTGTCACGCCAGCCGTTCTTGTGGCAACCAAAACCAGATATTTCTCCACAGGAAGTCCGACTGTCTCCATCCTTGACCACGCCGCTCTCCTTAAAGCCTAACCAAGCGGTTAGAATAAGAGGATAAGAACCAGCATTGTGGCGAGAGGGGAAAAGAACGTAACGTAAAGCTGCAACATCATTTTCTGGCATTTACGGACATTTATTCTGGCGACACCAACTTGGAAACGCTCGAGTGGAGAACATCGTCTGCTGCCTCCACATTAGAGTGAAACAGAAGACGTGCCTTCAGTTCACAGACCTGCTGGGTTGTTAAACAGAACCACTTTGAACGGTTCTGATCAGCGCGGCACATCAACATGCGGATCAGTTTTATTGTCCCGTGTGGTTGTTGTCTCCATCAGCATCCGGCGTCGCCTCCCGGGGCTTCAACACGCTCTCCTCCCCGTTCATTAACTATTTACTGTTTCCATCAGCACACACTTCCACTCCATCTATCACACACACACACACACACACACACACACACAGACACACACACACACACACACACACACACACACACACACACACACACACACACACACACACACACATACACAGAGTTCCACATCAACACACTTTTCCTCTGGCATTCATCTCTTTCACCCACCCACTCCCTGTAGTGCATGAACACACACACACACACAAAGAAAGACGGGATGAGGGATCCATTTTCATTCCCAGCATGCCGAGGGGGAAAGCCAGAGATACTATAATCATACCCAGGAGACGGGGGAGCTAAAGGAGGAGACGGGGGAGCTAAAGGAGGAGACGGGGGAGCTAAAGGAGGAGACGGGGGAGCGGTCAGAGAGAGAAAGAGGAGAAAGAGGAAGGAGGTTAAATCCAGACGAGGATAGAGGATAAAGAAGAAAAAAAAAGGTGAAAATTGGAGACGGTGAAAGTAAAAAAAAAAAAACACCAGGCGGGGAAAATGAAAGTGGGAGAAAAGAGGAGAGAGCCTGAAAGAGATTTCTACCTCGAGTGCTTCCATTCACCTCTCGCCTCCATCAGTCCTCTGGACTTTCACTGTCTAATGGGAGTCAAGCTGAGGACAGACGAGGAGGCCAGACAGCCTCTGTGGATCAGAGAGTGTGAAACCTGTCGGATCAGACTGTGGAGGTTTCCTTCAGTCACTGGTGATATTTTACATTTCTGCAAACTGAACGTGATATTGTTCTCGTCAAAATCACGTTCAGTTTGCATGTGAGGATGTGGATTTTAATGTCACAAGCAGCAGGGTGACGGCGGTGGTGGTTTGGTGCTTCATAATTTAAGATAAAATTAAAATAATTAACTCAAGGAAATAATGATTCAAACATCTCCGGTTGTCGTGATTTCGGCTTTGAAATCAAAATTAAACTCATGGTATTAATGGAAAAGAGCCAACTGGGACGTAACGTCAGAACCTGGCTGAGACTACAGTGGACCGGAGCCAGCTCGGTCCAATCCGCTCTCCCGCTCAAATTATAATCATAATCATCAACAGTTTCCCAAATAAGAACTCTGAAAACTACATCTGCATCAATAAACAAGATGTTTGTCTTCTTTTCTTAAAATGCATTTTGAAGATGGAAGATTTTCATCTACATTACGACGTGCAGCCGCCATGAAGGATTCAAACGAGTGTGTGCAGACACACACACACACACACACACACACACACACACACACACACACACCTGCACGAAACAGAAACACATCTGTTGTGTGTTTCCGTCTGCAGCCTCCTGAAACCTCCAGAGTTTCCTCGACACTCTCTTAATTATGAATCATCATCCGAACACATTTACATTTTTGCTCGCAGGCGTTTTACTGACGCTTCTGTCAAAGCAACAATAATCCACAAAAATTCCTCCCACGTAAACGTCCGCTCTCGTTTTCTCCGTCTGATGTTTGGAGCCTGAACACAGACCGCAGAAATCAACGTGTTCACGCAGCGTCTGTTTGTTTTACTGCCGCTGAGACGACTCAGACGCTCTGACACCTCTGAGGTTCAGTTTTGATTCAGTTTAGCTCAATATCATCCTGATGGTGAAAACAAACCAATATTCACAGGATGGAAACCACGTCAGCAGCATCCAACCCTGCCTGACCTCCACCCTGCTGTTCCATCAGTCACATGGTTGTTTCTGTTTCACTCGAGCCAATTTTCTGTTTCGCTTCTGGTTCTTGAGTCTGTGAATCTCAGCAGGTCGAGAAGAGCGAGGCTCAAACCTGGTTCCAATCGTCACCACCAGCCTGCGTCTTCAGGTTTATTCTGTTAAGATAATAATCTGATTTAACGGGTTTACATGATTCTGACGGTTAGCTGGATTTCTTTCCAAGTATGTGAGGTAAAACAGAAACATCCGGTCTACATGACGTCACTTATCACCTGCGTTCGTCAAGTCGGTCCTCACGTTTGACTTGTTGGGTTTGCAAAACAACTCTCCTGCAGAAAACACACCCGCTTCTTCTACGTTTTCACACGTGTGCAGATGTAAAAGAACGAAAAAGATGAACTGTAATCATGCGCCGAATAAAACGGAATATAGTGCAAAAAACTATGTGTTTATCTGATTTCTCTCATAATCCGATAGAGTAACTCTCATGAAGCTGTTCACACGACCACCTGACTGATCTGGTGACTGATTATTAATAAGTGTTTATGTAAACGTGCTCACTGTGGATCATAAATGTGATCATCTTAAATTATAGTTCAATTCATGGATGGTTTAAAATCCAGACATTGATATCGGCTTCACTGAATCAAAGGGCTGCTGGGCCGTGGTGGAGGTATGCACTCTACCGACTCTACTCGTTTGTGAAGCGCTGAAAAACTCCAAAGTCAGTAACAACAGTGTGCTTCCAGAATCGGAGTCTGTTCCTCTGAATAATCCACAGGCTGATGTTTTCACAGGCATGTTTCTCCTCCATCGAGCCGGAGGCAAAAACAAAAAGAAAGATAAATAAAACCAAAACTGTGTGCGTGAACAGAAACCACGGGAGGAAGCTGCTGCTCACCAATCTGTCATCCAACAGACCAACGACTCAGATTTAATCTCCACATCTTCAGCTCGTCGCTCAGAAACACTCGCCGCCGTCACGTCACACCAGAGATTTCCATTTATAAAAGGCAGACAAAGCGCGTAAACGTGAACTCATGAATCATTTAAATAACGATATTAGCTTCCAGCTGTACGAGCTGACGGATATCACAGAACGCGTCTCCTCCGCAGTTATGTGCCTATTATGTAAATCCACAGAGCATAAACATGCATTACAGCCATAACGTGGTTTTAAGATTCAAATATAAAAAAAATCATCACTTTCATTTACATCTCAGCCTCAGAGAGCAGGTCAGTGCCTTGCTCATGGGCGTTTCAGCTGATGGTTTCACATCTCCGTACGTTGACAGAATAAAGCAGTGAAGCTGGTGAAAGCCGTGTTTTCTCATGAATTCCTGCTCACGTGACGACAATACATCAGATTTATGTCGTGCATGTGGAGCTGGATGGTTCCACGCCGCGTTCATGAGCTCCACAGGGCGTCTGCACGAAGACGGCAGTGAAACACGCGGTGAGTTTATCCGACACACACACATCATCTCCGTCCTGTGTGTTTAAGAGTCATAACTGCTCTGTAAACACACAACAGCTCTGATCCGTCTGTTCAACGCTGTCATGTAAATATTTAGTTAGAGATCACGTTTGTGGACACGTCTGACCTGCATCACATCGACTGCTGTATGTGCTGGAAAGAGACAGAACTCTTCATTCTGGAGTGAACACAAGAGACGCACACATTTAAAATGTTCCAATTTTCTTTCTAGGAACTACAACCGACAGCAAACACAAACCTGTGTATTTTCAAAATAAAACACTGACTATTAAACAACTCAATAAACCCACTGACATGCGCCTGTTGTGTGAGATGTGAGTGTATAATCAGGATTTCGTTCCACAGGTTTTAACGGCTCAGCTCAACGATAGCTACTGAGCATGTGCGAGTTAATTGCTAATTACCATGTCACAGTAATACATTTCTTTTAGTGTTTCAGAGTAATATAACACGTTACTGATAGTATTTCAGTCGCATGTTACTACAGTTATGTCGAGTGACACGTTTCAATCCACTTTGCAGACCAAAGTGAAGCGTTCATTGTTTTTTAAGAACCCGTCCGCACCGGCATGAACACATTAATATAGTCTGTGTGTTTAATAAGTTCTGTGTTCCTCTGTGAGACTGAAACGAGCCGGATGATGAAGTCTGATCCTCCGAGCGCACTTTAATTTACATCCTTGAATCTCACCGTGTGTTAATGTTCTGTGGACTGAAATAAAAAAGCAGAGAAGAAGAGATGTTGGTCCTGTCGTGTCATCACAGGCGACATTATCAAAGGATTACTGTTGTGTTTTAAAGATATTTACTGTTATCTCAGAATGTATCAGACTGATCCTCTGTCTGCTCATCAGTGTCCAAGACAAATGATTTAAACACATTGAGGCTGTTAGTACACAATATCTTACTCTACACAGACAGTAATATATCACTTAAAAATGAAGGAAACTATATTTGCATTTTGACAGTAACTGCTGATTAGATTACTCGTGTTTAAAAAAACCTGCATATCCTCATTTATTTATTCATTTTTCAGCAGTAAAGTGGCGATTAAACAAATGTTAAAATAAAGTGCTCTGTGAGTGGACAGAGCTCTGTTGTTCAGAGTGACGTCCAGCTCAGAATGAAATGTGTTGTGAATTCTGACGTAGTCAGGATACAAAGAAAAGTACAAGTTACAGGAAAAAAAGAGGATTCCTGACGAGATGAAGAGTTTATCTGTCTGTAACCTCTCCGTCCACCTCCCTCCCTCCACCTCCACCTCCCCCTGCCTCCACCTCCCCCCACACCTCCCCCTCCCTCCCTCCATCACCTCCTCTCCTCACTTTGCTGTCAGATTTGTCTCGATGGGGATGCTGTTGCCGCGGTAACCGAGGTCATTAGGGAAGCTGTATTTATGCTTCCTCATACTGGAGCTGGCAGATCTGCTTTAATGAGCACGCACGCATGCACGCACACACACACACACACACACACGCACACACACACACACACACACACACACACACACACACAGACAGATAGAAAACCTCACCAGCTGCTTCTGTAAACGACTTTACTTTACCGGCTGCCGTCATTACAGCGAGAGAGAAGAGAAGAAAAAGAGCGAGATGAGAGCGAGACGCCGACGAACGAGTCATTAACTCCAACATTTGTTCAACAGAACCGAGACTTTGTTCAGCCGCCAACACTCAGAAAAAACTACATGGAGCCAAAACTGAAATATTAAAACCAGAACTGTTACGAACACTCAGAAAAAGACGAGTGTGGTTAAATCAACAGAGAGACACGCTTCTTGTGTTCAGGACTGGAGGATGTTGAAGCCTAGCTTAGTTTAGCTTAGCTTAGCATTATGACTTGAAGCAGGGGAACATTTAGGTCCCGTGTCCACATGGCATTTGCGTTTCATAGCGCTGAGATCCAAACATCCACCAAGAACTGAGGAGCTGTGCTGTAAATGTGATCAGTAGTAACGGACAGAGCCAGGCTGGCGGTTCTGCCTGCTTCCCGTCTTGTTGCTAAGCTATGCTAACAGAGCAAGCAGGCACATTCCTCAGACGCCCGACTGATTCTTTAAACTGTAGCGGTGATGTCCGACCGACAGGTTGGAACGACACCAGAGAAAACAGCGAGTCCATCCTGTGACATCACGGCGGTCCGACACGTCGCTCGTACGCTCATCTTTAAATGTTCTTTCTCTCTTGGTGTCGTAAAAACGACATTAGTCTTAATGAGCTGCTGGCTCATTAGGCTGTCAGCAGCGCAGAGCAGCAACACTCCAGAGACAGAACTCGTTTGTATTCAGCCGAACACCAGGTGGTAACATGTTGCTACAAATCCCATGATGCACTGCTGCTGCTGGATCCACAGGAGGAAGATCCTGAAGTCACAGTGTCAGAGCTGAAGTAACACGACATAACAGAAATACTGATATTATTAATGATCTTTTAGTTGTTAAAGTCTTTAAACGCTCTGTAAGTATCTCAAATGAAGACCTGCTGCAGTTACTGTTTCATTTCAAACTTAATATCTTTGGGTTTGTATTCTTGGAAGACGACGTAGAAGCATTATTGTTTGTTTATTTACTGTTTTACATAAAATGGTTGGTTGTTTTTTATCAGTTGGTTGTTTTTTTATCGGTCGGTTGTTTTTTATCGGTTGGTTGTTTTTTATCGGTCGGTTGTTTTTTATCGGTCGGTTGTTTTTTATCGGTTGGTTGTTTTTTATCGGTTAGTTGTTTTTTATCGGTTGGTTGTTTTTTATCGGTCGGTTGTTTTTTATCAGTTGGTTGTTTTTTATCGGTTAGTTGTTTTTTATCGGTCGGTTGTTTTTTATCGGTCGGTTGTTTTGTCCGTTGGCTGTTATTTATGAGTGAGAATGTTTTGAAGCATCTTGGATTTTTTTTTTTTTTTGAAGATCCAAATAAAAATCCAGATGTTGCAGAGTTCAGTGTGTTTTATGTGATGTTGGATTTGGGCTGTCGGGCCTGATGGAGGTATACGCTCTACTCTTTTGCTTATGCTCTGTTCACACACTGATCATGTGAATAATCCAGACACACAATGAACCATTTGATAATGAACATTGTGCCTGTTGTGTTTGTGTTTAATGATCTTAACTGGGTTCAGATCAGAGTGTGCAGGATTATATACGGTTATTATAGCGGCAGAATAAAAACCCGACAGGAGGAGAGAAAAGAGGAGTGATGGAGAGACTGGACCAAGAAAAGAGAGGAGGAACAGTAGAGGTGCTAGAAGATTTAAAACGGAGATCAGAGATGAAAGATGGAATTAATAAGGAAGAGTGGGAGATACTGAAGATCAGGTGAGAGGAAGGATGGAGGGGGAGGGGAGGAGAAACGACCGAGGAGGACGTGGAGGAAGGAAGAGAAAGAAAAACAGGAAAAATTACAGGACGGGAACAGAAAATGGGAAGAAAGGTGAAGAAAGACGGAAGTGAGAAAGGAAAGACTGAGAGAAGAAGAGAGAAACACTCAGGTGGAAAGAGAGAAAGAATAAAAGGAGAGAGAGAGAGAGTGTGTGTGTGTGTGTGTGTGTGTGTGTGTGTGTGTGTGTGTGTGTGTGTGTGTGTGTGTGTGTGTGTTGAAGCTAACAGGTGTAGAGACGTATTACATTTAATTCGATTTCCTCGCTGCCTGGGCCTGTCTGGACACACACACACACACACACACACACACTCTCACACACACACACACACACACACACACACACACACACACACACACACTCACACACACTCTCACAGCTCTTTGATTCTCGCAGTTTGATTCCTGACGTTTGATTTTCACTTCACACGTCGAGGTCTTCTTTGCGTCCCAGCAGCCGTTTAGTTTTGCTCAGACAGACGGCGCCTGAAGCCAACAGAGAGGCGTTCAACTGCTCTGTGCCAGCGTGGGACAAGCCAGACACCGCTGATGCTGGAAGCACTACAAGAACGCTTTTAGTGAGGAAGTGGATTCAAATTAGCTATTCGACGATGAGCTCCAGATCTCTCAGTTTCTCGTTGTGTCTGTAGTTCCTCCTCTCGTCTCTGTGAGTTCATGAATGAGTCAAACAGCTTCAGGCGTCACTGAGAGTGTTTGAACTTCACAGTTTCTGAGCACCTGAAGCTAAAATCCAAACACAACAACACATCAGGGCGGCGATTCTGTCAGCAGTGTGCAGCAGCACGGCTAAAATTAGCTTCATGCTCAGACTGAATGAATGAAGGTGCTCCTGTGTGTGTGTGTGTGTGTATGTGTGTGTGATTGCTTACTATCTCCACTTCAAATCTCATGAGGTCATCAGAATCCATTACAGACCTCATTAATCACACACACACACATACACATACACACACACACACACACACACACACACACACTGATAGTGACACCCTTTCATACATAGCCAAGGTGACAGGGGGCATTCGTGTGTGTGTTGTGTGTGTGTGTGTGTGTGTGGACGGTTTGGCGCACTGAGGCAATAAGTGTAGAGTTGTTGCACGATGCCATCTGTGTGTGTGTGTGTGTGTGTGTTTGTTTCTGTGTGTAGGACGGGGAGGAAGACGAGGAGATGAAAGACGAGTATGAGGAAAAAATTCTGTGTGTGTGTTTAGCAGGAAGCACATATGATAGTGTGTGTGTGTGTGTGTGTGTGTGTGTGTGTGTGTGTGTGTGTCAGACTTATTTCATGAAGCCGTAAATGACCTTCAGCTGCGTCTGTCTGTCGTTCTGTTAACACAACAGATCTTTACATTCATGTAATTAAAGAGCTTTTTGTTCTGCAGATTTTGTGCTACAGAAAGTTTTTTATTCTTATATTTAATCCCCAAAAACATGCAGAGGTGGTGAAGCAGTTTCTTCCTACATGAGGTGAAACTGAAAGCAACACATCCAACGCAACACTCGAGAGGACGATGGTATCTGTAGTCATCTGATCAGGAAGGAAGTCCACACATACTTTCCTCCAGTAAAGTAATAGATTACAGGCTCTGACATGTACTCAGAGTCTCAGAGTAAAAAGTCTCCCTCTGAAGGACATTTGTGGTCAAAGCTAACTGAAGCTCACGTCATATTAACAGAACTCAAAGACTATTAAAGTTAAAGGTAGAATCAGTAGGATTTGTCCCAGCTGTTCCTGAACGCACCACAAAGACAGTTGATTGTTGAGTCTCATTCCCAGGACGTCAAACAGACACATGTTGGGTTGGTAAAGCGTCCCGAGCAGCAACAAAGAGAGAAAATCAGAAACTCTCTGCAGATACGAGACACTAACACGCCTTTTCTCCACATTCCAGTCTCCCTCTCTGTCTGTTTACGGCTTCTTACGGCTTTTACGTCTTTGTCTCGTCTCGCTGCGTCTGCCGTGCGTGATGTGCTCTGATAGGTCCACATCATCTGCTGATGCTGGGAAATAACAAGAATCCAGAATTCACCTCAGAGGCATCAAACTAAAGTAACGAGGCTGTTCTGAAGCTGTGAGGAGGAGAAAGTTCAGATGTAGAGAGGAGAAAGTCAGAAGATGTCAGGAAGTGTTTGCACTCTGTTACTTCTCACTTCTGCTCTTTGCTCCGTCAGTAGAAAGATGAACGTCAGAGAGACTTTGTTAAGAATATCGACCGGACAATACAAGAGAATCTGTCATATGATGAAACACACCGTGTGAGATTTCTGCTACAAAATGTCTCCAAGTCAATAAAATACAAACAACAGATGTAGTTTGATGTCGTGTCATCACGACACCGTCAGCCTGAACGCAATTACAGATTTCTGTGGTTTGAACATTGTTGGAAATAAATAAAATTAATTCAGTTCCAAATTGGAAATGTTAAATATTCAATATTCAGTTGATATCAAATGAACTGCAGTCAGGAGCTGCTGATGACTTCACATTTTTTCATAAATGGGACGTTGAGAGAGAATAAAGGTATTTTTATGGCTATGTTTGTGTGTGTGTGTGTGTGTGTGTGTGTGTGTGTGTGTGTGTGTGTGTGTGTGTGTGTGTGTGTGTGTTGGGGGTTGCTTGGATTCTTGCCTGGATCTCTGTGGGAGCTCAGATCAATCAGGACACAACAGCTCTATAATGAATGTGAATCCCAAGTGTGTGTGTGTGTGTGTGTGTGTGTGTGTGTGTGTGTGTGTGTGTGTGTGTGTGTGTGTGTGTGTGTGTGTGTGTGCGTGCGTGCGTGCGTGTGTGTTTCTCCCGAGCTGACCTAGTGAAGATGATAATGATGTCCAACAATCAGGAGAGTGTGGAAACAAAATCCTCAGAGGAGCAGCAGTAGATGTGTGTGTGGATTTGTGTGTGTGTGTGTGTGTGTGTGTGTGTGTGTGTGTGTGTGTGTGTGTGAGGATTAAGGTTTAATTGACCACTGAACGTTTGTCTGTTCCTGCACACAGGACCAGTTTCAGACCACAGTTTGTGATTTAGAAGAAGGATGAATTCAGCCGTTTGAAAGCAGATTTCTGTTCTATATAAAATATATCTGAGGAACAAAAACACTGTATTCATGTGAAACTGTGTGAGTCTGTGTATAAATATACATGAGTGTGTTTGAGCTCCTCCAGCCCTGCAGTCTCCTGTGAAATACAAACTGTGGAGAAGAGAAAGGAAACGTGTCCTCCAGCAGAGAACAGACACGGACGGTCTGATGAGCTTCAACTGGATTTATCTGCTTTAATGTAAAAAACATGTTTGTCGTTCACGCGTGACGCTTCTTTAATAACACGGTGAGTTGACGAGACGCTGCAAGAGGAAGAGGAAGAGGAAGAGGAAGCAGTTCCTCCATAAACGTGCACTCTGTGTTTCCTGACATGTTTCCTGGATCCTCACGCTGGCAGTTCTCAGCAGCAGAATCTACAAAATCCATGTAAAGCTCGTGATTATAACATCTCGACTTGATTTATTCAGAAAGCGTTTCTTTGTCTTTTTACATCAACACTAGGACGAGTCCTCGAAGGCACCGCGGCAGATGCTCGAGTCCTTTTTCCCTCCTGGAGTCAAATCCACATTATCAGAGAGCTGCAGGTGGAAACATTCATAGACAGCATCTACAATCATATAGAAGGTTATGAACTGTTGCTTTTCGTCTCCTCAGATCACAGTTTTCCATCAGAATCAGATCCAGATGGACAGTTTGTGGATTTTATGATATTTATTGATGTTTTTTATGATCTCGTCTGAAATGAGATCAGAGGCGACACGGAGCAGCAGGACAACTCGTCTGTCCCGCTGTGGTTCTCATACAGAAGACCGCAGTGATGCGTTCATGTGATCATCACTGAACATGATAACCTAACCTTTCTAACACCAGGAGGCCCCGGACCTCCGGATGTTATTCTCTCTCTCTAACAGACCACTGAACCTCCCGTCGGTGTTCAGCTCCTGCTGGTGTTTTGTTCTGTGCTGCACGGAGCTAGCAAAGCTAAGCTATCTGTTGTTTGTCACATTTTGGCTGCGCTCGGTCTTGTGAGATGTGACTAACATCCACAAAGCACAATGAGAGTCTGAACCCTGCAGTGCAGTCTTTGTCTCTGTGGAGGAAAGACTGGAGTCACCTGACGCTGGACGGATCAGTGAAGGAGGATTTAGTTTAGAGAGGAATCTGTTTCCTCTGACACGACTGCTGTCTCCAACCGTGAAGACAACGTTTACCTCGTCATGACCAGCTCTTATTAGCTCGATCGAAACCATTTGTAATGTTTTTTTGCAGGTTGAAGACTTGTTGGTTTGCTGTCAGTCAGACTGTGATGAACCTCTCTGAACTTTCTCCTCCTCACAGCTTCAGAACAGCCTCGTTACTTTAGCTTGATGCCTCTGAGGTGAATTCTGGATTCTTGTTATTTCCCAGCATCAGCAGACTGATGTGGACCTATCAGAGCACATCACGCACGGCAGACGCAGCGAGACGAGACAAAGACGTAAAAGCCGTAAGAAGCTGTAAACAGACAGAGAGGGAGACTGGAATGTGGAGAAAAGGCGTGTTAGTGTCTCGTATCTGCAGAGAGTTTCTGATTTTCTCTCTTTGTTGCTGCTCGGGACGCTTTACCAACCCAACATGTGTCTGTTTGACGTCCTGGGAATGAGACTCAACAATCAGCTGTCTTTGTGGTGCGATGTCTCCTTCATGTATTCATTTTTAAATTAGTTTCTTGTCAAAACTGGTAAACAGCTGTGACGCGTTTATGTCTTTAATTTATTTTACGTACAGTTAAACACAACAAAGTCGAGCAGCAGCGTGGGAGCTACAGTGAAGACTTTTGGGTGTCTGGGTGAAATATTCCTTTAATGCACGGGAGCTTGTAAATCAACACACACACACACACACACACACACACACACACACACACACACACACACACACTGACTCGTAGTCTCCACTGGGACAGAAAACCCAACAAACGACACGATGACCTTTACGGAGTAACTCGACCAACCTGCTGTGATGAATGGTGCTGTAACTTACGCTAGAATATCACACACACACACACACACACACACACACGCACACACACACTCTTTCCTCCACCTTCGTCTCTCTCTCTGAAACAAAGGCAGTGGTGGTTGTGTTCACATCCTGCTCCTCTTCTCTCTTTCTCTTCCTCAGATTCAGTTTTAATCATCAGCATTAAAACATTTTCTCCGCACTTATTCAGTGGAAATAAGATCAGAATCAGCCGTGAAACAGCTCAGCATGTGTGGTCGAGTGTGATGGTGAGACCTGCTGCTCTCGTTTTCAAGGCCGTCTGAATATCTGAGCAGCCAAACTCACACGAGGTTGTAAACAGAGACGACGGCTTCAGGAAACACCTGCATCGCGTCTGGTTTCTTACCTGGAACATGATCCTGTACTGCTCCTCCGGACGTTTGACCACGCACATGTTGCAGCCCATGATGACGCCCGGCTCTCTCTCTGCTTTCTCTTCTCTTCTTCTTCTTCTTCCGTCCCTCAGGAGACAAAACGCTCTCAGTGTCGATAATCCACCTTTAACCTCCAAACACGATGTCCTCAAGTGTGTCTCCACCGGCTGCCGTCTCGATTGTTCTCCCGTCTTTCAGCCTTTTTGACCTTTTGACCCACGACGATGTTCACAGAGACGACTGAGTCCAAAGCAACGATACACTCAGCGGAACAAAATGGCCGAAAGTCTAAAAAACATCACAATGTTGTTAATCCCTGCAGACAAAGACTCTTTATGCAGGAAGATTCACGCTTCCTCTTTATTTCTGATTATAGATCCTCAGAGAAATCAGTCCGAGCAATTCATATAAACTAGTTCCAGTGAGATTCAGTGGCGGAGGAATCTTCACGAGTCAGTTTTCAGTTAGTTTTTATTGTTTTGTGGCATCAAAGTAGAAACCTGGAGCGACTTCATCTGTTAATCCCCCCTAAATGTGCTTCAACTTCAACAATGTGAGTTCAGAAAAGTGTCCCTTCAGATAAAACCCCCGCTGAGCGTCGAGCTGAGTTCACTTCCTGTCGTCTGCTCCGTCACTCTGACGACTAGAAAACAAAAAGCCACCTCTGTGTTTCTTCACCCGCAGTCAGAAGAACCAGAAGACAAACGCAGCGGGACGCCGCCCGGCTTCGTTTTGTTGTTTCCTTCATGAAAAAACGTTGCGTTGTGTCGCTTTAACGGCTCCTCGCCGTAAACAGCTTTTATCTGCCGTCCCGCGGGCGGCGAGGAGGCGAGATGCTGTGTCTTTTCATCACGGGGAAAAAATAATTTTTATTCATGCGCGACAGATTGTTTCAGCGCTGCAGGGTAGGAGGAGGAGGAGGAGGAGGAGGAGGAGGAGGAGGAGGAGGAGGAGGAGGAGAGGAGGAGGAGGAGGAAGAGAAGAGGAGAGAGGAGGAGGAGGAGGAAGAGGAGGAGGAGGAGGAAGAGGAGGAGGAGGAGGAGGAGGAGGAGAGGAGGAGGAAGAGGAAGAGGAGGAGGAGGAGAGAAGAGGAGGAGAGGAGGAGGAGAGAGGAAGAGGAGGAAGAGGAGGAAGAGGAGGAGGAGGAGGAGGAGGAAGAGGAGGAGGAGGAGGAGGAGGAGGAGGAGGAGGAGGAGGAGGAAGAGGAGGAGGAGGAGGAAGAGGAGGAGAGGAGGAGGAGGCTCTCGAGTTTATAAACTGTAGAAAGGATTCAGTTTGTGAGTGTCCCAGAAAGTGAACTCTCCAGACGGATGGAGGATGATGAAGGTGATGGAGGTGATGAAGGTGTGTCGCGCTCTGTGTTTGATTAAATTCCACCTACACACACTGTTCACACTGACCTCGCTGTCGGTTTGTTTCGTGTGTTCACAGAATCTCGTTTCAGGCTCACTTGTTCAGCGAAGTAAAAGATCTTTGGTCGGCTTGACCTGTTTTTGTGACCAAATTGTGACCAAATCATCTCTGAAAAATCAATCTCATCTTGTCCAAATGTGAAGCTCCGCCTTCCGTTCACAGTAACAGGATTTGGACTATTATTTATATTCCGGTTGTTAGATCATTAGCGTCTTCCTGACACAGAGGTGCTTCTTCAACGCTCACTAATCTTCACAAAACGCTTCGGTGTTGAACATCTGCAGTCGGATGTCGAGTGTTTCTGTCTCCTGAGGTTTCGTCTTAAGCCACAATGGAAACGAGGCCACTGGCAATTAATAAGACATGAAGAAGAAGAAGAAGAAGAAGAAGAAGAAGAAGAAAACTCTTCTGGTGTAAACTGTTCCAGTAGTTCTCACATCAGTTCAATAATTCATCTGAACGTCGACGAGTGTTTAAAAGGTCGAGAGACGTTTCAGTCTGAAATATTAAGTATCAGCAACAGAAAAATCTTCAGTAGTTTGTCTGAAGATGGAGATTTGTTTTGGAAACTGAAGTCAAATATTAAAGTTTTACACTCAGAGAAATCAGAAACAAACAGTTTTGTGTGCTGCAGATGGATTCAGAGGTCGACTGTTCGACTGTTGGTGTTTCGTTGTGCTTTGAACTGAAATCATTTAAAAATGTTCTTTTAGCACCTGAACATTGGAAAACTGACTTAATCTGACAGAGCTTGTGCTTATCAAAGAGCAAATCTGTGTTTTCAGCGCTTGGATCTGTTTTTTTGTGCTTTAAATTGATTTGTGATCTATCAGGTTATTTATTGGAGAGATAAAAACAGTTGTTGTGCTTCGTGTTTTTTAACCTAAATGTCGATCAGATAAAAACTCTACTTGTGCTTAAAGAACAGGATCCATTTGGTGTTTTTATCAAAAGCATCCAGAGTTTCTTTGTGCAGTCAAATGCTTAATCAGAAGACCCAAAATCATTCATCTGGAAACGTTTTGTTTCAGCTCAGTTTGCTGCGTCTTGTTGTTTCTGTGTGCTGATTTTTACGTTCGATTCTTTGCAGACGACTCGATTGTTTCGGTTTCTGACCTAATTTATCCAGCTGGACACGTTTCGCTGCACACTGTTGCGTTGAGACGTGGAGACGTTAAGGTTGACAGGATCTCTGTTTCTGATTCTTTCTTTTTTATAAATGTTGTTTTCATTTCCTGTCTTTGCTTCGGTTCTTTCTCTCCCGTCATGTCGAGCCTCTCCCTCCCTCCGCGGTTACAATCGCCCACAGATGACGCACAGCGCCGACGCTCTGCGTTACCTGCTGCTCCTGTCACTGAGCATCACTTATCTGGCTTCACGAGAGTCTACCTCTGCCTCTCTGCAGCTGCTACCTGTCATCCACACCTGCTCCGTTCACCTGCAGCCCTCCCTGGGATTCTTGTCAGCAATGCAAAAGGGGAAAAGGGGTAAAATGTAAAAGGAGCACGTAAGACGAGAGGGGAGATAAAACAAGACAGCGAGGTGGTGAGAAACAGGAGGGTTAAAACTCCTTCAGTGTGCTCGTAGATGCTCGGAAACAATCTGCTTCAATCCAAACAGAACCAGAGACGACTTTGGACCCAGTGTAGTCCTTCCCTCAGGAATTATCTCAAACTTCATCAGTTCACTGAAGTGTTCAGCGTTTCTTTTTTCGTCTTTACATCCTTCGCTGGCCAGGAAAAGATCTCGTCTCCGAACTCTTCAATCCCCAGAATCCCTCTTTCAGTCTGATAATCCAGGGACGTGGGAGTCCGGTTTGGTTTCAGCAGACATCAGCGCCAAACACCTGGCCTCCGTCTGCGTCTCTGAGACTCGCTCAGTTCTCCTCGTAATTCCACAAAAACCCTCCTGCCGGTCTCTCAGGAGACGAAGCAGCCTGAGGTGGATCTGGTGTTTTCTGAGCTGAGCTAGAAGCTCCGACCGTCAGCCTTTTCTCCTCCGCCCGCCCTCCCTTCATCCCTCGATTTCCTCCACTGCTCCGTCATTTCTCTGCAAAGGTTTAAATCCGGCTTAGTTTCGCTCCTGGACACACAAACAGAGAAAGAGAGCGACTGTGAGCGGTTTTACACACTGAACACAGGCTGTTAGACAGAGTTTGGCTTTCTTTTTTTTTTAGGTTTCTTTGTTTTGTTTTTTTTCTCTTCCTACTCAGAATTTCAAATGTTGTGCTGCAGGTGTGTTCGGCCACGTCGACACTTGAAGGTTTAACAAGCTACAGATTCAGTTTCCTAAAGCCAGGACTCGCTCAGGCCGCCGAGTCGCTCAGCTTTTACTAGAAGTTTTACATAATTTGACTCCAGCAGCTGTTTGAGGGAGAAGACGAAGCTTCACTAACACAAAGTCTGACAGAGCAGAGAGAAGTCCTCAACCTGTGTGTGATAAAGCTGAACTGATCCGAGGTAAGTCGGTTAATCCACCAGTAGTTAACGGCTTTAAAGCGGAAAAAACTTCTACTAAAAAGATTACTGTCCACTTCTCAGTCTGCAGGAACGTTTCCACAAAGCGGTGCTGCGATCACATTCATCAGGTTTCATGTTAACGACTGACTTTCATGCAGCCGACGAGGCCGGCAAGCCACTGACCACGTTTGAGACTGTGTTTAAACAATTTAAGTCTGTGCCGAGAAGAAAATATTTTTTTGACAGGAAGTCGGGCCACTCCAAATGAGTTTAACAACAAGTCGCCTCGTTCAGCAGCAGCTTTACACACAAGGTCCAGTTACACTTTCAGGCAGCTCACATATCATGACTGCTAGTAACGCTGTCAAACAATCGATCATACTTTAAGTCAATGAACTATGTTCAGTCTGGTGAGAACCAGAAGTTACGTAAGTGACGTAGCTTACGTTGTGTAAAATACGTGACAACAGAGACTCGAGTACGACACGTGATGGAGGTCACGTCGTTTAACGTACGTTAACCTCCTCACGTCATTAATCATCTTTGAATCTTTAAGGAAACTCTTCAGAGGGATCAGACGGACGCTATCGGGGAAACTCCGACCGTCACACTAACGACTGCGAGGACGCTGATGATGCGGCCACATTGGACACGTGACGTTTTCTGAACCCGTAACAAGATGTTTCTGTTGCTAAACTCAACCAGAGCACGAGCACATACGTACATTTATGTCCCAACAGGAAATTGAAAATCGAACCCAAAGAAAAATAAAGCTGAAACATAAAGAAAATGTTAAGTTTCAGAATATTCAAGGTTTTTGACGCCCGAGTGGATTTTTGGTATTTGCAGTCTTTTGGAAATGATTCAAACAAAACTGATAAAATATCTTTTCTTTGGTTGAAGTAGTTTATAAATGTGACGGATTATCAGGGGTCACAAATAAACGCTGGTCAACAGGAAATTAATTAGCAACAGTTTAAAAAACTGATCGATGTTTTCACAAAAACATTATTATTTCCGTTCTTCTGTGTGAGGATTAACCTCTCGCTCTTTGACCTGTGACGTAAATCGATATAAACTGATTTATGTCAGAAACAAGGACGAGTTTCTTTTTTTACTGTCCAAGAAAATTTACACATTAAGACAAAAATGACCTGATGAGATTTTTACAGCTGTAGAAGTAGAAATATAAACTCCTGTCAGCCTTCCTCCTCCTCCTCCTCCTCCTCCTCCTCCTCCTCCCTGCTGCTTCTGGTAAAATGAGAATATTGATATTAAATCTCCTCTAAAGATCCTCAAGTTTCACCTCTCCAGATGTTTTAGGGACCATCAGCTCCTCCCTGA
This sequence comes from Diplodus puntazzo, assembly GCA_963678695.2. NCBI lineage: Eukaryota > Metazoa > Chordata > Actinopteri > Spariformes > Sparidae > Diplodus > Diplodus puntazzo. The sequence goes on from OZ023165.1 coordinate 32,803,870, forward strand.
TTTCCCCGGGGGAATCAGCCTGCCGGTCCTCCCACAGAAGATGCTCCTCGTCTGGGCAAAGCTTCCTCTCCTCCTCCTCCTCCTCCTCCTCTTCCTCCTGCTTTCCTTCCTGCAGAACGGTGACACAGATCCAGTGTTTCCCTGCCTGTCTGAGCCGCCCCGGCTCTTCACAGATCTATTATGGGATGGTGAAATGAGCTGCTGCTGGATCAGTAATCAGCAGACAGATCTGCAGCTCTCCGCTCGCCGCTCGCTCTCCTTCTGCAGCATCCTCCCCGCGCTGAACAACAGCAGCCTCCGCGGCAGCACAGCCAGCCAATAACCTGCAGCCGGCAATTAATTTCCCTCTGCGCGATGGCTTTCCCCTCCTCCTCCTCCTCTTCCTCCTCCTCCTCCTCCTCCTCTGTTCTCCCTCCCACCTGCTCTGAATCCCTCTCGTCTCCTCCCCTCCCTTCTTTCTGTCCCTTATTGTTCTTTACCTGTTCATTCATCTCTGTGACACTCAAGCGCTCCTCTGTTTTCACGCATGTAAACATGGTTTTGTGTCTTCGTCGCGGTACGTGGCAGACTGCGCTCTGTCAGAGGACTCCTCATCCTCACAATGTCAACTTTAACAGTTCAGATCAGCGGGAGTGTTTGAGTGGCGCTGAGCGTGTGATGCTGCAGACCTGGAGTGAAAACACCGACATGTTTATTCTCTTTCTACGTGCAGGCCGTCGTCTTCTAACAGACACAATCCACACGTCGCACAGAAAGTGTCGGCCTGAGTCTGAATCTGTCAGTCTGACTCACAGAATAACATCAGAGTTATTCTGTCAGTCTAATGCAGGTGACAGTTTCTTTAAATTGGTTACTGAGTGAGACAGTGCAGCCAGCAGGAATCCGACTGTCAAATTACATCCAAGAGTTTGTTTTTTTTTTACGACTGACTGGATCATTTAGTTGTCAGACAGGATGCTGACAGAGACTTTTATGTGACAGGATAAGAATCCTTCTGTCGAAACGTAAAAAGTGACAGAGTCACTCGTGACGGATCCACCAGAGACTTTGGTTTGTCTTTGCACCCTTAATCCACTGTTAGACGTGTCAGTCACCTTGAATTGAAGTCATGTTACATGAAGGACACCAGCGTTCTGATGCCTGGTAGGGATGTGATCCACTGACCCGGTCACCAGAATATTTGTTAGCCGCGTCCGATTCTGCACAACCACAGATGAGTTCAACCGTTTCTTTGTGTTGCACCTTTACGTTGTTTCTGTCTCGTCTCAGCGCTGATGCTGATGCTGATGCTGATCTACATCGTGGTTCGGCTCAGAGTACCTGTCTGGTTTTGGATCATTGGTGGAGGTGATCCACAGGTGTGACTCGTTAAGAAGCCCTGCTGACTTGTAATGACTCCACCTCCTTCCCTCCACCTCAGGCTGCAGCAGGAGACTCAGAACAATGTGAACCTGATCCGCAACGTTTGGAAGTTACTGTGGTTCTGATCCACTGCTGTCCCGGGTCCTGTGGGTAGTGCTGGACATATTCGTGCTCATCATGAATCCTGATGAGTTTGGCGAGCGACCTTTTTCCTCTGGCTACATTCAGTTATCTTCTATCTACCGGGCAGATTTCTATAAATTCCTGCTCTCCAGGAGATGAACCCTTCATATTTTAACGATCTCGTCTTTCCTCCGGTGCCACCTTCAGGACAAACTTTACATTTTTACCTGCAGCACTACGAAGTCTCTACGACCAGTAAAACAATCGCTTGAGTAACATCGCAGTGTTTTTATTGTTTCAGCTTCATATTTAAGATAACAGTCAGAAAAACATCATTTTTAAGCTTTGAAGCCTTTTTGAAGTCTAAATGTCATGAAAGTCTTTCTGTTCCCTCTGTAACGTGGACGACCTCCTCGTCTTCACGACTCACTGTTGAATGTATTACTGTGTGTGTGTGTGTGTGTGTGTGTGTGTGTGTGTGTGTGTGTGTTTTCCGAAACCAATTTGTCTCCTGATAAATGAACTCTGCTGGCATTTATATGAATCTAATTTAATTTAATTTAATCTCCCTGTATAACAGCCTCACACACACACACACACACACACACACACACACACACACACACACACACACACACAGACATTAAACAAACATGTTCCTGAGTTATTTTCACATTAACACACATGAGCACACTAACATGAACATTACAAACTGATGAGTGTGTGTTAAAGTGAGTGTGTGTGTCTCTAACGACTCGCTGGCGGTCGGCGCTCCCGTCGCAGTGATGTCACAGCGAGCACGTGACTCCTCCCCACCAGGACGGATTTAAGACTCTGATCTTATTGCAGAGCCACAAACAGGAAGTATTGATTTTTAATTAATGTGATCACAGAGGAAGCGTCCCTCTGTTGTTGCTAAGCAACTGCAAAAAATAGCTGCTGTCTGCTGACCCGGCTGACTGATGGAGTTAGATAACTGGAGCTTCATATTTCCTCTCTCTCGCTACGATTACATGATGTTAGATGAAGTGGGACGATTGTCTGACATGTAAACACAGGTGCGTCGGACCAACACGCTCAGGTAACTCCTGCTGTCACTCTGACGTGTACGTCTGAGACACACCTGAACCGGCCGCGGCGTGGAAGTCATCCAAGGTTTAAATGCACAGCGGGAAAAACAAATAGAAGAAGAAGAAGGTATCAGCGTGGCGTGAGGCAGCGGACTGATGAGGTTTATGTCGTCTTGGCTGAAGGAATTAAAACATTTTGAGGTACAAAGACGGACGGCGACCTTTTTAACCGCGGTGGCGCCGGACGTGTCAATAAATGGATTCTCGCCTGGTGCTTGTATCCTGAAACAAAGGCAGCCGTCCAATTAAATGTGCAGTGTGCATGGAAACGTTCTGAGTGTCAGTTCAGTCTTTGTACTAAGTTCTGCATTCATAAAATGAAGAGCAGTGCATTGTGGGAAATGGGTAGTCAGTGTGTTGTATTAATCTACACACTTATTTGAATACTCACATAAAAACGTGCTATATGTCGTGCTATAAAATGAAGAGTTGGCTCTTTTATACGCGTCGACACAAACACGGGTCGGTTTGGATCCTGGTCACAACCAGAACCACCAGAATCAAACTGCCATAACTGGACACACGTGTTTGGGTGAACTGTTCCTTTAAGCCAGCGTGTGTTCAGTCACACAGGAAATATTAAAAGTCGGTGAAATTTGAATCAACATTTAAATATTATTCAAATCTGAAAAAGTAATAACAATAAGAGGCGTGTTCCTCTCCCCTCCTGTTCTTCCTCTCCCCTCCTCCTTCCTCTCCCCTCCTCTTCTTCCTCTCTCCTCCTCCTTCCTCTCTCCTCCTTTTCTTCCTCTCCCCTCCTCTTCTTCCTCTCCCCTCCTCTTCTTCCTCTCTCCTCCTCCTTCCTCTCCCCTCCTCTTCTTCGTCTCTCCTCCTCTTCTTCCTCTCTCCTCCTCTTCTTCCTCTCCCCTCCTCCTTCCTCTCTCCTCCTCTTCTTCCTCTCTCCTCCTCCTTCCTCTCTCCTCCTCTTCTTCCTCTCTCCTCCTCTTCTTCCTCTCCCCTCCTCTTCTTCCTCTCCCCTCCTCTTCTTCCTCTCCCCTCCTCTTCTTCCTCTCTCCTCCTCCTTCCTCTCCCCTCCTCTTCTTCCTCTCCCCTCCTCTTCTTCCTCTCCCCTCCTCTTCTTCCTCTCTCCTCCTCTTCTTCCTCTCCCCTCCTCTTCTTCCTCTCTCCTCCTCTTCTTCCTCTCTCCTCCTCCTTCCTCTCTCCTCCTTTTCTTCCTCTCCCCTCCTCTTCTTCCTCTCTCCTCCTCCTTCCTCTCCTCCTCTTCTTCGTCTCTCCTCCTCTTCTTCCTCTCTCCTCCTCTTCTTCCTCTCCCCTCCTCTTCTTCCTCTCCCCTCCTCCTTCCTCTCTCCTCCTCTTCCTCCTCTCTCCTCCTCCTTCCTCTCTCCTCCTCTTCTTCCTCTCTCCTCCTCTTCTTCCTCTCTCCTCCTCTTCTTCCTCTCCCCTCCTCTTCTTCCTCTCTCCTCCTCTTCTTCCTCTCCCCTCCTCTTCTTCCTCTCTCCTCCTCTTCTTCCTCTCCCCTCCACTTCTTCCTCTCCCCTTCCCTCTCTCTCCTCCTCATCTCCACATCCTCCTCTTCATCCTCCCCTCAGTTCAAACCCTTTGTCTCTCTTCCTCTCCCCCTCACCCTTTATTTTCTCCTCGTCTCTCTGCCTCTGTGATCTCCTCTTCTTCTTGTCCTCCCTGTCATATTGCCCTTTTATTTCCCCCTGATGCCCATTCCTCCATCTCCTTCCTCTACCCATCCAACCACCTCCTCCTCCTCCTCCCTGCTGACGGTGAGTCCTGTGAGAGCAGTTTATCAGCTCAACACAGTAATTACATCGACAGAGAGGAAGAGAGAGACGCCTCTGCAGTGTCAACACACACACACACACACATACACACACACACACACACACACAACACACACACACACACACACACACACACAGGTTCAGGTGCTCAAACACAGATAAAGCAACAGACTCAAACATGAACACACACAGACATCTCAAACACAAACACGGCTCTTGTGTTTGTGTTTGACAGGCATACAGGACACACACACGCAGACACACACACAGACACACACACGCAGACACACACACAGACACACACACAGACACACACAGTGCTTGTGTGTCTGCTGTTGACTGAAACTCTGTGTTGACGTGTGAGTTCAAGCAAATCTGCTGCCCAAACATCTATTTATCTCTATCACTTTAGCATATATACTGTCTGAGTGTGTGTGTGTGTGTGTGTGTGTGTGTGTGTGTGTGTGTGTGTGTGTGTGTGTGATCCATCATACACACCCACTCATGCATTACTCTGCAGGCGGCTCAGTGTGTTTGCTGCGCTGTGTGTGTTTAGTCTCATGTCATATATTTATTTTGTATTTAATATTTTTATGATTCATTTTTTTTCCATCTTTGTCTTTTTTCCTGCTGACTCACTTTGATCAGTTTGTTGCTGAGAGAAGCAGAAACCTTCACAGATCGATACAGCTTATATAATAATAATAATAATAATAATATTTCACTTTGTCCGTCTGCAGCCAACAAACTGAACACTGACAGATTATAATCCTGCTGTTCTTCACTTGTGTCAGCAGCTCAGACAGAACGTATCAGAGCTGCTGAACGTCGATGATGTCATCACTCACCAGATACGAGTACCAAGTTGTGAAACAGACAATTCAACCGAAACCAGAAAAAAAAAACGTTCAGTTTGAATTTATCTGTGGTTCTGCAGAAAGCTTCTTTGCGAACGTGTATTCTGTCTTTAAAATATCTGCCCGCTGAGCGGAGAGAGAAGAATCATCAAACATTTATTGTTTCGTGGACGTTGGCGCTGCGTTCTCCTCACGTCTTCTGATATCCGTGAATTTCAACTCAGTGACGTCACGCAGACGTCCGTCGAGACGCGCATCAGATCCTGAAAAATCCAAATAACATCACCGAGTGTAACCTGCTTAGATTTAAAGCTACATCGAGGTGTGTTGTTGGTTCTGGCGCCTCCTGTGGACACAAGATGACAAACAGAGGAACGTTGTTGTCGTGCCACCAGATTACATCCTCAGCACTCTGCTGTACAGAGAGTTCTGATTTATGACCCCGATCAGTGCGGATCACAGAACTATTCAGAAACAGCCTCTCTTCTCACCGACAGTCTCGTTTGCTCACGCAGACATCAACCGAGATGTTTCATAACCAGTAAAACTCGCTGAGGTCCGTTTGAATCTGCAGGAATAAATGTTTTTGTATCATCATACGTCTGTGTGATGTGAGCGGGACGACTCGCAGACAAACAGAAATAAAGTGTAATATAAGACGCAGTGAATCACATCCTTCATACTGCAGCGTGACACTTATTACTGCGCAGTGTTTGTTTCAGCGCTCAGACGTTTTCATGTCGCTCGTCTTTATTTATTCTTTTCATTTTGTGGCATTTTGAAAATCCATCTTCTGCCTTCAGCTGTCGTTCAAAGAGTCCCGACGCTCGTAACGTAGAGACGGAGAGCGGCGAGGGACAAATTAGAGTGTGTGTGTGTGTGTGTGTGTGTGTGTGTGTGTGTGTGTGTGTGTGTGTGTGTCAGGGGACACATTAATGGCCTGCAGGAAAACACACAGACTGTAATCTTCACATGCTGACAGTCTGAAAGCTTCGACAGTCAACAGCTCGGTGCACACACGGGAGGTTAGAGGTCGCACACACACACACACACACACACGTCATCATCAAAAACACACTGACTATTACTTATACACACACACACACACTCACATTCAGAGACACAGCAGGGGGCTCGTTTTGACGGGGTGACGGTTCAACTGCAGCAGATTGGAGTGCCTGCCTTTACCACACACACACACACACACACACACACACACACACACACACACACACACACACACACACACACTCACACACGCATACACACTCTCACACACACAGATACAGGCTGTGGATTCTGACAAGCAATTACAGAGAGACAGAGTGAAGACGAGGAGACGAGAGGAGACTAGGACTCGGACCGGCATTATTTCTCAGCGGCTCAGTTGATTTGAGCCGAGTCGTCACTGATCACTGACTCCTCTCACTGCAGGAGGAACAGGAGTCCGGTCTGAGGAGGAGGGGAGGAAGAGGAGAGGATGAGGAAGAGGAGAGGATGAGGAAGAGGAGAGGATGAGGAGAATAAATCAGATGAAGAGAAATATGTAGAACAGAGAATCGAAACAGGAAGAGGAGGAAGAGAGACGAGCCTCTTCAGTTCATCAGACTGACGGTGGTGAAGAGGAGGGGGAGGTGAGGAGGAGGAGGTGAAGAGGAGGGGGAGGTGAAGAGGAGGGGGAGGTGAAGAGGAGGAGGAGGTGAAGAGGAGAAAGTGAAGAGGAGGGGAGGTGAAGAGGAGAAAGTGAAGAGGAGGGGAGGTGAAGAGGAGGAGGAGGTGAAGAGGAGGGGGAGGTGAAGAGGAGGAGGAGGTGAAGAGGAGGGGGAGGTGAAGATGAGGAGGAGGAGGTGAAGAGAAGGGGGAGGTGAAGAGGAGGAGGAGGTGAAGAGGAGGAGGTGAAGAGGAGGAGGAGGTGAAGAGGAGGAGGTGAAGAGTAGCAGGAGGTGAAGAGGAGGAGGAGGTGAAGAGGAGGAGGTGAAGAGGAGGAGGTGAAGAGGAGGAGGAGGTGAAGAGGAGGAGGTGAAGAGTAGCAGGAGGTGAAGAGGAGGAGGAGGTGAAGAGGAGGAGGTGAAGAGGAGGGGGAGGTGAAGAGGAGGAGGAGGTGAAGAGGAGGAGATGAAGAGGAGGAGGAAATGAAGAGGAGGAGGAGGTGAAGAGGAGGAGGAGGTGAAGAGGAGGAGGTGAAGAGGAGGGGGAGGTGAAGAGGAGGGGGAGGTGAAGAGGAGGAGGAGGTGAAGAGGAGGAGGAGGTGAAGAGGAGGAGGAGGAGGTGAGGAGGAGGTGAAGAGGAGGAGGAGGTGAAGAGGAGGGGGAGGTGAAGAGGAGGAGGAGGTGAAGAGGAGGAGGAGGTGAAGAGGAGGAGGTGAAGAGGAGGAGGAGGTGAAGAGGAGGGGGAGGTGAAGAGGAGGAGGAGGTGAAGAGGAGGAGGTGAAGAGGAGGAGGAGGTGAAGAGGAGGAGGAGGTGAAGAGGAGGAGTAGGTGAAGAGGAGGAGGAGGTGAAGAGGAGGAGGAGGTGAAGAGGAGGTGGAGGTGAAGAGGAGGAGGAGGTGAAGAGGAGGGGGAGGTGAAGAGGAGGAGGAGGTGAAGAGGTGGAGGAGGTGAAGAGGAGGAGGTGAAGAGGAGGAGGAGGTGGTGATGAAGCTCCTGTATCTCCTCACTTCATCTCCTTCTGTGTATTTGTGTTATTGTGTTCCTGCCGCGCGTCACTCCGTCACCTGCAGACTTCATATTGGACTTTTTCAATAAAGCAGATAACAGACTTCACATATTGAATCAGATTTGACTCTCGCAGCTTCACCGTCCAATCAGTCCAATTAATCTGAGCCTCTTATTTTCCCAATACGATGCATTCAAAGACCTTTATGTTTACTGAGTTATTCAAAAACAAAATGAAAAAGATAAAGTGGAATGATGTCTGATGTCACTTCCTGCTGCTCTGTGTGTCTGCGTGTGTGACGACGTGATTTTAGCGGAACATGAAGATATTTTTTGACTTTTAATTTATAAAGAAAAAAGCTCTTTTGTTGTGAGTGAAATGTGTTTGGAAGGTTTGGATCCTGTTGGAATATGAAAAAGTCTTTGTAAAGAAAAGACGGTAAGAAGGAAGAGAGGACGTCTCTTCTGAAAGTGTAAAGTTTGGAAAAGTAAACACGTGTGTGGATACTTTTAAAAATGTGAAATAAAGAAAAAGCATATTTCTTGAAATGTGAGAACAATCTTTTTTAATTAGATGTCTTTTGTCAAGCGAAGACACAGAATGTCTGCAGTGACACAGACATCAGGAAGTGAAATCGCTGTGTTCACGTCAGGAAACAATAAAACTCTCTCTGAGCCCGCAAAGGGGAAAAAAAACGAGAGCGAGTCGATGAGCTTTAAGGCCGAGAAGGAGTAAATCTTGTTAATTGTCCTCCTGGTGTCTGCAGATCTATATCCTGTGCAAATTAAAGAGAGGTCACAGAGAGGAGGAGGAGGAGGAGCATGCAGTGTGTATGTGTGTGTGTGTGTGTGTGTGTGTGTGTGTGTGTCTGTACAATAATGCCATATATTTATATTTAGAGGTTTGTAAAGCGCTGGTACGCCTGCAGCAGCCGCCTGCTGCAGCAGGACTATAGCTGGGGACTATTTTCAGCGGCGGATTGATTCACAGTTGGCGCTCTGATGAACTAACTACATTTACTAAAATATTGCGATCACAGTTGTGAGATTCTTGCAGTTTTGTTTCATCCTCAGCTACTTTATACGTCCGCTCCACCACATCTGATCGGATCTTCTGACACACAGTTAATATTTAACCCGAACAGCCGCCTCATCACCTCCACACAGCCGACCGATCGCTGCACGAGCCGTCACTGATGGTTCATACTGACCTCCTGCTGACTGACACGTTAGCGGATCAGACGGGACGCCGTGACGCCCGGAGACGTCTAACCGCTTTAAACCTTTGACCTCTGAGTCCGTCACCCGCTGACATGTTATTAACTGCCCTGAAGCTGCTGCAGAGGGAAAGGTCACCAGGTTATTAAATCCAGAGCTCGTCCTCTGGGGAGCAGGAACGTGACCAGAAGCGTTCCCGTCGATGTCAGATCTTCATTTTGATCTCCTCTCAAACAAATCTCCTTTTGTTTTAAGTGTACTACAGATTCAGCTGGTTCATGATGAAGGACAATGAACCATTTTTTAGATGTTTTAAACAGAAAGTGAACAGAAGTGAGCTTTTTGTAATCATCTGTGCTGACAGCATGAACAGGCCGGACAGTTCTGACTGAACGCTGCTGCTGCCACCTCGTGTCTGACAGAAGCTCCTGCACGCTGACAGGACTCAGCTCAGCAACTGCTGTGTCTCAGTCCAGTCTGCATCCTTCAGAGGAGCATTCGAAGGCCAGTTACGTCACAACACCACGTGAAGGCCGTCCCAGTCTGAAGGCTCCTCCAGATGCTCCTTCTTCTCCCTGTTTCTGGAGGACGCACCGCTACGATCCTTCATGGCCTCACATATCCCAAGATCCTTTGCATGCCCGAAAAAGAAGAAGAAACAAAGAGAGAAAATGGCGACATTGCGTGGCGTAGATCGCCACTTTCGCGGGCCCAGGCGGCAGAAATTGTGACGTAAGAGTAAAACATCTGGTGACGCAACCAGGAAATGCTCCAAAGCGAGACCGTCCCATTTAACAACGACTGACGAGGTTAACAAGGTCTCTCTGAAGGACTCGCCTTTGAAGACCACAAAGGCCGTGTTAGAAACTGTAGATTTGCTCCCCCTTCATGTCAGTGGTCGGTAACAAGGAGACCAGCAATAGTGATGCAAGCACCTCCCACTGTTCCTCCCACTTTATAAATAGAGGACTGGATGAGGCCTCCCTCCTCTTTGTCTCCAAACTTTTACCAGGCTGAGTGTGTGTTGGTGCTCTCCTGAGCTTGCCATGTGTATTTGAAATCCCTCACTGTAAGTAGCATGTTATCTGTTTCATTTGGATTATGAAATATATTATTTGAAATATGAATTGTATCCTAATTTACAAGTATTTAACATCATTTGGAGTTGGATGTGTAATTTGTTTGGGCAAATATTGTAATTTGTTGTCTTTCGTTTAGAACCATGGCGATCGTCCAGGAAGAACTATAATACCAACATTCACATAATTCTGGGAAAATAAACAAGACGAACTGACTGCAACTCGTGTTTCCTGGTGGTTTGTGGCTCCAGTTAGAACCATTATATATACAACAGCCGAGTCCTTCAGAGGATGCAGATTGAACTGAGACACAGCAGGTGTTTTCACAGCCACCTTCATACCTTCCACCCTCGTCTGTCAGCTGCTCTGTCCGCAGGATGAACCACCAACACCAGAACGTGTCTCCATCAGACGTGGAATCAAACACCTGGTCCAGATCCAGACAAACGGGGGATTGTTTTGAACGTTTTAATCAACTTCTCACAGAATCATTCCTGGATAAAAGATAAAAAGACTCAGGTGTATTTACAGTCTGTAATAACCAGTGTGATTCTGGATCAGGCTTGAGTGAAGTACAGGGCGGAGGTATGCGCTCTACTGAGTGTCACTCTAGTGTATTTGTTGATTTATATGTTGTACTAATAATCTGGATCTGTGACATAGCTCGTCATTTATGAATAAAAGATGTGATATGTAGCTTTTCCACATTCAGACGACTTTACTGTCTCTTTGTTGAGTTGTTGTTGTTTTTTATGAACTCAGCTGATCCCACGTGAATTTGTGATGTCATCAAGAGACACCTGGTGGCAGAAACGTGTTGGATTTTATTTCTCCTTGAAAGACTTTGTGAAGCAGAAGAGCCTCAAATTTAATTTATGTAACCTGCAGCTTTCTGCTCGGTCCACTAGAGAGCAGCACAGAACCGCAGAGATCCAGACTCCTGCAGGAGGGACCTGTGTGTGTGTGTGTGTGTGTGTGTTGGTGTATTTAAGGTAACAGGTGTGTAGGAAGCAGAGGTGGCAGCTGATTGGCTGGGAGGCGGAGCAGAAGTGAGAGGCAGTGAAACCTTCCTCCTCTTCCTCCTCTTCCTCCTCTTCCTCCTCGTTCTGCTTCTTTACGTTTCATTTTCTCCTCCTGCCTCCTCCTTCTGCTTCCTACATCTGTTTCCTCCCTTCCTCGTCTCCTCGTCTCCTTCCTCTCTCCGTCAGTTTTTCCTCCAGCAGCAGAATAAAACCCGATCAGTGCTGAAATGAGACACGGTGTCTTCTTGTAACCACTTCAGTAAGAAAACTGGAAGCTCTCTTCTCAGAAAATAAATGAAAACCAAACTGCTTTTTATTCGACATTCGCTTTTATCTTTCGTCCTCCAGAAAACTGAAGGATTCATGAAATCAGCAGCTTGTTTCAGACATGATTCGATTTGAACAGATTCATAAAGAAAATAAGAATTAAAAAACAACAATAACCAAAGAAACACCATTTTTTCTTACAGTGACTCTTTGAAATAAAATGAACTTTGGTCTGTTTGGAGAAGCAGAACATGTTCACCAGCAAGATCTCGTCTTGTTTTGTTTCAACGACGGTCAGTTTTAAGAAAAAGTCCCTAAGATTCATTTTTAGAGAAACTTTTTTTCTGTCGATCCCTGAGCGGTGTTTTCAACACCGACGGCCACAGAACCGGTTTCATTTCTGTGTGTTTGCTGTGAAGCTGATGAGGAACACGTCTCTGCTGTACATTCAACCGCGGATGTTCTCGCGCTCCCACACAGCTCGCAGCTCCGCGGCCCACACACACTGATCTCAGGTCAGAGGTGGATCTGCATTAGCGAACAGCACAGAAGTGATGAACCAACACCGCTGCATCTGCTAGCATGGAGGACACACACACACACACACACACACACACACACACACACACACACAGAGGGGAGGCAGATCACTGCAGCTCTCAGATGTTTGTAGTCGACATGTTTCGATCTCACTGAGTATTTTTTTGTCTCTTTAATGGATCATGTTGATGAATTTAGTATTCTTGGTTTTTATAATCGGTCGTCAAGTCTGGAATCACAAATGTAGGTTGGATCAATACTTCGTACTGACTCTGATCAGGAGGCTCTGAAGCTGTTTTGTAGAAAAACTGTTCAAACTTTTCCAGCAGAAATGTGTCGACGTTTATTTTTTAGAGCACATTCTCGTGAAAAAGCGGCTTGAAGAGCTTCACGGGTCGATTAACGAGCAGAAACATGAGGATTCATGTGACCTCGGACGTCTTCTGGGATACTGACTGAAGCCTGGAGGCAAAAACTGAAACTACGGTACAAACACAATGCAGCAAATCAGATACACTCCCCATGTTAGTCAATTAGGACACATTTATAAAGAACGTATACAATACTGATATTTTATAACACAATTAGACAAAAATATTAACTTCTAAAATGTACAAGGTTCTCTGCTTTACCGCGCTAAATGTTAATTTATGCTTCATTAACATATAAGAATAGATATAACCGTCACCGCCCACATACATCCCTGCGTCCTTAATATTGGCATGAATGTCGAGCAATGCCACCACTGGAGGGCGCCACTAGGACACTTTCCAGCCTCCTCCCCGCTGGAGGTTCTGCTCCGTTGGCCCGTATCCGTAAACTTTCAGAAAACTTGCAGAAATAAGGACAAATGAACAGCGAGCACCCACTGAACGCTCCGTCAGTATCTGACTCGTATAATGTTGAGTGACTTGACGTAAACAAGAACCTCCACTGGTTCGGTCCGATTAGATCCTCAGTTCTCAGTAACTTGTGGAAATATTCTGTCTCCACACGCTGATGATGTCTGACTCTCTCTCTCTCTGTCCCTGCCTGTCGTGTCTTCTCATCCCCGGAGTCATAGTCCTGGTCAGAGCTGCTGTAAATCACCTCTGTAGTGTTAATCACCTCTGTAGGACTGACTGACCTCCACTGGTTTCAGCTGCCCCCCTTTATGGTTTCTGATCTACAAATTCTGGCCACTTCTTACAAATTTCAGCTCCTGCACGTCCTCTTTGTAAGAAAAGTTGATTTGTGACTCATTCCCAGCTCAACAAATGCCAGCCCCTTTCCACACAGAGACGCTGCATTATTGCTACAGCGGTGGTTCGTACCAATTCTCCGTCGATAGTGATTCACACATGGTGAAGCATCTCCGCCTTAAAGACGAACCGCTGTGTAATCCACACAGAAAGCCGGCGCTGCGGCTCCTACAGAGGTGTGACGGTCCACGTCATGATGATGACGTCTGTGTGTTTTCAAGGTGTTTCCCAGGTGTCCTCCTGTCAATCTAAATTCACCGACAGTTTCTAATCATATGGATGCTGTTTTAATGTGTAGTGATTGAGATCCTGACCCATCAAACATCCTGGAAAGTGACGATTTTTTACAAAAAAATTGCATAATTACATAATCGGCATCAGTAATCTGGACGCTGTCTGACTCTGTCACTCGCGGAGAGGGAGGTAAAGGTAAAGTTCACTGAAGTCTCCGTGACCGTCACCATGACAACAGTAACTACAACGACACAAACACTCGGTGAGTTAAAGTTTTTGCCGGTCACAGATGCTGAGTTTCAGGCCAAAATGTGACAGTGTTGGTAGCACAGACAGGAGAACAGACAGGAGGACAGACAGGAGGACAGACTCTTCTCCGCGTATATCTGCAGTATTTCTTCCCTCATAAGTTGCCAAAGACAGTTACAGTTACAGTTACTGCGTTACTGTTGTTTGGTCCTATAACGTTGCTTTGTGGGACATTTCTCTGTACTAAGTTGAGTGAGGGACCTGTGCAGTTATCAGACTGTACGATCGACACGTCCTCGATACACGCAGCCGGTTTATCCGTTCACTCTGGTTCGGTTCGCTAATACTGCGCCTCTGATTCTACCTCAAGAGGCGGATCAGCGCCGGAGTGAAATTTCACCCCTCGCCACCTCCGAGAGATTCACACAGAGGAGGAGAATTGGCGCAGGATCCCCGCATCCAAACGGTGGTAGAAATAAGAAGTACAGTTAGTTTACACTTTCTAGCAGACTGCAGCTGTAAAGCTTTAAACTGATGATCTGTATCGAACAGCTTTGTTTTAGAAATATTACTTTGAAAATCACCCGTCAAAAGTAAAAAAAAAAAAGAAGCTCTGAGGTCTTTTTAAAGGCGTTCACAATACGAACAGCACACACACACACACACACACACACACACACACACCTACACACACATATACTGCACTCTTTAACATGACAGTCGCCCACACGTGAACACGCAGCGTTCTGCACGGACGCATCAATCTGTGCACATGCACTTAGATCAGTAGGAGGTTTAATCACAGCCGTGATGCTCCTTTTCTGTATCTGCACGTCCCCGAAGACAAACACACACACACACACATTATAACATACCATCACAATACACACCTACACACACAACAATATATAAATTATGGCATCAGATCCACACACACCTCGTCCTCCCACTAATCGCTCCAACTAATTATACTCCTGAACTCTCTGCTGTTCTGCGTGCAGAGGAGGACCGAGCCGCTCCGAGTCTCTGAGACTAATAATGATCCGATAATAATACTGAAGCTTCTGTGAGCTCGTAGTAATCAGAGCGGAGAGTCGGCGTATCCAGCGTCGTCTCAAACAGCAGCCAGAACAGTAAATCATCGTTTGTAAAGGTGCAGTTGATAATATCGTAATGTCTCCTTCCAAAAGATGAGCATCATTTGGGATTGCGTATGTAACATGTGTTGACTGCCAGCAGGGGGCTCTCAGTCAGAGCACAATGAAACCCGGAGCATGAACATGTGAGCAGAAGTTTTAAAGTTATACTCGCGTCACGTAGGTCACGTCCCCTGACTTCCTCACATCCTCATCAGAAAAAACATAAACATTTTCACCAAAAACTGCTCCCAGTAGACCGAGCATGTGCGCTATGTCACAAAAGAACCTTTTTCCCTGTTTTTGGACTAACTGGTCAATTTCACAAACACATATCTGCTGCAATTACACTGTTAACAGTGTAAAACATTATTTATATACTATGCGTATGAGAATTCTATTTTATAGTTCAATTTTGTATATCTGACTTGCGTTGTTTAGTCTTTTAATATTATTATTGCCTACTACAATAACCTGTCTTTTGACTGCTGTGATGAAGAAATTTCCCATTTGCAGGACAAATAAAGAAAATTCTGATTCTGATTCTGAAAAACCGTACAGCCTTCAGGTCGACTGTGAACTCACAGTAGCCGATTCTGTGTCTTCATGTGAGGCGGTGCCCTCTAGTGGAGGCAATAATTATCACGGCAGCAAAGGAGGAAGTCAGGTGAAGTAGTTTGAAACGAGAAACAACTGTGGATTATTGTAACTGCCGCAAACGTCGCGTACATGACGCTGCCGCTGTTACGTAAAAGCGCGAACTTTCATACAGAAGAAACAAATAACGAGTGTACGATCGCTGAGACAGTCGTGTTGCTTCGGGGACGTAAATGTCATTTTAAGAGTCTCTTACAGTCGACCTGATCGTTTTGGATGCGAACATTTTATCTTTTTATTGAGTCTTTTAAGTATTTTTAGTAGTGTTTGTATATCCTTGTATATGTGAAATCACCTCCCTGCTGGAAAAACCAGCATAGACCAGCACCAAAACACAACACATGCTGGCAGCAGGGCTGGCAATAAAAACGATTCTGATTCTGATTCTGATTCTGTCGACTTCACTTGCAAAACAATGACGGCGTTTCAGTGCTCAGAGAACCTGATGAATGTCAGTTTTGTCTTTTGAATGTTAGCATGCTAACATGAGCTCGCGCTGCTAGCTCTGTAGCGCTGAGGCGGCACCGCCCGCCGACCTGATCCAGTTTGTTCTCACAGTAGCAGGTGTGTTCTGACCCAGAGGACAGACTACAGAACCCAGCTGCAGCAGCATCATGTTTCACTCCTGCTAACATGCAGTTCTCTCTCTGATCGGAAACGTTTCAGTGGAACTCTGGCTGCGATGAATTCTGTGAGTTGTATATCATTAATTTGGACAGAAATATTCTCATTCTAATCAGTTTGTACAGAGAGAGTGGGAGTCAGAACAGAGAGGGGAGAGGAGGAGGGTTGTGGAAAGAAAAGAGCTAAAGATAGAAAAGCAAAATTACACCGAATGTAACGCAGTGAGGTGAGCAGCTGTTTCAGCACCGAGTCCAGAAATGATTTAGCTTTTCCTTCAGTTGGATCACCTCTGACAAGAAACACGTGTTCATCTTTTTGTGTAAAACGATCCAGTCAAACCAAAGTTCTGTCTGTCGTCATCAGACATTTTCCTTCTGTGTAATAAAACAGTTCTGTTAAACCCGTTTGGTTATATTTTAGCCTTTAGCTCTGCTGAGCTCGGCTGTGTTTTAAGATTTGTTTGAAAAATAGGGAACTTCACGACTGCCTCTAAAACTTAGCTTCTTTCTCACTTTGTGGCAAAAACACACAAACTCATAATAATAAAATAATAAATAATAAAGTGTTCTGGTGTTTTTTTTCCTTTTATTTACAGAATAATATCAATAAACATGATAATAAAGCAGTAAACACAGTCCCTGTCAACACAGTACGCAAAGATCAAACCTCGTCATAACAAAATGGAAGGAAAAGTGAAAAAGAGCGGACACAACAACCGACACGCCTCCATCCAGACCAGCAACACAATGAAGGATCACCATGCTGAGCTACTACAACATGTTCGTCTCTGTTGTTGCCCTCCACACACTGTCGGCAGATCCAGGTACACAATATTTACTGCAGGTACGTCACTGGAGAGGAAGGTGATAACGTGATAATCTAAAATGAGGGTGACTGAAAAGAAGATCACATGTCCTGAAAACAGAAATGCACAGGTGAACTGTGTTTCCATGAAAGAATTAGTCACGATGGACAGACTGTTGGACCTGGACCTCAGAGCACCTGAAGTTCTGGTTCTGGCCGTGTTTACACATATTTTCACACAGTATAATATGTTACAGAGTCTTTATCAGACAAGCCGACGTCACGTGTCATGTTCCTCTCCAACACCTGAGCAGGTGCGTCCACTCAGCTATCGATAATCTGACAGTTCAGGTCTTTACTCTCTTTTTTATTGGCTCCAAAATGGCGGTCGATGGGACTCTGGTTTCCTGGTGTGATGTCATCTTTATGCGTCGAGCCTCCGGTCGACGTCAGAGAAGAAAGTGGAGCAGCCGTCCTCCTTCTGACACTCTGGAACAAATCCCCTCCTTCTTTTCTTCGCGCCTCCTTTCTGCTCCTCCTTTGTCGTTTCCCACTATGGCCTCCTGTCATCTTGTCCTCCTTATGTTCCACACTTGCACTAGTTTTAGGTAACCTGAATTCATAGAGATGGGAGGAAGTCGAAACCAAAAAGTGGGTAGAGGGAGAAAGAGAAATCAAGGATGGAGAGGAGAGGGAGGTGAAGGAAGAGAGGGGAGAGAATGAAGAGGAGGAGAACATGGAGAAGAAAAAGGAGGTAAAGAGAGGAGAGGTATAGGAGGAGGAAGCTGACGAGGAGGGAGGGAGGGGAGGAAGAAGAGAGGGATAAAGAAGGACATGAGGTGGGAAGAGGAGGAGAAGCAGAAGAAGGAAATGAGGAGCAGTAGATGGAGGAGGAGGAGGAGGAGGAGGAGGAGGAGGCAGCTGCTGCAGGTGCAGCCACAGAAAAGCATGCAGGATGCTGATGAAGGAGCCACAGAGAGCAGTGAAAAGCAGCGAGGTCTCACTCTGCTGCTGTTTTCAGCCTCCTCTCTCAGAGCTGTTGTTAATGTTAAACGGATGAAGCATGATGACTGTTAACGAGGAAATCTGTCCAACACATTCAGAGACATTCTCACTAGAATTAAACTAGAATGAATTCATTTGGACACATTTAGCCTCGTGTGTTGAATTTACTTCAGCTCTGATTTTTATCTCCAGCTGGCTCAGAAACCATCGCAGCAAAACCTCACAGCGTCATCACAGTAAACATCTCAGAACAAACCTGTCGTCCTGGTCAGCTGTCCAACTACACAAGCAACAAGACGCCCAGCCTCGTCTAGAAAGGAGGCACTTTCTGTAGAACGAGCTAATGTGGTTAAGTACGAATAATGACATCATTGAGATGAAAAATAAACAAAGCCTGCTAAGAGACTGCGACTGATGAAGTGATTTTCTGCATGACAGAAAACTCTACACCTGTTGTATACGATAACATTTCATGGAGGCTACTTTTACAAATATGCACCATAATATTTTCATGAATATAAATAACTGAATATAAAAACGGTAAATCAGAATTAGTTCATTTTCACATCTGCTTGTATTGCCTGCCACATCCAATATGGCGGACGTGCTAACGTACAGAGGGAACAGGCCAGTACAGTCAGTGTCTGCATCCTCCAGAGGAGTGTTTGAAGGCCAGTTAGGTCACAACGCTGCGTGAAGGCTGTTCCAGTCTGAAGGCTCCTCCAGATGCTCCTTCTTTTCCCTGTTTTTGGAGATCGCACCGCTACAATCCTTCGCAGCCTCACATATCCCAAGATTTGAAAAAGAAGAAAGAGAGAAAATGGCGACATCGCGTGGTGTAGATCGTCACTTTCGTGGGCCTGGGCAGCAGAAATTGTGATGTAAGGGTAAAACATCTGGAAATGCTCCAAAGGCGAGACCGTCCCATTTAACAAAGGCTGACGAGGTTAACAAGGTCTCTCTGAAGGACTCGCCTTCAAAGACCACAAAGGCCGAGTCCTTCAGAGGATGCAGACGCTGAACTGAGACACAGCAGGAGTAGTGCTGTGCGATAGGAACAAAATGTTATATCCTGATATAGCTAATATTATGTCCCGATAACGATATATATCCCGGCGTGTCTTTAAGAGGTAGAAAAGATTAGACGTGTTCGAGTTGCTAGTAACGTCTTGTTGGCGACATGTTTTGCAGATTACTGTTGTCCAGTCGGTGTCTGACTTTTTAAACCAAAGCCACACAACGAAATTCCAGTTCCCCCTTTTCGGCACAAATCTTCTTGGGGTTCTGCTTCTGTATCCGCGTCTAATGTCACGTTACTAGTAACGTTATTTTCGTCCTCCGTCTCCGCCACGCTGCTTTGCCTCTGTTTACTCCCGAACAGCGACTGGTGCCGTAAACGAGTCCTTGCAGGTGACGTAAAAATGCGTTGCTGCAGTCACATTCCCTTCATACAATTAACTTGTTTTGAAGTCAAAATTTGGATATCCAACGGTCATTCCAACATTGAGTTGTGCTTTACACGGCGTATTAAATTACAACCGTAGTGCACGTTAACGTTAGGAACCGTGACGTTTTGGCACCGCGAGTTCCATGCAACACTAAATGTTTCAATCACAGCCCCACGTTGTCTACGCCTCCCTGTAATCCACTCACTCATTGGGCTACTCCGCTCAGGCCGTGACTAGCAGAGACAACCATGTTGCTGAGTGTGCTTGCAGCAGCAGGGCATTATAATCCATTACTTGTGTTGTTGTTGTTGTGAATGTACGGCAGGCTGTAGCCAACGCTATATAGTGCAATTCATTACTTATGGGAAACGTTTCAATAGGACAGGCTTGCCTCCAAGCAGCACAGCACAGGGGAATGCGGAAGACGTAGCTGGTGCTGGAGCCAGGTCAAACCAACCAATAGAAACTCTTCTCTCATCCACCAGCTTAGGCCCCGCCCATCAAGTGCAGTTGGATTCGCAAGCAAAACTTTAGTATTTGCAAGCAAAGAGGACTGATTTACAAGCTAAATGGTCGCATGTTTTTACTTAGAAACATTAGTTTTGATTGAAGTTGAAGAAATATGTTCTCTCAATGTTTTTTTTTTAATTGCAACCCGTCCTGTTTCCATCTCAAAAAATGTTGATTGCCACTTACTCTTTTTTGCTCTCAGATCTCTTTTTTGGTTTCAAATCTATTCTATTTGATTGAATAATAAAGGAACAAAATTCTCTCCACAGGGGTGTCCCCGTTAGCCGCCGTTAGTCCGGACAGCATTAACTGACGGAGTGATCGCTCCTGTTTGAACATAGAGGATCTTTGGATCCGTCTGCAGCTCCCAGCAGCCTCCTGATGACACAGACCGTGTGTGTGTGTGTGTGTGCGTGTGTGTGTGACAGAGAGAGAGAGTGTGTGTGAGAGTGAGACAGTGTGTGATGGAGAGGGTTGTTATTCTGCAGCAGAGGACGGACCGGAACCACAGGTGAGTTCTGATCCATGATCAATGCGATCTTTGATAACCAGCCGCCTCGTCTTTGAGCGCGACGGCAGCCCGGTGTGTTCAACCGCTGCGACGGACGCTCGGACCGTGTGTGTGTGTGTGTGTGTGTGTGTGTGTGTGTTATATCATTGATAAACTTCATCTTTATTGAACCCGGTTTTTTTTTTCCCACGGTAGTGATTCGTGCGTGTGTGTGTGTGTGTGTGTGTGTGTGTGTGTGTGTGTGTGTGTGGTGTGTGTGTGTGCTCGTGCTCGTGCTCGCATCGTTAATTAGCGCTGACGGTTCATTAATTGGTTTCCCGGTCACACAATGTCGGAACACCGCGGACAGAACGAGACCAGAACCCATCTCATGATGTTCCTCCAGACGCTCCTTGCGGTCCTACTGCAGGCCCGGTGTGTGTGTGTGTGTGCGCGCGCGCGTGTGTGTGTGTGATGCGTGTGTGTGAGTGTGTGTGTGTGTGACGCGCGTGCGTGTGTGTGATGAGTGTGTGTAAGTGTGTGTGTGCCGTGAGCAGTGATTGATCTGCACGTGCTCTTCTCTTTTTGTGTATCAATCAACATTTTAGTCTTTGATCTGCTGGCTGAAGTATTGATTCCATGTTCCTTCAGTCTGATGTAGTTTTATACCTGGCAGGTGACTCGTCAGGTCCAACGGCGCTGAAAGTCTTGTTGGACCGGTTCTGACTACACATCCGTGTATCGTTTTCATAACTTACAACACCAGCTCCGTCTACATTGTTCACCAAGCTCGTGTATTAATGACTGAGAGAGTCGGACTCTTTGCGTAGAGTCGTCTCCAGAACATCCCAAAGATTGTAAATGGGTCGGTTCTGGTCTGGACTCTGTGGTGGCCCGTCTTGATGAGCCCGATGTTGGCTTCTTGGAGTATGCCGGTGCAGGAGGGAAAACATGTGATGGAAGAACCTGCTCATTCAGGTAGTCAGCTGACCGGACCAACTGAATCAACCCCAGATCATCACACTGCCCCCACGGGCCGGTACTGTCGGCCCGAGTCGTGATGGCTGCATCACTTCATGCTCCCGTCGCTCTGGAACAGAGTAAATTACGTCTCCAGTGAAACATCGTGATGGACGATGACATCACAGCGCGTCCACTCAGTGATGTCAGACAGTACGACACTGTTCACTCTGATACTCGAGTACATCTTGTAATCTATTACTTTAACTGGAGTAAACGAGCTGAATCAGTACTTCTACTTTTACCAGAGTCTGTTTCTACTAGACCTGCACGATAGGAGGAAAATCTGTGATGTGCGATAACACTGTTCAATATTGCAATGACGATATAAATTGCGATAAATAAACAAATATTGAAAGTTTGCATGTTATTAACTACACAGTTAATGATGGCTGACGTTAGTTTTGAATTGTTGCTGTAGATCTTCATGGTTGTACTGCAGCTGGTGATGGACGTTGGTTCTGTTTCCTCTAGAAGAAGTTGCACCAGCTGCTCGGCGTGTTTTACACAGTTCCTGTGTTTGTAACACGTCGTCCCTCCTGAATCCAGAATAAGTTCGTATAGCAGACGTGCTGTTTCTTTCCACCACAAGGTCAAGTCTTCTCTCTCCTCCCTCAGCCACCATAACCTGGCAACCACCACCAAACTGATGCCGATTTATTTAGTCAGGGTCGCTAACGGCTAGCTGGGGCTTCATCTGATTGGCCCGTGTATCCAGGGCTCCGTCTGATAGGCTACATGCATGGAGCATGTAAACAAAATGATTTTTCTTATCGCAATTTGATTTATCGGGCCGCCCTAGTTTCTGAACTTGTGCAGGAGGTTTTTCTTCTTCTTCTGCTAGTCAGGATGTAACTAAGTACATTCAAACAGTAGTTACAGTCCAGTTGTGAGGAACTTGTACTTTATACTACATAATATAAACTCTGTCAGACTGTATCGGTGTCTGAACTCGTACTGGAGAGAGGACGTTGGACTTTCACCACCTCTGGTGCTGCATGGATCCGTCCAGCGTTTAGACACACCTGATGTCTGACCAGCTGGTCCTCAGGTGAGACGTGCTGCAGGGCTCGTGATACAGACAGACTTACAGACTCCTGGACTTCAGGTCGGATGTCCTCTCTGATCGTCCGCCATGTAAAACTCACAGACTTGAAATCACAAGATGCTCTGGTGTGTGTGTGATATATAAGTGTTGTTCTAAGCTTTAATAACAGAGTGTGTGAGTGCTGGTGTCTCTTCATGACATTATTAAAGGGGGACATGTGGACCCAGCTCCAGATGTGTGTCTGTAATAATAAAACATCCCGTCTTATGAAACAGAGCAACAGTTTTAATGACTGATAACTTTCTGTCTGCATGAGATCTTATTATATTCTAATTGTAAAGGTTGCAGTCAGTCGCCTGGATGTGATCTCTGGTGTTTTATAACAGCGGTGTGAGACGTGGATGCAGCCGGTCCCTGAGGTCAGTGACGGTTTTCAAAGCGAACATGTTTGTGGTGTTTCTGTGAGATCAACTTGGTTCTGATCGATCTGCAGACGATGTTCTGTTCATCAGGAACAGGATCTCCTGCATCGTAAAGACGAACGTGCTCTCTGGTGCTTTAACTTTGTGATGATGACACAGTTTCTAAATGATCTCCAACCCCGTCTGGACTTTTATGTGCTGCACTTTCTTGTTATTTATTGACTGTTTTATTAAGTATCCAGGTCCTCGGACTCCGGCGCTGTTGTCAGAGGATGTGAGTGCGTCGTCACGAGTCGCTCGTTAGAAATAAAGGCGCTGCTGGCAAATGTTATTGGACCGAATGGTTCAGAATCTGACAGTAAGACGAGTCATTTTGCAGGAGCTGTGACGCTAAAAAACAGACGCTGCCTTCAAAATGTTAGCATACGTGCTGCAGTGCATCATGGGAGGATGTCATTACACAGTTTGGCCACTAGGAAAGACTGGCTTCAAGGCCCGGCGTCTTCTTTGCAGAGGAAGTTCTGGTGGAACCAACAGTGTTAAAAAGTCATCTTCTTCTTCGTTGGTTTTACTGGCACACTAGAAACCACACCGCCATCCAGTGGATCAGAGTATATATAACGCTGTAGCGCTGTAAAATGACATTGTGACTGGAAAGAAGTTGTAATTCAGATTTTATCTTCCTGAGTCTTAATTTTCCGTCTAAGCATTTTGATTTTCTGTCACTTTATTCTTCGACTGGAGACAAACAGTAAATAACGCTTATATTACTTTAAGAGTAAGTATTATTGTACCACTTAGTTTGACTGAAGCAGACTTTCTGTGGTGCTCACAGAGCGGGATGGAGTTTGTGTAGTTTGGTGTCACACAACATGGTTTTGTTGGAACTTCTGGTTTTATACGATCAGGAAATATTGCCATAATATTTCTGTACGTGCTGACTGAGGTCGTGATCCTGAACGTTTGTTCTTTAGTATCTGAGACTGTGATGTTCCTGATGGATCTGGTCTGGATCTGATCTGGGTTCAGTGATGTGCGTCCTCGTGACTCGTGATGTAATGATCTCTCTGTAATTTTCCTACAATGTTTTAAAAAAGCTCCAGCAGCCTCTCACATCCTGCCGTGTGATGTTGGCTGTGCGGTAACCCGGCGCTGACGGGATTTCTGCGATCGTCGCTGCGTGACGGTGCGCGTTTCTCCACTCTGCTGCCGACACACACACACTTCTCCTCCCTCCTCTCTCCCTCTTCCTTCACCACTATTCTGTTTCCACCTCCTCCATCCCTCTCTCCGTCCATCCATCCATCCAGGCAGCCCGTCTGGGCTCGACACCTCCTCCCCTCCCTCCTCATCCTCCTCCTCCTCCTCCTCCTCTTCTTTCCTTCTACAGCAGAATAGCGGAGGAGAAAAAAACTAATATTTTAGCAGTGATAACAACCAAACACCGTCCGTTCACACGCAGAGCGAGCCGGGCTTCATCGGCGCTGCAGCAGCGGATCGCTCGGCTGTCAGACGCAGAGGAATGATAATTAGAAAGAGATTGACTCGGCAACAAGAAGAAAAAGAGGAAGAAAGAGGAAGAGGAGAGGACCTGGGCCTGCAGCAGCAGCAGCAGAGGAATACGTAAAAGAGGAGAGGAGGAAAGAAGGAGGGATCGGATTGATCAGAATCTGATCACAAACGAGAAGAAGAAGAAGCAGAGAGGAAAATCCACCGAGCAGCAGTGGTGTGCTTTTTATTTCTCGGAGGGAGATGATGGTGACAGCAGCCGCGGAGGAGGAGAGAGAGGGATGAGCAGGGATCAATAATCCTCCCTCCTCCTCCTCTTCCTCCTCCCCCACCTTCATCCCTCCATCACCTCTGCAGGAGCCGCTGAAACCTGTGAGACACTGCTGCCTGGTTTTTATTCCTTTCGCTTTTTTTTCTGAGTGCTGCATCGTGTGTGCGTGCGTTTGTGTGTGTGTGTGTGTGAGTGTGTGTGTGTGTGTGTGTGTGTGTGTGTGTTGGCTATATAGGCCATAAGCACTATAATGTGTGTGTGTGTATGTGCAGCATGTATGAACTGTTCAGAATGGGATGCATGCACATGTGTTACGTATGTGGTGTGTTTCACGTGTGCGTGCAGTGTGTAAAATATGTGTGGGCTGTATGAACTAGTGTCTGTGTGTGTGTGTGTGCGTGTGCGTGTGCGTGTGTGCGTGTGTGTGTGTGAGGGGGCAGATAACATGACTGTAAAATTGGCCAATTAAAACAGTTTCTGCTGCAGTTAAATTAAACTGAAATAATATAAATCAGAATGTGTTCCGACCGCCTACACGCTGATGAACCGGCTCGCAGGCTTCACTTCACGTTTCCTGACGACTGAAAACACATCCAGCAGTTACTTTTCTTGATTTTTTTTTTTTAGTAAATTGTTAAACCTGCCAATTATTTTCCTGATTAATTGTGAAAAATGCTCGTTACAGACAACGTGATTAAGAGGAAGCGCGTGGATTAATTTCTGAGCTCGGTTTTAAACATTCAAACCCCAGAAAATGTAATTATCTGGTTCAGTTCTGCACGGAGCTCATGTAAACGGGTCGAGTCGCTAACTCACACGTTCCTGTGTGATCCAGGTGGCGTCGTGTAGTTCAGTTCATTAGTGACTTTGAAAACAGTCGCTGACCTCTTAGGAGCAGCAAAAGCACATTATCACCGTCTGTAAATCAACATGTTGCTTATTTACACATTAAGCCGTTACAGATGAATATTGACGCTCTGTTCGCTCTGACTTTGGGCTCCGCCTCCTCCTCAGAGAGTTTACCTGGCTCTTTAGCTGCTAAATGCTTCACTATGTTCAGCAGCGAGTCTCTGACTGTCTGTCGGCTGTTTGCAGCTCAGCAGGAAGTGATCAGCTCTGAAAACAAAACTCTGAGGGGAGCTGCAGGTTCATCACTACGAGCTCCGACACACACGGAGATTAACGCAGAGAAAACAGGAAGTAGACAGCATTCTTCTTATCTGATATTTTTCAGCCATTAGAAGTTCCCCAAACTACAGCAGCAGCTCCTGTTTGCAATGTTCCCATTAATGTATATAATCACTGAATAACATTGAGAAGTCAATCACACTTTTACTGAAGTGATTTCGAGAAAACTCGATTCAAGGAAATACGTTTTTCTAATCGCAATATACAGAATTATGTTAAAGGTGGGTTGGTGCGTTATTGAAGACGCATTTTTATTGTATTTAATGAATTAATGCAAGAAAACAAATGTTGTGTCTTTTGCTGATGTCGGCCTCTGGAGGCTGTTCGGTCTCGCATGAAGCCTGAAAAAGCTCAACTTACTGGACACAGAACTACGGATCTCATGAGTGTGTTGCAGAGCGTGATTGGCTTACTGATTTATTTAAACTTAGAGCTCTTCTAGACTTTCCAAATGTTGTGGTTGTGAGGGTGAAAAAAAATGTGTATCCACAGTTTTCCAGCTGCTTCTTTCACATTGTGAGCTTATGTGAAAAACATTTTTTGAGCCCCAGTGCATCATGTGACGTTGCAATTACACAATTTAGCCACTAGGAAAGTTAGCCGCAAAACCTGGCGCTCTTCATGGGGGCTTGACACGGAGCCTGAGCTAAGCTAAGCTAACCCAGTTAGCACAAAGCACACAGTTTCAGCCGTCAGGAGTAATTGTCGTGCCAGGTAGCCTGAGTGATTGTGTGTAACATGATTGTATAAGACATAAAAACCTTTTTGTATGTAGTTAGCTCGCCGCTAACGCAGCTTCC
Source organism: Diplodus puntazzo (assembly GCA_963678695.2). Taxonomy (NCBI): domain Eukaryota; kingdom Metazoa; phylum Chordata; class Actinopteri; order Spariformes; family Sparidae; genus Diplodus; species Diplodus puntazzo. The sequence continues at coordinate 32,830,532 of OZ023165.1, forward strand.
TGGTCGCCAGTCGGTGTGTTCAGGCAGCGTGCTCATGAGTTTCGGAGGAGGTCTGGCTCTACATGGGATTGTTTTAGCAGGATACTTTTAAACGTAGCTTGGTTTTGCTGGTTTCTGTTTTCTTGACAACTCTTGCTTGTGTCCTTACTGGCTTTCCGTAGTATACATGTTAGGTGGCTGTGTGTGCCGATGAGTATAAAGATTATCGGTGTGGAAATTGGCTTCTGCTGACTGATGGTCGGGCGGTGAAACCTTCAGTCTGAGCAAACAAGAGCTCGGTTACTAAACACGAGGACGCCGCTGTTGCTGCTCGACTTCACACACAGTATGTTTGTAACGGACGGTTGAGGCATGAACGGTCTGCAGAGAGCAGCACATACAGAGAGAACGATAGAGAGACCCTGACAGAGACGGAGGGAGAGAGAGAGCGAGCGAGGCAGAGAGGGATGGTGGTCAGTTAGTGAGTCATGAATAATTGAATGTGCTTAATGGGAAGAGATATAAAAGCTGAAACTGTTTGGCTGCTTTGCAATAGAGACCAGATAGCTAGCCATTTCCTTTGTGTGTGTGTGTGTGTGTGTGTGTGTGTGTGTGTGTCTGTGTGTGTTTTGAGAGACTTCATTACCCAGAAACCCTGAAAATATGATGTCAGTAAATGTTTTATTCGTATTGATATTGATATCTTGAATGTAAATGATTTATTCTGGATATAACTTGTGTAGAAGCCACGATAACTTCAGTCAAAGATCTGTTATGTTCCTTTCTCTGAATGAAAACGACTTGAGTTCACACTACCTCAGATATTTCCCACGATCTTATAACAATCACTTGTTTCTTTACTTGCTGGAAGAAAGTCCGTAAACAAGACAGAATAAAACTTTAAAACACTACAGTACATCTGTCTGCAATCACATGATGGTTGTTTAACAGTGAAACTAAAAACAATCCAACGCTGCCTCACGTTTTAAAACTACGTCTTCTGCTTTCGTTGTTTGGATTCAGGATTCTAACGGCAGAAAGTACACGCTTCATGTTGTAAGTTTGAAACGTAACATTGGCGAATGTGCCTCTCCAAATTCTTTAGCTACTCGTGAAACCATACAGTCGCCACATAGCTTGTTAGCTTGGGTAATCGGTGCGTCACTCTTTCAGCCACTAACATCGGTGAATGTAACTGTATTTGCCGATAGCAGTCAGCAAAGTGAACACTGGCCAATGTCCCCAGTTTTGTGATATTATCAGCGGAGTGGCCAGCTGAGGCCATCATCGCCAGTTTTGGTTTCGCTGATTGACGCCAGCATTCAGTTGATGACTGTGTTAGATTCACAGTTTCACTCCAGATGTTTTACCAAGACTTAAAACCCGAACGCTGGCACCAACACAAAGCCAGGAGCCGGTGTTATTGAGGCTGTTGTTTGTCTTTTTGAAATGCACCATACATTGATACAGCGATGCACACAGATTGAATTGTTCGAGATCGAAAAGATCTAAAACTGAGTGGCAGAAAGAAAGAGAGCGAGAAAGTCTGAAAGAGGTGGACGAAGACAGAGGAGGGATGGTGACGGAGTGTAGGAGGAGAGGCTGATGGTGTGTGATGATTTTTCTCGTCTCTGATGGCTTAGACAGAGCATGTCATTGGTATTTATGGGCTGAGAGACCTCGCACTCCTAGCAACCACAGGGAAAGAGCCAGAAATGAAAGGGAGCGATGGAGACGAGAAGGTAAAGGCTACGTGAAATCAGAAAACAGCGTAGAGGAAGTCACAAAGCCGTGGATCAGGAGAGAGAGCAGAGGAATGTTGAAGGAAAAGAGATGAAGATAAACAGGATGTAAAGAAACAGGTCAGGAAATCAAACCAAAAGTGAAAGTAAAGGAAGTTAATAAGATCAAATAGCGGAGAACGTTTTCTCATCTTTCTTTCTTTTCTTGTTTTTCATGTAACGGGTGGACGACATGCAGACGGACCTGAATATGCCGTCCAGCAGGATGACGATGACTCCCAGATGCCTCGCCGTGTCCAGGGGGAAGACAAACATCTGACATGACATTCAACCTTTACGTATCACTTCCTCTGGCAGACCGACTGCAGGATGACAGGCTGAGTCCTGCAGGTGAACCCATGGACCAGGAAGAGGTGAACCTCTCCTCCGTCAGAAGATGATCTTCAGCGGACGTTACGTTTTCATTTTGTGGAGCTTTGCGTTGTGTTGATTTCTCACAGGGTTTGGTTCCAGACTGTCTTGTTGATGGAGAGAGTCAGGACTGAATCTTGTTTCTTGCCCTGAAAACGCTCCAGGATCTTTTTTTTTTTTATGTGTTTAGATGATTACAACAGGGTTCTGATCCCAGGATTTTATGATGAGGCACAACGGGGAAGCTGGTGGTTCGTGAACTTGTTTGGGAGTTCGTAGTCGCGCAGACTGCGTTTCTGCTGCAGCGCCTGGAAAAACAGCTGGACAATCAACAGTCACTCAACAATGATAATGTGCAATATTTTTGATACAGAGGGACAAATGACGTCTCCGTCAGCTGTCGTCTCCTCAACTGCTTCCTGGAAGCCAAAGTTCTGATCCTGCATGGAGTGCAAAGAGTGGATACAACTGAGTCACTGACACACAGAACAACAGTGTTTTTGTGGGAGACAAGTCGAACTCTTTCTCTGCATCTGTTCTGTTTCTGACTGTCATGGGTCTGAGGCCCAACAGAAACACCTGACTGCACCAGGGGATGGTCGACGACTCGATAAACCTCTCTGACTGGAGCCAGCGAGGACGAGGTCCATCTTGATCTCCACATCAGAACTCAAAGAAGAGAAAGTCCTCTCCCCCCCACTTACCTCTGGTGGGGGGGAGGGTGAAGGGTAGTTTAGTTTTTAGGGTGTAGGGTTTAGAGCCTAAGGGTGTAGTTTTGTAGATTTAGATATTTAGGTTTTAGGTTGTAGACTAGACCGACTAGTTTTACATCTCTTGTGTTAGGCTTCCTCTTAGTGGTTAGTCAGTTGTGCTAGTTTTAGCTTTTGGCTTGTTGCTTATTTGCTTTTGCCACCACTCAGTGAGTTCGCCTCTGCACCAGCTGCACCCGAGAGTCAGCGCTCAGAAGGGATTTAAGAGTTAAGCATCAGCAAGTCTTGGTCACTGGGGTATTTTCCCAGCTGGTGTATAGTCTGGGTTTACCTAGCCGTTAGCCAGACAAGCTAGTAATGGATTCTAATCCAGGCCCAGGCCAGGGCAGCCCAGAAAGCCCTAACCGGGCCGTGGAGTACCTTCTTGAACTGAACAACATCATCGAGAGCCAGCAGAAGCTTCTAGAAACACAGCGGCGCCGGATCGAAGAGCTGGAGGTCCAACTCGACCGGCTCAGCCAGGAGAACAAGGACCTGCGTTTGGACCGGCAACCTGTTGCTCCTCCTCCACCTGCTCCTCCTCCCGAGCCACCTCTCCCTCCGCCTCCTCCGCCGCCTCCACCGACTCAGACCACATCGTCATCCATGTCTAGCAAGAATCACCACCACCACCACAACAGCCAACACCAAGCTCCTCCCCAGCCTCCCTCCTCCATCCCCCTCCACCACAGCCACCACAGCCACCAGCATCATCAGCACCACTACCACTCCTCCGCCCACCACTCCTACAACAGCACCAACAGCACCAGTATGACCGCGATCCCGATTCCTGCTCCCGCTCCGTCGTCAGCGCCAACCTCCATCTCTCTTCCGACACAAATCCCAGCTCCGATCTCGTCTTCAGCCCCTGCTCCACCTCCGCCTCCTCCGATCCCACCCAGGGATCAACCGCGGGCCCACAGCCGGCTGACCCGAGTGCCCTCCACCAGCACTGGCACTAACACCAACTTCGTGGAGAAAGAGAAGGAGAGGCTCGAGCGCCTTCACCGATCCAACGCCTCCAACAACCATCACGCCCACACCCTCCACCACCACAAATCGTAAGTTTAAGTTTAAGGTGTACTTACTTCAGCCAAAGCCAAAGGTTGCACGAGATGATGGCAAACCCGATCCGAGCAGTGGACTGACATGAACAGATTCTGCCTTCAAAATGTTGGCTGGCGCATTTTAATCCAATATAATCTGACAGGTAGTTACGTAGGACGCCATATTGGATATCGATGAGTTATATTGAGGGGGTTTCATCAGATGTTGCACACAATATACAATCATGTAAGTTTAATTGGTACTATGAGATCAAGTTCTGTCTTTTCTGATGGGATGGATTCTGCAGAACATCAGTGTTAATTTGACAAACGTTCACAGACTCACACTCGGCTGCACGTCTGCCATCCCGCTGTTGGTTTTGCCAAAACTCGTGTTGACCTTTGGACTTTGATCGCTACTAACTTTGCTGCTTCTCTCACGCAGGTTTTTTTTTTTTTTTTTGCAAGCCTAGAAATGTGTGCACACATGCTAAATCTGACCTGGAGACATCTTCCTTCTGCTTGATTCCTCGCTGGCAAAGAAACATTGCAAGCAACAGATATTAAGGCGAAGCTGTTGTGCTTGAACGTACTTTACTGTAAAGCGTTTGGACTCGGACACATGGGAGAGGTGACCTGTCGAAGTCGAACACTGAAGCGTTTTCTCCTTCCGTAGGAGAGCGGCTGTGAGTTATGTCTGTACTGAGATGCGAGTGCAGTTGGTGGATGTACAGGGTTGATAAATATTCATCCTTGTATCAGTTAATAGGGCTACAGAGTGGAAGGTTGTTGTGGGAATTTATATACTGCAGGAGAGTAGGAGTGCATGAGGCTCCAGAAGCGGACCAACTAAACGACTACAACATCTCTAACACTGATAATTGGTGGAGCAAAAGCCTGAACGGTGTTATGTAACAGATATTTCTGCTAAGCAATAAGATTGGTTGTTCTCGCTGAGACCGTAAAAAAAAAAAAAAAAAAGCGCACGCTGTGCTTTTTTAGCAACGTGAGGTCGTTTGCTGTCCTGATCACCACGGTAACCACTCACATGGCGGCTCAGCGTCTTCTTCTTTTGCCTTTTTGCTCTTATTTTTTGTTGTAAGTTCTGTTGTTTGGGATGCAGTTTCAGTCAGAACTCGTTAGTTGCCTGGCAACCGCATCTGAGGAGCACCCTATCAGCGAGTGTTGAGAATGACGGAGAGCCTCGCTGCCGCCTTTGTACGCAGGGCTGAGCGCTGCCGTAGGCGACGGGATGCAGCGCTGCAGCTGTCCCATGCGTCTACCAGGCTGTTCCCTTTGTAACTGGAAACACTGAACTGCTGTCTGTGGGAAGTGCTGGTCATGGTGATTGCTGTTGCTATGCAACTGTGAAAAACTGTTTGAAGGACAACACTCTCACAAAACAGCTGAAACGGGTTTTAATCTCACTCGGTGCTCTGAGCGCTTAAGGCTTTGCTAAGCTTGCACCGCTGCTGGGAACACAGAGCAGCGCCTCCTTTTCACTGCAAACACGGAGAGCAGAAAGAAGAGAGTCTCCCGGCAGACCTGCAGAACGGGAGGCTGGGGAAACGCAGTGATGACTCATGGAGACAGATTTAATAGTACTATTGCTTTGTCTTATGAGCTCTCATACGTGCAGCCAAAAAAGTAAAATAGATTGTTCAGAAGTGTGACTCAGACTTTGAGATCAGGGTTCATCTGAGGCATCTTGAGGCATCAAAAAAAAAAATCCTCCGAGCCCTGAGTCATGGGACGTTCAGGTACCGTCGATATCGTGAGAAAAAAAGCTGACCTCAGGCTTGCAAATGATGTAACAGACAGAGAACAGTGATGCAGTCTGACAGCGGCGAAGATAACTCTGATTCGTTATGAAATCGCACAGCACAATCGGCTGCTCGCTGCCTCTTCAAGTGACTGACTGTGATCCAATAAATCCCACACTGCACTGGGGCAGATTATGGCACGGAGGCATGACAGCGTGTTGCAGCGCTGCCTACACTGGATTCTGACTGATTCTTTGTATCGGCCGTGATGCAGCAAAATGCAAAACACCCGCACACAGATTTATCTTGCAGCACCTCAGGCTGAAGCAGGACACACACACACACACACACACACACACACACACACACACAAGGAAGCAGTGAATATTGTAGGATGTGACAAGTTCAAACATTTCATCTGAGGGGACACAGACCTGCATGTAGCAACTCAGAAGACTGAAGTAGTTTCTATTTATGGCGTCCATATTGAAATGAAAGCAAATTAAACTTTGCATAAACACTGTGTCCTTGTTCCTGTTATGTTTCAAAGGCTCAACCAGCTTTACACTGGTTATAGATCTCTTGTCATGATGCCGGGGGTCCTGGACTTCTGATCACGCCACATTTCTGGACTTGAGAGCTCGTCAGCCTGCAACATGTCAGAGAGTCACCTGATCAAACATCAAGTATATCTAAAAGCTCAAGAGCAGACCGAGTTTGTTAGTCTGACCCCGAGATTCCACCAGATGTGTGTCCGCTGCGTTACGGCTCCGATCCAGTTTTGCTCCGCCGTCCGGCAACCCCACCGGTTACGGTTTGAGTCCGCCACAGCACAGTACTGTCGACAACTGGCGTTGCGAGACCGAGGAGTTCCCGGAAGAAAAGCTTGTATTTGTCTCTTTTTTGAGATTTGTGTGTTGGTGTCAACACCGAGTTTTTTTATTTTGAAAAGTAACCGGATGTTATATTGCTGCGTCGTGCTCCGGCATCCGCCAGAAATAGAAGTCCTGCGTATCTGTTCGGAGGGCTTCGGACTGCCGGCGCTGGACGGAGCAGATACGCAGCAGACACGTATCAGGTTGAATCTCGGGGTGACAGTCCGCTGAGATCAGCACGTCTGCAGCCAGCGCTGCGCTCGTTAATGCAGAGTTGAAATCCTCCATGAATCATAATTCATCTTCATCTTTATGTGATTAATTGTGTGGCTTGAGGAGTTGACGTCGGAGATGAATGGGTCATTGTTGATATCAGCCAAGCAATTTAATGACGTGAGCCAAACTCCTCACCAACATGCTGTTTAGTACGCTAAATCCTCGATGCTAACTAGCTAAAATGCTGGTGTTCCTTATCGGATCAGGCCGGCTGGACGCTGCATCGCTGTATTGCTTCCCTCTACTGTTTGGTATTAATGCTGTTTGGTCTGATAATGCTGATTCCACCAGTTCCTACAGTTCATCCAGATATCCAGGTTGAGTGAAAACAGTTTCTCCAGCTGCTGCCGGGTCGTCGAACAGCTTCCTGCTTTGAAGCAACGCCGCACATATTTTGGTAACTTATTTCTCACAACTGAAGTGACCTCTCTGCTAGAACGCAGAGTGACGCGGCACCACAGAACTGGTATTAGCTCAAACGTGAACGCTGCCCAACATTACTCTTCGTAGCCATATTGAGATTAAATGTTCGAGCAGAAACACATGAATCTGAACAGGCCTGAGGTCATATTTACCCTACAAGTCACCAGTTAGCTTGTAGGCGAGCTGATTTAAGATCAGAACAGCAGGTTTTTAAGCCACGAGGGGAAAAAACTGCAGCACATGAATTCACCAAAGCACAGCAGTGAGTATCAACTGCAGCCGCAGCAGCTTCGAGTTGACATTTCAACTGAAGTGTGGTGAGTGGAATAAAAAATGCAAAACGCCGGCATGATCCTAAACGATTTTATTAAAGATTCAAAAGTGAAGACGAGGAAACAGCGAAGTCACAATCCAGTAACCTGATGTTCAGGGAAGCTAAAGGTTTCTGAACAAATGACACAGAATCTATATTTAAGTTTGTTAATGCAGATATTTGGTCATTACAGGGTAAAGAAAAACACAAATCCAGCATCACAGTCACTGCTGCTGCTGCTGATGAGTTTTAGTCTCTCAGTTCATTTCCAAGCATCAGATGAGATGATGAGCACATGTGGCTGTGACGACGCCGTGACCATCATTAGACATCAGCGCCGTGACACTGATCCAGGGGGGAAAGACTGATGGAGAGCAGTTATGGTAATGAACCGAGAGAGGAGAGAGGGATGTTATTCTGCAGTGTGGGTGTGGAGCAGTCAGATCTGTAGGACTCACATGGACGAAGAGGAACACAGAAAAAGACTTTTAAAGAGGAGGCATCTGTTCTCTCTGCAGCGCTCCTCTCTCCTCCTGGATGTTACCCGTGATAACGACATCTGAGGTTATTTGCATATAAATCTGGGGTTGCTAACCATTATTTCATTAACCCAGTGCAGATTAGTTTGTTTCCACCTCTGTGATGCTCAGGGCGAGAGTCATGTGACAGCTGAGACGGGCCGGGTTAGCATGGCTGCTGCTCATGAAGCTAACGTCAAACTGGTAATATGTGAGGAAGTAACCGGAGCCGGTGGAGGCGGTTCACGTGTTAGCTCAGCCTGAAGTGATGCTGATACTTGATCCTCACTCAGATCATTGATTGATTGATACGGACGTCATTGATCGACTCGACTGATCTGCTTACTGGTCTCTTCGTTAAGGTGGAACGCTCCTAAAGCTTAGTTCCATATAAATGCAGGATAATTTGTTGTTTTGTCGTTAGCAAAAAACAATATTGACCTTGAAGTTGAAAAAGGAGCCTCATATAAGAAACAATACTAAAATCAAAAACCGGAAAAGTCACGTGAGATCTGGCGTGGATAGTTGTTGCTGGACGACATTTTGGCGAGTTTCGCTTGAACATGTTAGTCCGACTTTAATCGTACCAAATTGAATTTTTCAATGTCGACTGACACACAGAGGATGATAAAGTCTTTAATGCAATATTATGTTTTAATGGTGCAAAAGGAGAAATTCAAAGGATGTTTAAAACCTGAGGAAACAAGATTTAGATCGCAGTCATGATTGAATCTAAATAATGGACAGTGACCCGGTCTTTGTGAGCAGCGGCTGACATCTCGTCCTCCGTGTGCTGATGACGCTAACACGAGTGTAAATGAGCTCCGTCAGCAACACGGCTGTGTGTGTGTGTGTGTGTATGTGTGTGTGTGTTTGACCCCATTAGCTCAGAGTCCTGCCAAGTGAAGATGCTCAGCCAGCGTCCTCATGTGTTAAAATCATAAACGGTAATCTCTGACACAACAGCGAAAAACATGCTGTTCACTTTTTTTGTGTGTTTCTGGTGATTGTGTGTGTGTGTGTGTGTGTGTGTGTGTGTGTGTGTGTGTGTGTGTGTGTGAGTGTGTGAGCTAAAAGTCTTGACTCAGCACTTTCTCAGAGGTCGATATAAAGCACCTCATCAGCGCTGACTGCTGCCTGATAGTCCTGAGCTAAACATGTTTCCACCAACAAACTGCAGCGATTAAACAGCTCAGATCCGATCAGGCAGCCGAGGACGAGCGCACGCGTCTTCTTAATGAGGTCGGGTCACGTGAGGCGCCGTATACGAGAGTCGGACCTGTAACTACAGGTTTCATTCTTCAACGCTGATGCATCGGTTTAAAGTTGTTAAACTCGTCTTACAGCTCTGGATTCATCGAGCTCTGCAGTCCGTCCACAGATGTTTATGTACAAGTGATCACAACATGGCGGTGACCAGGTTCAGCTGATCAGCGTCTGATTTAGACCACATTCGTTATGTCACCATCACCAGAACAACCCGAGGAACCTCAGTTACAGGCAAGAAACCGACTCTGTTTTGTTTCACACTGAACTGTTTCCCCTCAGTTCGGTGTGAAAGTGCGGCGCTGAGTTCCACCTTCGATCACGATCACATTTGTTCATTTACATTTTGTGAATGAGGTTCAATAAGTTCCTCTGGACCACAGAAGCCTTTCTGTAACATGAAGCATGAATATTAGCTACGTTAGCATCGTCCCTGTATCCCAGCTGCTGGGTGACCTCTGTGGTTATATAATGTCCTCGTTGTTACGGCGTCTGTTATAAAGAACTGGGCGTTATGAGACCAAACAGAAGTGAGATTCTCCCATTTTCTGCACATCAGCTGAAATAAAGGGTTTCATCGGTCTAACATATATTTCTGCTGACATCGAGGTCTGTTTGTGTATTTTCTCCCTCACATGACTTTTCCTCAGAGACGCTAAATCGTTTTTGATAAATGTCCATGAAGATGATTCTGGCGAGCGCATGTGTTGTGGTTTGACTTGTTGTTGTATGTTGCTGGTCATGAACGTGATGTGACTTAACTCTGCGTTTTACTTTCACATTTAGACGTGAACATCAGTCTCCTGGCTGGAAGTCCTGTTGTTGTGCGCTGCGACCTGACTTCCTCCTTTGCTGCTGTAATATCATAACGGCCACTAGGCGTCTCCACCTGACCAGGAATTTAAATAATCTTATTTAACAGGCAAATTATAAGATTATTTTAGTATAGGGTGAGATTAAATAATCTTATTTTGCTATTATACGTGTTATACTGGCTTTTACATGTAGTAGATTACTTTTAGATCAAGGTATTTCTTCCTTTACGTATTAATAATGATATAACAAAGGAAAATAATACTGTAATTATCGAGTTCGTAATAAAACGTCTCCCCGTGTGGCGACTTCTCCTCTGCTCCTCTCTGCACATGAACATCACCACCAGACGCAAGATTAAATGTGTCTGGATCAATACGTTAGAACCTATCAGGGCCATAGATCAGCTTGCTTATTGATTGCTGATTGATCTGTTTGAATCCATCTGAAGTCTGTGTGGACCAGCTGTAGGTCATCAGCAGCTCGTCTCAACATGATGAACATGGAGGAAACTGTCATGGCGCTCTGTGGCGGCGGGGCTGTGGGCGTCCATCTTGGATTCAGTCTGGCCTCCTTAAAAAAAGACAATAAAAAATACTAAACTGTATTTAAACTTCTTTTTCTCGTTCTGTCTTTAACCTTTAATCGCATTATGTCAATTTGTACAATCATTTCCAGCTCAGTTTAAATGCAGCCAGACGCAAAAACTCAAAAATCTCTTAATAACACATGTCCCCTCCAGCTCACCGTAGTCCCCCTGCGAATCACACAATCTAATTAGAGGGAGTGTGTGTGTGTGTGTGTGTGTGTGTGTGTGTGTGTGTGTGTGTGAGTGAGTGACAGGAGTTAGATGATATCAGTGTAGTTGATTGATGGTGTAATCATTCTACAGCTGACCTGGATGTTAAAACACACACACACACACACACACACTCTGACACATGCGTGCGCACACACACACACACACACACACACACACATACACTCTGACACATGCACACACACACACACACACACACACACACATACACTCTGACACATGCACACACACACACACACACACACACACACTCTCTGACACATGCGTGCGCGCACACACACACACACACATACACTCTGACACATGCACACACACACACACACACACACACACACACACAGAGCCAGTTGGTAAATCGCACACAGTGTCACGTCTCCCTCTCTCCCTCCGTCAGTCCGTCTGTCTGTTATATTTGGCAACATGGAAATGAGACATGGAGCCGGCTGGTGGTGTTGAAGGTGGTGCTGATGGGGGGGGGGGGTCCAGGAGGAGGAGGGATAAATGCTGTCATGGCAACAGCTCGGCAGGCTGAAGAGGAGGAGGAGGAAAGAGAAGTGGTTTCATAACAGCAGACACACTCGGCTCCGCTGCAGCGTTTCCATCCGCTCGCCGACACGTGGACACATTTACATGTTCAGCTGAGTTGCTGTGATGCGCTGTGACATCACTGTGACATCACTGTAACCGAGCAGCGAGGTAAACAGATTGACAGGAGTGCTAGCCCGCTAACATGCTAACTTAACTCTCCCCTCACAGTGGAGGATTTTACTGTGATGGCGTCAGCAGCAGCAGCAGGTCATCGTCTGTTATCAGACATCTCAGATCCATTTCATGTTTTTATATTCATGAAGAAGATGTTTTCTAGTTAAGCTCCTCCCCCTTTCCTGTTGTGCCGCCATTGGGTCAAAATGTCCGCTTGTAAATCTAAGCTGCTGCTTCCATTTCTCCCACTTCCTTTGAATGATCTCCTCAACATAGACTCGATAACTTCCTGACAGCAGAGCCTCATGTCACGGCCATCGATGCACCTTACAGGAGCAGAACGACACCGGCGGTCGTGGTCATTTATAACCATCAGAGGAATCAGATCTGTTTTTAACTAAAAAGTACATTCTCTACAAAGGACGACATCTGTAAAGTATAACTGAATACATCAACACACACACACACTCCCCCAAAACACCAAAAAATGCTCAGGTGCTTTATTCTTTCTACAAAAACACACATGGTGCGTTCACTTACCTCAGTTGAAACCAGTTCTGTTCAGGTTAGCTGCTGGTGGCCGACAGTGTGTGTTGACAGCAGTAAACATGTTTTTGTGGACTTCAGCTTCTCTTTGTTAAATTAAACAACCTGATCGTCAGAGTTGGAGATCAACAAAAGTTTATTTTGGTGTTGATACTGAAACTCGTGTCCGACACTTCAAATGAACTTGAAGCCTAAAATATACATTGTGTTCACTGTGTCACTTTGGCATCAGGTTAACATGACAATATTAAAATGTGTGTAAATGTTTAGTTCCATAAAAGCACATTAATCAGCGAGCGAGGTCGTGTTGCACAGGCGGATATCTGGCTGCCGTCTCACAGCACACAGATGGCTCAGAGAATATTCTGGCAGCCGGCTGATGTAAAGATGTGAGTGATATTTCACAGAGCATCTGTCCGGCTCCATACTGAACACTAGACCGAGGAGACTGTAATGCAGAGGAGATGTTGGAGTCCAAGCTGTGCCACTTCAGGGACAGTGGGAAACTTTATTCTTAGCTCTCTGGATGTCGCACACACGTGGTGGATTACTGACGTTTGATAAAACTTTTGTGCAGCTCGTCTGAGTTTGTGTTCCACAACTTGGACGGACGCTCTTTTTTTTTTATTGCTCACAGCCGTTTAAACACTTTTCTTACTAATCTAGGTCACTTCATGTGGACAGAAACTGATGGTTACAACATTAATATGCTAAATGTCAATTAGTAAAACATTTATAAAGACTCGTTTCTCATCAAGTAGACGTACACTACATTTACATCCGACGAGTCATTTGATATCATTTTCAAGTATCTGAGTTGTTCAGACTTGAAGAGACGATCATGTGAATCAGTTGGGAACATGAACGCATCGCGGTGTCGTTCTGGTGCGTCTCTGTGGCTGATTGACGGTCAAACACCCGTCGCAGCTGTGGTCCAATTGGAATCTTCCTTCTTTGTTAGCGGTGCTGACTGATCCGGCTAAAATGTAGCATGTAGCATGTGAACAAAAAAGAAAACCTGCAGTACACCAAAGGTACTGTACCTGATATGGTACCTGATCAGAAAAGATCCAGTATCCTTCAGATGAGGTTATTTTTTAAAAAGGCTCTCAACCGTATTTTTAACATAATTATAAGACGTAGGACGACGTCGTGCTTCCAAAGCAACAGAAATAACTGATGAACTCACATTACATGTGCAGAGGAGTAATGTGACAAAACGCTGATGACAATCGTGAAGCTGTTTGCTGTTTACTTCTGCTTTCCACGCTGGCGAGCTGATCTGGCTTACTGCAGACTAGTGTGGAGAACAGTACGCTGTATCTGCTACAGAGTACACACTGCACACTGGGTTCTTCAGGAGCATGTGGATGAGCGATTGTACGTCTGGTTAACAGCTACAGCTTCCCTGAGCCGGGCCAGAACAGTCCAAACCCTGCACGTGAGCACGGGGCGGTCTCTACAGCTGGACGCGGTCCTCTGTGCTGACACACGAACCGTTTATTCAACACTTCTCTGACTGACTGTCTTTAAAACCTTTAGATTTATTTCTTGTTATTTTCATCCTCTGGTTTGGAGCGGACACAAAGTGAAACATCCAAAGAATATTATCACAGTGTTCTGGAAATGGGGCCATGCTGTGTGTGTGTGTGTGTGTGTGTGTGTGTGTGTGTGTGTGTGTGTGTGTGTGTGTGTGTGTGTGTGTGTGTGTGTGTGTGTGTATTGAGGCCAGCAGTGCAGTATCTCCTGTGGTGTCGTTGGTAGAAAATGTCTGCTGCTATGCGTCTCGGTCTGATGACATCGCTGGTAATCCATCCACACTCCTGCAAAACCCGAGAGGACAGTCGCACTGCATGCTGGGAAAGAAGCTGCCAGCGGTGCCACACAAAGTTGTGTGTTCTCTGGTGCTGTTTTTCGATCTCGTCGAGAACATGAGCCTGTTCTTTTGGAGAACCATCCGCCAGCCGGCTCCTTCTGCCCCAGTTAGGGATTTCCTTCATTTCCCAGAATGCCTCTTGTCTTCCCCCTGACAGTGGGCCTGGACGTGTTGCGTTCAGCTGTAGATCACATGTGTAGGCTGACGGACGAGATGTGGGAGACTCACACCCCAACCTGTCCATCAGCTGCAATGCATTCTGGTCTATTTTCTGGTGTTTCTTTCCCCTCCTTCATCGGTTTCTCCACATACGACACTTCAGATTACATGTTCTGCTGTCAGCGGTGGAAACATCTGGACCAGATGTCTTCTCCTCTTATTTACAGAGGTTAGCCTGTGCATGTGTCAGGCAGCGGTGATGCCCGTGGATATAAGCGTAGCGTCACTTCTTTAAGAGGTTGGGCAGAGCTTGATATATGTGTGTTAGGAGTGTGTGGTCGAGCAGAAGAGAGCTCAAGAGTGTGAGCAGCTGAGCAGGAGAAGAGTTAGCAGTACGCTGGCAGCTCAGCAGTGAACGTTCCTGTGTGTCGCCTCCAAACTGAACGGGGTGAGTCCCAAAGCAGCTGCTAACCCCGGGAGGAGAACAGACATCTCAGCACCGGGATGTGTGTGTGTGTGTGTGTGTGTCGCAGTTTTGTGTTTAGACTCGCAAATCTTCAGAGCTTGTGGTTTGCCCAAAAGACAAAGGCAGATCACAGGGACGTTTTAACATGCAGACAAAATGTGTGCTGCTGCAGAGAACGAATGATGGTACAGTGTGAACATCGAGCCACTGCTCGCCTCAACAGTTCTCAGAGGTGGAGTTGGTACGTAACGTGGATGTGTGTTTGTCAGGAGATGTTCTGATCACCTGCAGCCACACGGAGGTGAGATGTTCTCTCATCGTCCAGGTGGAAGCAGAGATGAGTCCAAACCACCGTTTTGTGTTTGGATTTAAATAAGCTCTCTACATTAATACAATCAAACATTCATCGTTATTGACGAGTTGTCTGAGAAAACGTCCGCTAAACAAAGCGTGCGTTCCGGCTACAGTGGAGGGAGAGGACCGACTCTCGGCTCCGGACAGTTTCTGGACTCATTAATGATGAATTAAACCCGCGAGGAGCTTTAAAGATCTGACACATTCCTGACAGGATAAGAATCAGGATGAGCCTCAGTTTAATTTGTCATGGACAGCAGGTGCACTCACACCTGGTTAATTGGCGCTGACACATTACAGGAGGTTGAACAGCGAACAGGCCGACTGCAGGTACAGACGACGCTCGGCGGTGTCTGTAGAAGTGAGCAGAGTGGATTAGAAAAACCTCACATAGTTATAGAACACTGTGTAGTTTTGGAGAATGAATCCAAACTTAAACTTATTTAACATTTACAGTATTAAACACAGGAATGTGTTTTTTTCCATCAGTGAGTAAACGAGCTGTTCTCGGAGGAGAAGAAGGTCCCAGATCACTGTTTGAAACTAGAAAGGTGGCAGGGTCCGCCACATATAAACAAAGTAAAACAGTACAGCGTTGTGTTTGTGAGTTCAGTCATGAATTCTACAGATCTCAGCTTTAGGTTCGATTCCCTCCGAGCGCTCGCTGTTTACGAGGAGCGATGTGGACGAGCTGGACTTTGTGTTTTTGGTGGACTGAAACTTTAAAACTGGAGAAGGGCAGAGACGAGGAGGAGGAGTGTGACAGCAGCTCAGTGCTACCTGTGTGTGTGTGTGTGTGTGTGTGTGTGTGTGTGTGTGTGTGTGTGTGTGTGTGTGGGCTGCAGCAGTGCTGAGTGCCGCAGGCTTGTTGAATGGAGCTGCACTGTAGTTAAATATCAGCCTGCCCTGCACCTGTGTGTGTGTGTGTGTGTGTTGTGTGTGTGTGTGTGTTAGTAATCTGTCCTCTGTTTGCTGTTGTGTGCGTGCGTGCGTGCATGCATTCGCTGCAGTGTGTGTGTGTATGCGTGTGTGCGTATGTGCGCTGCAGTGGAAACTAGGCTAGCTGATATGAATAGAGAAGTGATGAATTACCTCTCAGAGCCGAGCCGCAGGACGACACCCCGGGGTCCAACTGTGTGTGTGTGTGTGTGTGTGTGTGTGTGTGTGTGTGTGTGTGTGTGTGTGTGTGTGTGTGTGTGTGTGTGTGTGTGTGTGTGTGTGTGTGTGGGCTCACGAGGGTCGAGTGTGAGAGAGAAGAACATGCAGCACATGTGAACTGTGGATGCGGCGTGTCGTCCACACTGTCAGTAGATCTCAGTTCAGTCGTTCAGATCACAAGGAGACATTTTCCCGGCGGAGGTATACTCTCACAACATAGTGCAGATTTAAGTTAAAGGGGCACTCTGTAGATTTGGAGGAGGAATTCAAATATTCAGAATATAAATGAGGTAATAATACGAACAGTAAACGAACGAGCTGTTCTCAGAGGAGAAGAAGGTCCCAGAACACTGTCTGAAGCTGGAGAGGGTGGCAGGGTCCGCCACATACAATATATTGTTTATTCAGGCATGAAAACAAAGAGAGATGGATTATTTAGTCTTTCTCTGCTCATCAACATCTCTTCACCAAAACTACATAGTGCACCTTTAAAATAAAAAAGGAATAGTTGAATTTTTTTAAAACCGAGCTGGTTCCAGTTTCTTGCTGAGGCGTCCTGCTGACCGTGTCCGCTCGCTCTCTGCACTCAGTGTGCTCTCAGGCCGCCTGTGAAACTCTCGGGCACACAATGAATTAGCACATTTCCCAAAATGTTGAACTTGTATTATTAAAGAGGGAGTTTTACAGCAGAGAGCAGAGATCGCTTCATTTGATTAACTCAGACTGCTGAAGCCTCAGATTAGCTTCGGATAAACTTCAGAATATATTTTCGCACTGAACGAACTCTGTGGATTTAAACTCATCGCTCACACTCAAACTGCGTCAGGCGGGTTCTCGTGGAGCGTACGAACACTCAGTCACACCTGTACGACATGTTCAACACACCTGAGACGACGGTTAACATGCTAATAACACACTCTGGATAGTAAATGTCAATATTTGCTAGAATCAGTGAAAGTTATCAGTTCACACACTTTTTAAATTGGGTATTTTTGCAGTGTGTGTGTGTGTGTGTGTGTGTGTGTGTGTGTGTGTGTGTGTGTGTGTGTGTGTGTGTGTGTGTGGACACTGTCCAGATGTAACCTATTGGAAAGAGTAAATCATCTGTGAGCAGCAGCAGCAGTGGAGGATCTATTTAAAACACACACACACACACACACAGACGCGCGCGCAGTCCTTGTTACCGTGACAACATGTTTCTTCATTTGCAACGGTTGCCCTTAACAACACCGTTGGCATGGCCTCCTTTTCTGGGAGCAGCCAGGAGAAATGCAGCAGCTCTCACTCTGTTGGTTTCTGTCTCTTTATCTTTTTATCTCTCCTCCGTACAATCGTTCACACTCAGCCGTGATCCACGAAGCGTTCACACGATCTTTCTGTTTGTATTTCTGCGTCCGGTTCATGAAAAACACAGCCTGCGCTGAAGATGTGCAACTTATCACTCACACTTACAATCCACTCTGATCTTTGTTCTGAAGTAACCGAACGTGCTGCGTCGTCTTTCCTCCGTTGCTGGCAGGAGAAGCAACAGTTTTTGGAGCGTTCAGAAGTCGACTGTAGCTCTAAACTAACCTCCAGAGATGGAGCGAGTATTTTTACTCTCCAGTGAACTCGCACGTATTCAAACAGCCGAGTTAGTGTTGGAAACTGTGGAGCAGCGTTCAGCTGTGACGCTCGTCAGCATGTTGATGTCACGACCTCCTGACTGCTCGCCACGCACGACTTCATCAGTCCTGAGCAGAGTTGATGTCACGTGTTACAGTGATAGTCTGTTACGAGCACAGTTTACAGGACAGAGTACTGACGCTCCGTCAGGTTCATCACTTTCTGACGTAAAAGTAGAACAATTAGCTAAAATAGAAACAGTTTTAAAAAGACGAGACAACGATAATAAAAGCATAATTCAATTCCAGCTGTGTTTGTATTCGTCACTCTGCTCGCAGGGTCAAAGGTCGCAGCTCAGTTGGATTAAATGAGGAAACAGAACGATTTTAAACTTGAGATTATCGTTCAGTCTGGAAAACAGGCTTAAATCTGAAAACATGATGATTCCTCCTAAAAGTGTTTTTTAATTAAAACCCTTCAAGTGTTGATCAGAGGAGACAGATTAACAGTGTGTGTGCGTGTGTGTGTGTGTGTTATCCTGTGTGTGTGTGTGTGTGTTATCCTGTGTGTGTGATGTGATATGACAGGCTGGCTGACATGTGGCAGTGACTCAGCAACAGGCGGCTGTTAGATGAACTAATGAGATTGAAATGAGATCGTAATCAGATTAGCGCGGCCTGTAATCTGACAGAACCGGGCCGAAGGGGCCGAGCCAAGCACGGGCAGGAGGCATGATGGGTAACGATGGGGACCAGCCCTCCGTCTCTTTATGTATCTTAAACTGTTTTTTTATCTAATTATGTAAAAAGCTTCAGCAAAGCTGATCAGATGTAACATTAGGATGTGATTCAACTGTTAATTGTAGCTCGTTAAGATCTTCTGGACCAATCAGAGGCTCCGTCACTCTTCATAGTTCCGTCAGAAGGGAACAGATATGTTTTATTGTAAGACGTGATGAGTCTGAGATGGACGGATGGGTCAGTGTGTGGTATTGATCAAGAAGGATTTGTCTCCACGATCCTTCTGATGACTCTTTGATATCTGATATGATTTTGAGATTTTGATTGATGGTGAATCAAACGATGATGTCATCAATATGTTCATTAGAGAAAAGTGTTTTTCTGCTTGTAGTTTTCGAGGCAGAAACAAGACATGCAAACTGTTTCTGTGTTGATTTACCTTTTTTTAAAAGTCAGATTTCTTTAGTGTAACCCCGAAAAATGAGACCAGTGACTGTCGAGAAGAGCACTAACAGACCCACGTGACCTCCTCCTCCTCCTCGTTCTCCTCCTCCTCCTCGTTCTCCTCCTCCTCCTCCTCGTTCTCTTCCTCCTCCTCGTTCTCCTCCTCCTCGTTCTCCTCCTCGTTCTCCTCCTCCTCGTTCTCTTCCTCCTCCTCGTTCTCCTCTTCCTCGTTCTCTTCCTCCTCCTCGTTCTCCTCCTCCTCGTTCTCCTCCTCCTCGTTCTCTTCCTCCTCCTCCTCCTCCTCGTTCTCCTCTTCCTCGTTCTCTTCCTCCTCCTCGTTCTCCTCCTCCTCGTTCTCCTCCTCCTCGTTCTCTTCCTCCTCCTCCTCCTCCTCGTTCTCCTCCTCCTCCTCCTCCTCCTCCTCCTCCTCCTCCTCCTCCTCCTCCTCCTCCTCCTCGTTCTCCTCCTCCTCCTCCTCCTCCTCCTCCTCCTCCTCCTCGTTCTCCTCCTCCTCCTCCTCCTCCTCCTCCTCCTCCTACTCGTTCTCCTCCTCCTCCTCCTCCTCCTCTTGGCGGGATGATGCATGTTGAGTGAACTGAGCTGTCCTCTTCAGTCGTCACCACTTCAAGAGAAAGATGAACACATTTTCTATAATCATGTTTCTTAGATTCATATCAGATTCTCAGTGAATATGTTGAAACATTAACTAATGCAGCGCTGCGCCTCCTCCAGGAACACATGTGACATCACATGTGACATGTGATGTCACATGTGGTGTCACATGTGATGTCACATGACTGCATCACCTCAGAGGTCAGAGCGACCGGCTGACCTGCAGGGGGCGCTTTAATGAGATTAAATAATCCGTCAAACTTGATGTCAGAAATCGGCGGTCAGGGAGAGGACAAGTGTGTGTGTGTGTGTGTGTGTGTGTGTGTGTGTGTGTGTGTGTGTGTGTGTGATGAAACAGTCAAGGTGAGAGAGTGAAGTCGTCAGTGGGCGAGAGACCTAGAGTGTGATAGTGGGAGGGAGTGAGAGACGGACTGTAGTGTGTGTGTGTGTGTGTGTGTGTGTGTGTGTGTGTGTGTGTCCTCCCTCTCTCTTTCACACAGATGATTATAATCAAGCACATTTTATCGTCCGTCATGATCCAGAACACAGAACCGATCACTTCATCATGAACTACAAAGAACTTTCAGCACAGCCCTGATGTTCTGACCCATTTGTGTCTGTATACTAGAAACTCAGCGGACCTCACGTGCTGCTGCGTTTAAAAACTGATGGTCAGATTCAAGCCCAGTCCTCCTGTGAATGATCCAACATGGATTCATAAAACCAGCATCGGGCCGTGTGTTTGAGACAGACGCACAATTGAAATAATTTACTCTCTATTCCAGTTAGCTGCACGCTAAACCAGAAGTTAGCGGACAGAAGTCATTAGCGAGCACACAACACGGCAGAGCTGAGGAAGTTCATGTGTGGGGAGCTTCTGTTTGCTTCATGCACCACTGAGCATGTCCAGGTTCTGATGTCCAGGTTCTGATGTCCAGGTTCTGATGTAAAGTCCACGTCGTTAACGGGGACCTCGTGGTGCGTTCAAGTGCAACTTGTAAACTCAGTAATCGATGTTGAAATGGCTACAAAGGTTGTTTAAACTGGAGAAGTTTTTTTCCTTTGTTGATACTTTCTCATTCTTTCGTAACAGATTTTTTTAATAACCTGTTAATTTCTCTCTTAATTCTCCAAAAAGAATTGATTAAATATTTAATGTAAACATTAATGTGTCTATAATGAACCATGTACCATCGTCAGCTTTAGATCTCTTTCGTGTCGGGGCAAAATTGGTATTATAACTGAAACATAACAGAACTGATATCGAATCGATATCTGCCCGCCTCTCCTCACCTCTGATTGGATGTTGTCCTCTCGTTGGATTCTGTTGTTTTTCTTTGTGAGATGCGTTTCCAAGCGCAACTTTTTTTTATCAAACATGTTTGAAAACTTTGTTAGCATCTGCGACAGCTGAGGTGAAGACACTGCAGCCTCGGCGGATCCCGTGTGGACTCACCGTCCCAACGTTTTGTCGTCTGCACGACTTGAAGAAATAATTTTCTATTTTACAAAATATATTCACTCTGAACGGAGGGAAGCTGCCACATACACACAAGTGAAGCTGTAACACAAAGTTACACAGTAACTAGTTACTGTTGACTCAGCTCTCAGTTCAATAATGCTCACACACACCTGGAGTGCTCTACTGCATGCTTACATAAACTCTTTGACATTTTGCGTTTTGAACACACACACACACACACACACACACACACACACACACACACACACACACACAGAATTAAATTATTTTGTAGCTTACATAACAGCTGATAAAGCAGCACACTGCCTCTGCATGCTAAAGTGTATCTATCTATCTATCTGCTCTCGCTGATGTTGAACGACTCTCACTGTGTTAATGTCAGCAGGTTAAACAGGTTCATGACGTCCAGTTGACAGCTCGTCGCCTAGCAACATCACTTCTGAGCTGTCAGTCAGCTGTTGCCATGGCGAACATCTTTCAGAGTTCAGAAACTCTTTTCTCCGCTTCTGCAGACGGGAACATGCTGGAGAGCTTCAGTTTGAGATGACGGGTCCTGATTTCAGTTCAGCTTCGTCACGTTTGTGTTCGCTAACAGTGTCTCACCAGCAGAAATGTATTTTGTAGCACAATTTTCCCAATGCTAACATGCTAACTCCGGCCATGTTCGTTGTTTAGGTTCATTATGATGATGTTGGATATGGTAAGCGATGACAACAGCCACTGAGCCTGCAGTCTATGAGCGAGCTAACTCATTAGCACAAAGCACATAGCCCCTAAGGAAAGCTAACTCAGCTAGCACAAAGCACACAGCCCCTGACCAAAGGACGAGTGAGCAGCACCGACAGTGACAGACTGTCATTCATCTACTAACATTAGCACAAAGCACACAGCCCCTGAGGAAAGCTAACTCAGCTAGCACAAAGCACACAGCCCCTGAGCCAAATGAGTAGTGAGCAGCATCAACAGTGACAGACTGTCATTTATCTGCTAACGTTAGCACAAAGCACACAGCCTCTGAGCAAAGCTAACCCAGCTAGCACAAAGAACACAGCCCCTGAGCAAAGCTAACCCAGCTAGCACAAAGCACCTAGCCCTTTAGCAAAGCTAACCCAGCTAGCACAAAGCACACACCTACATCAGTCCAGAGTCTGTTGGGACAGAGGGATGTTCCTGATGGCTCGTTTGCTCGCGTTTACATGATTGTGACGTTCACAGTGTTGTTAATTAATGTATTTATGAGACTAAATGCTGAGAGAGCTCGTTGAATGTTGCGAACAAGCTGCTAACAGAACTCTTGCTGGCTGGTGAGGCTGGTGTCTTTCTTTGGAGCAGCTCTGGAGGGAGAGAATCCAGCTGAATACTTTCTAAGTGCAGTTTACTGGTTTCTACAATCTCACCTGCAGCAGCTTCAGTCTGTTGGACATTAGCCCCAGAATCATTACATGGATGGATATCAGTTTGATCTCGTACGCTGCCTGATCAACCGCCATGTCCCAATTTGTACCGCCACATATCTTCACTCATATCTAACTGTTCCCTGACTGTTCCCTGACTGTTCCCTGACTGTTCCCTGACTGTTACCTGACTGTTACCCGACAGTGCGGACAGTTAAGATGCGTCCTCGCTCTCTGCTGGACTCTTCTCTCTCTTCACCATCAACCAGAAACATGAGCAGCAGAAACACGGCGGCTGTGGAGTTCAGGTGACCAATCACCTCCACCATGATGTCATTAGTGGAGAGTAATTAGACCGAGGTAGCCATTAATTGGACAGTGATATATGGATTATTGATCTGTAGGTAACTGATGATAGCAGGCTGACCTCTGTCACATTCTGCAGCTCTCTCTCTCTCTCTGTATGTATCTGTGTCTCTCGCTCTCTGCAGTGAGATGGTAGCAGTATGGTAATGAATGGCTCCAGCCTGCTCTGCAGTGGTAGCAGCTCGCTCACTCCATACTAATACAACCGGTACACTGCCTGGTAGGAGGGATGAGTGAGGGGGAGGAGGAGAGAGGAAGGGGGGAGATAAGAGAGGTAGTTTATTGTTACTGAGAGCCGAGAGAAAGAAGGAAGTGAGTTTAAGGGAGTGAAATGAGGAGAAGAGACGTCTCACCTGTGATACAGAGACATGTTTTGTCTGTTACCGCGGCTGTTTAAACCTCTGTGGTGTTCGGGGCATCTTGGTTCGGGTCGGTCCCACCAGAAGCATGTTGTTGACACGCCGGTCCAGTAGAGGGCAATAATAACGGGAGTAAAGATGACAGGAAGTGTAACGAGCCAGAGAGTCCGAATGGGTGGGAGGTCTGGTGGTCTCAGGCTCGTTATCTTGAGTCTTATCTTGAGTTCATTCGAATTCATCCGTGCACTGTTGTGGCATCAGCAGCGCTAAAGGCGTGATGATGTAGACGTAGCTACTGCTATATAAGTGTAGCTGGTGAGCTAACCGCTAACCCGTGCAAGCCAGAAACATACAGGCCTGTGTTCCTGTGTGCTGTTTGGTTAAACCCCCCTGACGTGTTTTTTCATGGCAGGATTGTCCCTCGTTAATAAAAATAAACTCTAGTTAGTTAGTTACATTTTCTTATGAAATCAAAAGAAACATAAAACGGCTCCATAAATCTTTTCTGGCATGATCCAAGTCTTCAGTCGGGGTGCATGCTAACGCTTTTAGCCTAGATGCTAAAGTGAAGATTAATGTTTGAAAACAACACAACAAGAACGTCTTCTCAAAACAGTTTGTGATCTTGGAGGATTCGGCCAAGCGAGCTGTTTGGAGCCATTTGAAATCTTTAGTCAAGTCTCAGCTGCTTCAGTTGCTTAGCAGAATTCTGCAAATCTGTTTTACTGTGAAGCTCCAGAACTGTTTGTGGACTACCTGACTTTACATCATCAGGAGGAGGAGAGGAGGACGACATAAATCCTCTTAGATATCCTTAAAGAAGACGCTCCTGTCATGTGCAGAACCTGCCTGAGAAACTTCATGTTTTTAAGGTTTCTTCAGTATCACAGTAACACAGTGACGACTGTCTGTACATAAATGAATACACAGTAAACAGGGTGAAGACGGTCAGGACGGTTTCCTTTTGCCTGGTTTGAGAAAAGATGCCACCAAATAAACCAACAAAGACCAGAACACTTCCAGGTTAAACTCAGGAGACGCTGTAGAGACGTACCTTTCAGTTCTAATACCTGAAGAGAAAACTAACAGAGTGATTTTATCCACCATGTTGAATGAATGTAAAGGAGTGACAGCTCACTTTATATCAGCTCGTATCAGCACACGGGATCAACAGGATGTCCAGCACTGTGTCCCGCTGTGCGTCCAGGCAGCGCGGCGTCATCAGCAGCCGAGCAGCGAGCTGTCACATCACAGCGGCGTGGAGGAAACGTGAGGAGGAAGGTCTCAGCGTGGTGAAGCGTGAGTGCAGCTCCGCAGGCTGATACAGACAGACGTAACTTCACCATGTGGGGAGACAAATGTTACAGATCGCAGCTTTTAAGGGAAAGAGTTTAAACTTTTTACTCCGAAGCTGCTGGATAAATATTTCAGATTTTTAACACCAGGATTAAAATCTTGAGGGTCGACGGCAAACAAGCTGCTGATTTCTGGTTTCATCTGTGTGTTTTCTGTGTTCTGATGACGTCGACAGATGAACTCTGATCTGTACTGATGGACTGTGGAGGGAATGTTTAATATTTTTAGCCGTAGTGACGGGACAGATTCACATTCACATCATGTAAATACTTTGTACTTAGTAGTAGAAGTACATGTTTCAGGTATCTGTACTTTACTCGACTATCTCTGTGACTTCTCCTCTCGACATCTGAACACAGATATCTGAACTTTCTCCTCCTCACAGCTTCAGAACAGCCTCGTTACTTTAGTTTGATGCATTTGAGGTGAATGTGATCAAACATTTCACTGTTAGCTTTAGTCTTCGCGGTGTGTTCAAGTGCAGCTCTCTGGCTGGGACACAGGCGGTGTGAGGCGGCAGAACAGTCGGCCTTCATCGCTGATAAGTCATCTGTTGCGTTTGGGCCCTTGAACAACTTCCAGTTATGTTGAATATCATGCTAGGCTAGCATAGTTTAATGGCTCGCTAGGCTAACTTACTATTCACATTGTGTGCTTCATGAGGTGCGTCACTGTGCATGTGAGGTGGATGTTGGTTGCTGGTTGGTTGCGACGATTTGAAACAAAATCATCATCATCATTTTAACCACCAGCACTGAGTATTAATCAAACATCGCATCACAACATTCACACCAGAGACTCCCACAGGTCCGTTATGACAGACTGGTCTGGTGGCAGGTCCAGCGTTAGCACTGACATCAAGTACAGGACTATGAACTGAGGAAAGTAAAGTTCTGGTGCCAGGTCTGAAACCTGCTCTGGATCAGACCGTCAGTAGAACACCGACACTGTCGCCCAACATGAGCGCTAACCGACAAACAGCCGATCGGTGGCCGCGGACACAACCGGCGCTCCTCTGAACTATCTATATCTGTGCATCATCCTCCCTCTCCTGACTCACTGTACACTATACATGTACCGCTGTGACGCTAACTGCTAGTGCTAACGGCCGAGACTGACTGTGTGCTAACCATGAGCTGATATATTGTGTGTTCTAACTGCTAAGCTAACACTTGTGATCGTATGTTGATGCTGTATGCTGGTATGAATAGTTCACTTATTACTAACTGCTGTATGCTGCCCTATTTATAGTGTGTGCTAAGGTAATGCTAACATGGTAAGATATGCTAACTATACGCTAAGTGTTAAGACTGTTAGTTGTAACTGTGTGCTAATTGCTACGCTGCTGTTATTTATCGTGTGCTAAGCTAATGCTGATAGTTTTAAGTGTGCTTTGTGCTTTAACACTTCTAGCCATACTTGTTTGCTAATCGCTACATGCTGCTATTAATACTGTGTGCTATGCTATTGCTGATAGTGTGCTGTAATGCTAACCGTGCTAATGGTGTTTGTTTATGTGTGCGTGTCTGTTGTTGTTGTTGTTGTTGTTGTTGTCTACCTTTCTCTGTTTCTCTCTTGACTTTATTTTTCTCTCTTTTTTCTCTTTCTCCCTCTCCCCCACTCTCTATCTTTCTATCTCTCTCTCTATCTCTTTCTGTCAGGTCTTATTCCTCCTCCACCTGTTCTACTACCACCACCTCTTGTCGTTCCTCCAACAACCCTACTAGCATCACCACTCCTTCCTCCACCTCCTCCTCCTCCTCCTCCTCTCTCTACTCCTCCAGCCTACCTCCTAACAGCCACGCCACCTACCATCAGTACTGCTGTCCCGCGCGCCTCCGCCTGCCCAAGCCTCCCTGCGCCCTGCCCCCCGCCAAGCACCACGAGCAGGCAAGGTAAGGGCCAGAGTCCCCCCTCCTCCACACCCAGCCTCACCCACTGTCCCCCCCTCCCACTCTGCCTCCACCCACCACACTGCCCCTGCTAGCCTCCCCCCAGACCACCTCCACCAGCAGGGAGGGCAGCGACCTCCCAAACGCATTGAGGGCGAAACTCACGCGCGTTCTCACAGCCGCTCGAACCTCAGTGACGATTCCTGATGACGTCACACAGTGACAGATGTAACTCGGGTTCTCTGTGTAGACGGCAGAAACCGCTGCGCACCTACTCTGGCTGTATAATTGATTAAAAACAGATGAATATTAACATCAACACAGGCAGAAAATATAAGTAAACTTAACAAAAACATGATCAGTTATCAAACATTTTGTACTTTCAGCCTCTTAAATCTGAGCGTTTGATTCTGATGTGAAGTGAAACCAGACAGAAGGTTTATCCATAAATGTGGAACATAAATTCCATGAATAGATGATAAAAAAACAAATCTTCAGTTGACGCTAATTTATTATGAGACAATACTAACAGAGCGACGCTCACCAGTAGATTAATGCAGATTCCACTGTGAGGTAACGCAAGTAAACCTGATTTATCACTGCCTGCAGATCATCACAGAAGATTATATTTATATATTATTATTTATATGCACAGACGTTATTTCTCTGTACGTCAGGGGTTTCTGAAAAATACTATTTCTAAAGAACTGTAAAGAATTTGTGGATCAAAGTTAATCAATTATTGGCTGTTAAATTCTGACACTTTGGCTGCGGATGTTTATTTAAACACACTGAAATGAAAGTGTGAGTCGGCGCGTGGTGACGAGGCGCTGAGCTCCGACTGATCGATGACTGCAGAAAGACAAAGTCTTTGTCTTTCTGCAGTCATCGATCAGTCGGATCTCGTGATGTATTGGCAGATGATCGTCTCGCAGTGTATTGATTATCGCTGTAGCCTTATAAAGTTATAACATATAAAGTGAAAATGAAACACGAGCGTTCACTCTTCATCTTTTGTCGAGTTCACTCGCGGTGATTCTGCCGGACGCTCCGGATTCTCTCAGAATGAAGTTAGTTTTGCCGTAAAGTCGAGTTTCGCTCTGAATGCGTCGAGGCGTCACATGATGCCTCACCTGCTCTCCCCCCTCCTCCCCCTCCTCCCTCCCCCACAGTGCTTTAATAACCCCCCACATACAAACACATGACACAGCTGTGAAGGTGAAGCAGCCTCTCCAGTCGCTCCCTCTCTCATCCACCTCCTCCCCCATTACATCAGACCTCTCTCCCCCCTCCCTCCCTCTCTCCCCCCCTCTCTCTCCCTCCCTCTCTCTCCCTCCCTCCCTCCCCCTCTCTCTCCCCCTCTCTCCCTCTCTATCTCCCCTCCCTCCCTCCCCCTCTCTCTCCCCCTCCCCCTCCCCCTCTCTCTCCCCCTCTCTCCCCCTCTCTCCCTCTCTCTCTCCCCCTCTCTCCCTCTCTCTCTCCCTCTCCCTCCCTCTCCCTCCCTCTCTCTCTCTCTCTCTCCCCCTCCATCCCTCTCCCCCTCCCTCTCTCTCTCTCTTTCCCTCCGTCTCTCCCTCTCTCTCCCCCTCCCTCTTTCTCCCTCCCTCCCTCTATCTCCCTCCCTCTCCCCCTCTCTCCCTCCCTCCCTCTCTCTCCCTCCCCCTCTCTCCCTCTCCCTCCCTCTCTCCCTCTCCCCCTCCCTCCCTCCCCCTCTCTCCCTCCCTCCCTCTCTCTCCCTCCCCCTCTCTCCTCTCCCTCCCTCTCTCCCCCTCTCTCTCCCTCCCTCCCTCTCTCTCCCTCCCCTCTCTCCCTCTCCCTCCCTCTCTCCCTCTCCCCCTCCTCCCTCCCCCTCTCTCCCTCCCTCCCTCTCTCTCCCTCCCCCTCTCTCCCTCTCCCTCCCTCTCTCCCCCTCTCTCTCCCTCCCTCTCACCCTCCCTCTTTCTCTCTCTTTCCCTCCGTCTCTCCCTCTCTCTCCCCCTCCCTCTTTCTCCCTCCCTCCCTCTATCTCCCTCCCTCTCCCCCTCTCTCCCTCCCTCCCTCTCTCTCCCTCTCTCCCTCTCCCCCTCCCTCCCTCTCCCTCCCTCTCTCCCTCTCCCCCTCCCTCCCTCCCTCCCCCTCCCTCTCTCCCCTCCCTCCCCCTCCCTCTCTCCCCCTCTCTCTCCCTCCCTCTCTCTCTCTCTTTCCCTCCGTCTCTCCCTCTCTCCCCTTCTCTCTCACCCTCCCTCTTTCTCTCTCCCTCCCTCTCTCCCTCTCCCTCCCTCCCTCTCTCTCCCCTCCCTCCCTCTCTCCCCTTCTCTCTCCCCCTCCCTCTCTCTCCCTCCCTCTCTCTCCCTCTCTCTCCCTCTCCCTCCCTCTCTCCCTCTCTCCCCCTCTCTCTCCCCCTCCCTCTCTCTCCCTCCCTCCCTCTCTCCCTCCCTCTCTCCCTCCCTCCCTCCCTCCCTCTCTCTCCCCCTCCCTCTCTCCCTCCCTCCCCCTCCCTCCCTCCCTCCCTCTCTCTCTCTCCCTCCTCACCCCTTCTCTCCCCCACATCCTCCATGCTGCTCTAAAAACAAACCCATCCAGAGGCCCGATCACCACAAACAGGCGGTTTAAGAGCCGATGACGGCGAAGCGTCCGCCCTGCGTCAGAGAGGTTATCGATTTAATGTTCGTTCGTGTTCTGATCCGTGCGTTTGATATTTTCCGGCTGTTTCTGAAGCTTTTAACATTTAAAATGACAACAACACAAAAAAATCTGCTTCTTCTCACAAAAATTAAAAATTAAAAAGCACAATAACTCAAAAACACAAGCAGAAGGATGAAGACAGAGGGAGGTGTAACGTCAGATCATCTTTCTGTTGAAAGGAGCTTATCAACACTTTGAATACAAAATATCAATTTTATCTTTTAATGCTGGAATGTATTTCTATATTTTTTCTTATTTTTGGTGAGAGAAGCCACAACCTGGACGGTTGTTTCAGTCCTGAACGCTCATCCTGACAGCAGCGTTTGTTTCCGTCCTCACATGTCGGCGATCCAGCAGGAAAAAACTTCCTACCTTCAGTGAAAACACCTAATTTTTTTCTGTTACTGGTCAGATTGCAGGTTTTTCTCTCCACATGTCTGAAAGAAAACATCCAGAGTTCACACAGAGGTGTTTGTTTTTAGTACAGATGCTAAAATTAGTTTTAATTTAAACATTAAATATCTTGATCTTGTGATCTTAATGTGAGAATGTGAGATGATGTTTATTTTTTCTCTGTTCAGTATTTCTGGAAATCTTAAGGGTCTCATATTATACTGTTTTTCATCAATTTCACACAGCTGTCAGAAGTCCAAAAACTCTGTATTCGATATGCATTGCCCCAAACCCCTCTGTGGTCCTGAACTCCAGCTGTCTAAAGTCGCTCTACAGGCTCTATTCAGAGCAGTCTGTTTCTGTGCCTGCACCTTTAAATGCTAATGAGCTCCGTCTGGCAACGCCTACTTGGAGAGCCCTTCCTGCTACGTCACTCTCAGGGAGACGATTCCCCCTGCGTTAGCAGTAGCATGCTAATGTTTACGGTGGATGTATCGCTATGGCTCGCGGAGATTTTTTCGTTCAACCGAACCAGTTTTACCCAGAATCGGACCCAGAAGGAGAGGCTCCTGAAGAAGTACAGACTCTGTGGCTGCAGCAGGACGTTTCAGAATGGTTAGTGAGTCTGAATAATGTTAGTTTGTTCGTGTGTGTTGTTACAGTTACTGCCAGGTAGCTAATGGCTAACAGCTAGCGGAAGCTGTGTTTGTCTCCAACACAGTCTCCAAACTCTTGGACACTGTTCGCATCGTCTGTCTCCAGTCTGCACATGTTTCCAGACTTTTTACTGTGACAACCAAGCTCCATCAGAATATTATTAACATTAAACTCGCTTCCAACGCCATTGCATAGCGGACCGAAGCAGAGCTAACTAGTTAGCCAGTTTCTAGCTGAATTCTCCAGACTCGTAGGAAACTGGAAATACTATCAAACCGCGGCGACACTTGCCTGTGGCTCAGGTGCAGCTGCTGGGTCCGGTATGGGTGGGACTGATCCTTTTACGAGGGTCAGTGTCGAGGCAAAGCCAGCTTTGTACGGACCCTCGTTACTGAAGCAGTCTGATGTGAAGTGGTTAGCACACACATACAAGCTAACACGAACCGCAGCCGGCACGTTGTCTTAAAATATGAAACACAACGACTGTCTCTCCTGCTGTTCTGTAGCTGGGACAGAATATAGGCACTGATGTTGATGTGTACAACCAACAACAGAGTCATTTGCGTGTGCAGACGACATTGCCATACGCTGCTGTCTCACTGCTGGACACACGGAACTTCACCTCGGGGATGAACGCCCCCCTCTCATTATCTCCTCTCACCGCTCAGAAGGAGGTCGGCCTATTATAATGACTCCTTTCGTTACGTAACGGAGGGTTGGTTCAGAGATTAGAACAGATTTTTCTTCGTAATGTTGTCGCAGAGTTTCAAACAGACTCAGACTTAAACTGTGGTGCTGGCTGTTTCCAGCTGGGCGCCATGTTGACCAGTCAGTCAGCTAACTTCCTGTTTAGCACCGAGCTAACTTGGATGGAAATAAAGTGTAATCCAGCGTCTCTTCTAGACTCTCCAAATTTTATGTGGCCCAAACTCTGATAGTAAAACGAGTCATTTCGGGGGTTGTGAGGTTTTTATAACCGTTTTAACAGACACGTCTCTTCACAATGCTTTCTGGGAAAAGTCCCTGGTGCATCATGTGACGATGTAATTACCTGTGTGGACCACGATAATAACCGGATTGACAGCCTGAAGCTCTTTGTGGGGGATTGATCTCGACGATGAGGCCGTTGTCTTTGTAGCAGAAGCTACAGTGTAGTCCTCCTCCTCTTCTTCGTTGGTTTTACTGGCCACACTGCCATCCAGTATATCGGATGAGATAACATCGCGCAGTTCACTGACGTTGTCTTCAGTCAGTGAGAACGAGGCCAATGTTGACCGCCGCAAATATGTTAATGTGTGGGAAACACTGTGTTGAAAAGTTTAGGATTCGTGAAGATCCAAAATTCCCTCCGTACAAATCTCAGTTTGAACCTTTATCCAATGTTCACATTTATTTACTTGTATCCCTTTTTTATGACACGTATTTAAACGTCACATTAGAGCCGACTGATTCTTCCGTCTCAGCCTGTATGTTGCTGAATGTGCAGCGTCATGAAAACTATTTTTTGTCAGGATTATAGAACATAGGACCATTTTTAATCTGTTTAACTCTCAGTGATTTTGCTGTTTCAGTGTGTTGTGGTGGAGCGTCGTCCATGAGGCCTCAAAGCCAAATCAGTCATTTTAAAAAGTCAAAGAGTTGATTGTAAAATATCCTCCAGTGTTTCACACGTTTGTCACAAGAGTTTCTGAACCATGTTTATACCATCAGGAGGAGGAGAGGAGGACTTTACTGTACTGTACTAACATGATTACATTTAAGTTTCAACATGTCGGCTGCATGTTCTCACAGAGAATCGTTGGGATTTGAAACCTTTTACCGTCTTGTATCACAGACAGCTCTGAGGGCAGATTGTAGACTGTGAGGTCTGCAGGTAGATGTGACACCTGTTATTACAGTCAGGTGTGTGCGCCTGCAGCTCGGCGACACGTCGTAAAGTCACACATTACAGATGCAGAGTGATGTTTCCTGTCTGTGAAGGGGAGGTGTGTGTGTGTGTGTGTGTGTGTGTGTGTGTGTGTGTGTGTGTGTGGATGAGTCACCAGCAGAGGAGGCCGTCGTGCATTAATACTCGCAGAGAGTCGAGGGATTGATCAGCTGACGCGACCTCTCATTCCTCTGTTGTCTCTAAACGCCGCCGCCGTGTTGGCGCTTAATGAAACGGCCCGTTCACGCAGAATGTTCTGACGGGCCGTCCCGACACTCAGGCATGTGGACGCTTTGTGCTTTTACACCCCGAGACGTTGTGTGCAATACATAATGCATGAAGTGTGTTCTGTCAGAGAGAACGAGTGGACACACAGTCAGACGTGTCGCTGCTGAGAAGTTAAAGGACGAGTTCGTCAAAGAGGGAAAATTACCAAAACACACGCATCTTAATTCAGCGTTGGCAGTTAAAACCTCCTCATTCTTTAAACCTTTACATCTACACACATCAAATGTTGTAAACTTGCAGATAAACTTTTTCATGCACAGTTGAAAATGTTGGACAAACACTTCGTGGGTTGTTTTCAGATCTCGTCTGAACTCGAGGTTGAATTTTTCTTTCCGAACGTAGAAAACGTACATTTGTAAACACGCTGCGACTCGTCTTCACCTGCGTGGCTCCTTGTCCAACTTCCTGTCTCATTTTCGCTTCTCCAGGTGTGAAAAAAATCCATCCGCGTATATACGCTGTAAAAATCTAACATAAATCTGACGATATGATGGCGGGGAAAAAAAACACAGACTAAAACGACCTCTCAGATATTTTAGTTAGAAAACCTTGGGACCAGCTTTAGGCTCATTTACGCTTCCTTTAACGCACAAAAATCTCAAACGATGCGACTGTAACTGTCCTTAATGTCTTCATCTCTTTACATCAGCGTGATGCTGAGCAACACGTCCACTAGAGGGCAGAGCAACATCAAACAAGGAAGAGTGCCCGTCTGTGTTTTATTCCTCTGTAAAACCTCAAGCTGCTCGTACATCGATCACACCGGCTCAGCGTCATAATGAAGACAGAATAATTACCTCTAGAATACAAACTGTTCCATCGACGTTCAGTCGGTCATCACCACATTCAACAACCTGCTCTCACGGCTGGATGTGGCTCACTTTTAAAATTATTGTGAAGTGTTTTTAAATCCTTAAATATTCCTCTTGAACTTTTAAAAACCTGCAAACACTCTCTGAATGAACATCAACACGGTTTAAAGAAGCGTTTGCATTACAAAAGATGTTAAGAATGAAAAAAAATGAATTCAGCACAAACACAACGACTCTTTCTGTTAAACTACAGATGATTGATTTTCAAACTTCTAAATTATCTCATTGAGACGAGGAAACACGACCTGCTGACGGGATCACAGTGACGGATTACAGCCGTGTTTTTCCTGATTATCGCACTAATATGCACTTTCGACTGGCATCACATTTGCAGTAATTTGTGTTGGCATCAGCCTCCATCTTAAACTACCAAAGGCTTCTCCATCACCTCACATCATCCATCCCTCCATCCCTCCATCCCCCCGTCCTCCCCCGTCCTCCCCCCTGCAGTGTAACACTGTCACCTCTGACTCTGTGTAAATTTATAATTTGAGAGATTAATTGTGTCCCGAGGCGTCGAGGGGACGCTGCTTCACCTCCACTCACAGTTACACTCAGAAGGTCGCTGCTTCGGTCTCAGATGTGTGAACGCTGACACCTGGTGGCCGACTAGAGTACTGCACCTCTAAACTTAAACTCCCGTCACCAGACTTCTTCTCTTCTTCTTCTTCTCTTTCCTTTTCTTTTTCTTCTCTGTTTTCCCTTCCACATCCTTTTATCTTCTTCTCCTGTCTGCCCTCCTCTCTGTCTCTGTCTCTCCTGTCTGTTTGTCTGTCTGTCTCTCAGAGAGGAGGAAGATGACGACATCGCCCATCAGTTCTGTTGCCCCGCCTCCGAGTGCAGTAGCCCCTCCTCTAGGTAACAAGGAGCGACCGCGAGCCACTCCCCCCCCGCGCCCGTCCAGCTCTCCCCCCGGTTAATGGAGGGGTTGATAACGAACTCTTCCTCCCTCCTCCATGACTGTCCGTCTCTCTTTTTTTTTTGCCCTTTGATCAAGAAACATGTTGATTGACACCTGCGGGGTAAAACACCTGAAAACAAAACACAGGAGGAGGTCCGGGGGGAGTTTCTTCGTGAACAAGGTTTTCAGGGTTAAAAGCTTGTCGAGGAAGATATGAAGTCTGACGCTGAAGTCCTTGTGCAAGATAAGAAAACTCAACCTTAAAAAGAAACGAATGACTCTGCTGCTGATTCCATCTGATCTTCTTTTAAACCGGCGACAAATTTCCACAAAGATCAGAAAACGACGCCCTGTGTTGGACAGTAAAAGTTGTAGCTTTAAACCAACCGGACCGAACGCCGCCGCAGCAGCCGGGCCCACCTGGAGACGTTTGAGCTCACACCTGCTTCAGCTGGTTCAGTCGGCGCCACGCAGTGACTCAGCTGAACGCCGGTGATGACGCGGCATTTTTGTGCATAACATGAACACGGCGGAAGGTCGTTGACCTCCGTCTCAGGACAAACCGAGACCTCGTCTCCTAGTTTGGGTCTGACCTTATCAGTTTATCCTCCCTGTCCGAGCATGAAGCCATGACCCTGCTGTGTCCTGACCACGCTGTGCCCAGAGCCGGAGGGAGACAGAGTCCGGCGAGGGTCCGACGGCACTCCAGCACCAGCGCTGGTGGAGCAGGCAGCGCTGGTGGAGCAGGTAGCGCTGGTGGAGCAGGTAGCGCTGGTGGAGCAGGCAGCGCTGGTGGAGCAGGCAGCGCTGGTGGAGCAGGTAGCGCTGGTGGAGCAGGCAGCGCTGGTGGAGCAGCTGCGACGTCCCGACTCTGTCTGATCAGGGCTCTGGTGTGTTGTACAGCATGTCCTCACCACATCACACCGAACTCTCTGAACGAAGCGCTGAAGACCGGTCTGGTCTGTGCGGGACAGAGTGTGTTAGCTCTTCATGAACGGTTCGAGCCGCTGTGGCAGGTAACAGGCGGCGTGCGGAGCTCCTCCTCTGATCTCAGAACAGCCGGTGAAACGACGCGTGTGGCTGAAAGCGAGCCGCCGCTGCACTCGTATGATTTGTTCTCCTGCTCTGTCTTTTGTAGAGTCATGATCGTCCCGACATGCTGCAGCCAGGGTTCTCCTCACAACTGCTCATTTTAGTATTCCAACTGTCTTACCTGCATCCAAACCCAACACTGGAGCGAGTGTTGGCCGCCGCCAGCATCAGTGCATTTCAGAAGTAGGCAGCAGAGTCGCTCAGCGGGTCAGACTGCACTGAACTACATCAGAACGTCTGTGTTCTGGTTCTGCTGGTAGAACACGGCGCCACTAAATTGCCAGGAATGAGAGCAGAGTTTGGTGTAGAAGGATTTACAGCAAACATGTAAATCACGATACCTGCTCGGTGCTCAGTAGACTTAGTAAAGATCGAAGGCTGATCTCGGGTCTGTCGGTCGGCGCTCGGCCTCGAGCACGGCGGGAACGTTTTCTCCTTTTTTTTCAGCACCTGAGTGAAAAACTCATCCTGAAAGTTACGGAGAAGGAAAAACCCATGAAGTGCTTCCCCTGTTCACAGTTGTAGGGAGAACCCTGCTGCCTAATGTGTACAGTGCACACACACACACACACACACACACACTCACACTGTAGCTCAGAGGTAATTAAAGGACGTCGATGATATCTGGAGGACTGACGAGTGTGTTCACATGCACAGCGGAGTGACGAGCTCGTGTTCTGTTAAAGGAACAGCGTCACCTGGTTTCATTTATGCTGATGATTAGCATCGAGGCTACTTGTGTTAGCTCGAGTAAAGTAACATCTAACCAGCTGGTTCGGTCGAGTGGAAACACGAGACTGCTCAGCAGGATTCCTGTGACGGTGTCGGAGGTCGTCGCATCACTTCAGTGCCTGTGAACACACTCGGTGAGTCGGAGCTGACGGAGGCGGTGATGGAGGCAGAAGTGGAACAGCGGAGCTCTTTGTGTCTTCTCTCCTCTCGTAGATCTTTTCTTCACTCGTCTCTCTCCTCTCTGAGTTTCACTCCGTAGCTCTGACCGTCCTCCTCTTTCCCCTCGTCCTCCCGCCGGCCCCTCCGAACGACAGAATAAAAAAAAGGACAAGAAGAGAATAAAGAAAGAGAAACGTCCTTCTGATGGAGCGCCGAGTAAATCAGAGGAAAGTCAGACAGAAGGAGGTTTGATTCTGCTGTCAGGTGAAGAAGAAAACGACCGCGTGCATCGTTAGCAGCCAAACACATCTGTTCTCTTTCTGTTCGCCGTGTGTGAATTAAATAAAAAAAGCAATACGCTTGTTTCCAGATGTGGTTGGAGAGTCTCCCCCCGACGTGAACTCATATTCTGAACGGGTCTGAAGCTGCGAGCGAAGTTTTATATTCAGCACGATGTCACGCCACGCTGAAGGTTTACAGCTCGAGTGTTTTTCATTGAAACGGCAGAACAAACGAAGCTTTTGTGACCTCAGACAGGTCAGAGACTAGAAAGTGCTCCTCATCTTTTACACATCTGTCACATGCAGGTTCACACTCGGCTAAACGAGCGATCAGGTCGAAAACTGCCGTCACAGAAAGTTATTTATCTTCAGTCGGAGCGTTTTAGGCCACTGTGGAGTTCTATAGAAGAAATACAAACTCTGAATTTTAATGTTTTCCATCAGTGAATAAACAAACTGTTCTCCGAGGAACATAAGAGGGCGGTGGCAGGGTCCGCCACATCCACACAAAGTGAAACAGTATGAACTGTGTTGTCCTTTAAGGTCGCTTTGTTTATTCAGATTATTCAGTTATTTTGTCTCTTCTTCATTTAATTTCTTGTACAAAACTACAGACTGCTCCTTTAACTGAGGTCGTATCACACAGGCTCTCTGGGTTTCTGTCGAGGTTCTGCTGCACTCAGGACTGAAACAGACGTGCTGGTTGTTTAACCGGCCGTGATGTCAGAGAACATGTCGAACGTTGCCTTCTGGGAAATTCATCATTTTGTGGATCAGTCGCTGAGAGCTGAAGCTGTCGGCGCCGAGCAGCAGCTGAAAGGTCTGCAGCTCTGTTGGTGTCAGGCTCGTGGTCAGCTTTCAAAGAACACACACACACACACACACACACACACACACACACACAACAATCACACGATACCAACAGTCAGACAGTGATAAAGGTCAGAGGTCAGAAAACATTTCTGCAAAACCACAGATGAAGAAACACTGAACGTTTCTTTAATGGAACAACTTTATGTTCGTTTCTTTCCATCACATCTATGTTTTTATGTTCCGGCACTAAAACCATTTGGTCAGTGTCAGAAAACATCACGGTTTGTCTTTAAAAACCTGTTTTTATCACCGCGATCACAGAGAATAACCAGAGACGTTTGAGGTCGGCTTCCTACTGTGAAAGTCCGATAACAAGCATTTAATGTGAATGTTTGGTTCAGATGTCAACCTGCGCGTATCTGTGGTTTGCAGGAACGTTAAGCTTTAACATGATATCCTGCAGACAAAGTTAAAGTACTCTTAGCTCTGTTTCAGTGTGTAATATGATTCTATATGCAGCCGGTCGAGGTGGCGTCATTTCACCTCAACACAGGATTTAAAATCATTTTCAGATGTCAAATTCAGTTGATTACAGGAACATAAATGTTAAATTAAGATCACGAATAAGCTGCAAATATGCTGTAAATCATAAACTAGTGCAGCGACATGAGATCAGAAGTCTGTCAGCGTTCACTAACATCCATCACGATCGTCAGCAGTGCGACTCGTACATCGTGATTAGCGGCTCGTTCCTTCGCGGTGAAGCTGTCGTCACTGATGAGGCGTTTTCCTGCAGCGAAGAGGTGACGATGGATCAAAACGTCATCGTCCCGTCGTCTCAGCGTGCAGGGAATTAATATCAAGACAGGACACGACGTGTAGCGTGCCAAAGTTTATATGAACATATATTCTCTGCTCTGCACTATAGCCGAACACATGCTGCAATCAACCCAAATCAGTGTGTCGTAGATCGTAGCAGTAACTGAAGTCAAATTGAAGTGATATTGAAGCATTTTAGAATTAAAGACTTTAGAAACTCTAGACTATAAAATCAAGTGTCTCATTTACATTTTAGTTACTTTACCGGATGAACTAATAATGAAGCACTTTCTTTGTCGACTGTCACGTGAAATCTGACTTGAAAATAATGTGGTGACAATCAGTGTTTAATGAAACAGGCTGAATAAAGTTCCAGTGAGATGGTTAGCACGCTTAAAGCTATTAGCCTTTTCATCAGTATTCTGTTCGGCTAATGTTTAGCATGGCTACTTAGCTAAAGTCAAGCATCCGTTAGCTAACGCGTCCTCTGTGTGCCGGCTCTTAATCTTTAAATGATCTATTTAAAGACTCACCAGCTGTTGTTTATTGATGATTAGAGCTAGCATCACGTAGGCTTCATTGACTATTAGCAACCGTTAGCACTGTACGGTACTGTAGATTTAGAGCTCTAGCTATTAGCATTGTTTGCTACTTTAGACAACACCGTCGTGTAGGGGGAGAGAGCAGGTCCAAAACTAGTTTGCAGACAACACTTTTTTTTACCTGTTACAGGTGTTAATAGTGACATTA
Source organism: Diplodus puntazzo (assembly GCA_963678695.2). Taxonomy (NCBI): domain Eukaryota; kingdom Metazoa; phylum Chordata; class Actinopteri; order Spariformes; family Sparidae; genus Diplodus; species Diplodus puntazzo. The sequence continues at coordinate 32,869,386 of OZ023165.1, forward strand.
GTAATTGTTGCATCAGTTTAGGCTAGTTGTACCAGTGTCAGTGTCATGCTAATGTGCTAGCTCACTCACTGTCATGGCTCTCTGGTACACCTGCACTGAATGCAGCCATTGTTAGTGTGACCTCGCAGGCCTACACCTGAGGTTTTCCCGCTGACAGGTCAAAATGTCTGCTGTAGCATATCGTACATGATATAGAGGCCAGTTAGCCTGTCTTTTGTTAGCAAGCTGTTAGCAAACAGAACATATTAATACCCAGCTCTGACGTGGGGGTGCTGACTGTCAACAGTCTTCGCAATACTAGCATCTGTTTCACACAATCCAAAGTATTCAGGTGCACTTTAAAAAGTGATTAAAGGTACAATATGTAAGAATTCTACCACCCGGCAAACGTCAAAGCAAACCAGCTGCTAGCTGTAGCTGTCGTTAGCTCAGTTAACTCAGTTAGCAGTGCAGCTAGCAAATCAGACTGGTACGAGACAGAACAAGCTAGAGCTAGCTGATAAGCGAGCTAACTTAATTAGATGCCTCTGCAACACAATACACACAGACGACTTTGTTCTCCAGCTCTCTTCATAATTTCAGGGTTTTCATTTTCGTTTCTGTCCTATAAAAAATCCTACGTATTGCACCTTTAATGCTAATTTGAAAAGTCATCGGCCTACAAGTCGCTACATTAGCTTCTCTTGCTCACTCGTATCTACGCAGAGCAGTGTGAGGTCGAGTAGATGTAGATTCACCGTGTGTGCTGTTCGTGTTCGCAGGTATTTTTGGTCATTCGTTGACTCACTGGTGCTAACACACACACACACACACACACACGTGCGCATGCACACACACACACAGGGTCGTGCAGGGAATAAAAAGAAGCTGAACGTCAAAAGTCAGATTGACAAAATCCTCATAGATAATCTCTAATCTCTAATAAAGAGATGATCCCGCGGCACTAACAGCCTGATCAATGCAGATCTGTATTGATCGATACATTTACATGCATTGATCTGAACGTGACTTCAGCTCTGCCTGCATGAAGCCGGGATGAGACTCGGTCCGTCTGTGCTCGTTGATCTTCCAGCGACGCTGTTACACAGAGATCAGCTTCTGCTGGCCTTGCTTTGGTTTCCTGTTGCTCTTCCTGTTTGCAGAGACTCTTCCTCCTCGTCAGCAGCACTTTTGTCTTCGGCTCATTACGACTTGTCACCTCACATCTGCACACACACACACACACACACACACACACTGACAGGCTCTGCTGGTCTCTGTGGTGATTATATAACGACTCTGCTGCACACAGGATGGCAGATGAGTCATGTTGTAGAGTCAGGAGTGAACGCATCGGGAGCTGAAGTCGTCTTGTTAGCGCTCGTCAACATGCTGTAATAATCATCAAGTTTGGTGTCGGCTGATTTATTCAGAGCCTCCGTTACCTTTTAGTTTCTCTGCAGTCCAACTTGTGTTCGTCTCTGCCGCTGCGACCCAGTTTCCTGCAGCTTCAGCTCCGGTTTCATTTAATTTCTCAAACGCGAGGACACAGACGGGAAGGAAGCCTAAAAGTATTCACTCAGAGAATGTTCCCTGTGCGGCCCACATACATCCTCATCACACTGAAAGCTTAATATGCAAACATGTTGCATATATATTAAATATAACAATCAAACAGACAAACACAAATACAGATCGCCTCGTGTAAGAACAGACTAATACTTGTGGATTTAAACTTTCACAATTTAACACGTGTGTCTGTGGAGGCGTCGAGTCCAGGACCCGACTAGAGGTCCGACACTCCTTCTTGTGGCACAAACGAGTGATTTAAGAGAACTCGTTTTATATCATATTCAAAGAGAATAAGTCACGTTAAAGGTTCGTCGTACAACTCATGAATAAATCGTCTGTGTTCCGAACCAGTCTGAGTCAGTTAGCGATGTACAATCCTGCAAATCCACCGATACGTTCCAACTTCTCGCTAACCAAACCTGGTTTTGTCGACACGGTGGGAGATGTTTCCAGACAGCGAGCAGAACCAGGCGGGCCCGCAGGACGCTACTGTATCGTAAAGGTGTTCCCTGGAGAGCCTGGAATGATCCGAGAGCTGTTTAAAGTTAGATAACTCGGTTCTGAAGGTTGCATCTTCTGCCTCTCAACATAATTAGAGATGGATTTTGATTTGATGTTGGCGAGCTCCATCACTGGAGCCGTCCTGTGAGCAGTGTGGGCTTTTTCCTCCCACGGTCCAAACACATACGGGTTCTGAACGTGTGGGGATGAAAAAATATGCATAACCAAGCTGCAAAATGACTCCAAGCAGAAGCAGAACGTACGCTGGCAGCGTGTCGATCTGTTCTGCCTCTGATATCCAGTCAGCACAGAAACAGCATCAGACCTCTGTGTGGTTCTGTTCAGCAGCCGGTGAAGGTCAGAGCGACTGTCCTTCAGCTCAAACGTTAATCATGGATGAATGAATGTTAATTTTGTCTTGATACAGTAATCAATACATCTGCTGATAGTTATAGATCATAAAGGGACCAGTTAGTTCAGACTTGGCACTATTTCTAACACGTGAGGAAGTTTCTTCTCAGCATCCCGACTCTCCGCACGTGATCGACCCAAATGTTCATCAGGAAATAAAACGATATTTTACTTTTAACTGGATATGAAAAAGCCGCTCTCTGATTGGCTGTTTCTGTATGGTTATCATGGTCCTTCTTGATGCCTGTGATATTTTGTTACGGTGGATTATTGACTCTAGATACCTGATTCCACCAGATACGCGTCCGCTGCGTTACGGCTCTGATCCAGTTTTGCTCCAACGTCCGGCGACCCCCCACCGGTTGCGGTTTGAGTCCACGCTACGTTTGTGAGACTGAGGACTTCCCGCAATAATCACATGATCGCTGACGACCACAGTTATAGGTCTGTGTTATAAAAACAACAACAGGAAGTGTTCCCGACCGAAGGGTCAGCAGAAGAGCTTGTGTTTGTCTGTGTTTTGAGATTTGTGTGCTGGCGTCAACACAGAGTGTTTTATTTTGAAAAGTAAGCGGATGTCATATTGCTGTTTCGGTGCGTGACTTCCTGTCTGCTCGGTGCTAAATTCAGCTGAACTGCTGCGTCGTGCTCCGGCATCCGCCAGATATAAAAGTCCTGCGTATCTGTTCCGGAGGGCTTCAGACTGCCGGAGCTGGACGGAGCAGATACGTAGCGGACTGGACCTGCTGGTGAACACAGAGAGACTGCGTGAAACCTGCCGTAACGCAGCGACACGCTCAGGTGGAATCTCGGGTCGCTCTCTGTCCTTCTGTCCACAGGGCGGCGCCAGAGTCAACACTGTATTAAACTTCCTCTGCGCCGTCAGAAAACTCTCGGATCCGACGTTTTTCTCGGGTTGTGAATCGGACGCTCGGTGACTGTTGCTGGTTACCGTGGCAACAGTTGGAGTCGGTGTAATCTGCTGCTTTGGTGACAAATCAGAGGGTTTCGGGTGGGAGACGAGAGACGAGCTCGTTAGCTGCATTCTGCAACCACACACACACACACACACACACACACACACACACACACACACACAGGCTTCCCTGTCGATCGCCCTCCCTCCCCTCCTCTCTCTCTACTCGTGCAGCTTCTTCTTCTTCTTCTTCTTCTTCTTCTCTTCCTCTTTATCGCCGTTTCCTTTATTTCCAGTCATTTGCAGTCGTTTTCTTCTTATTGATCTCTCTCTGTGTGTCTCATGATGTAAATATACAGATCGTCATTCTTCAGTCTGTTGACTTTATTCTTATGTAAATTATTTAAAAAAGAGATTGATCATGGATGATACACAATATATTATAAAAAGTATGAAATACAAAAGAAATCTATTATCCACAGAGAACGATGAGAATGTACCTGATGATGAAGATGATGATGATGATGGAGGAGGTGATGATTGTTTCTGTGCTATGATTAACAACTGCGATGATGATGATGATGATGATGATGATGATGACGACTATGGTCAACGATGAGGATGATGAATGATGAAGATTAAGATTAAAAACTCTTATGATTCTAAAGAAATAATTCATGAAGCCGTCTGTTTTATTCTTGTCTCCTCGCTGCTGATTGGTCGGCTGTGATGACATCACACTGAAGTCAAACTCGAGAGGTTTCGGTTCATATTCATTCATGTTTCTACATCACAGTTTTAAAACGTATCCAGCTGTAAAGTTTAGTTTGTGTCTGGGAGGCTGAATCTGCTCGCACAGCGACACTCGGCCTCGCCGTGTGGGTGAAAGGTACGGAGAGAGAGGAGGGTCAGTTTCATTCTGCAGCTGAAACAGATCCTGCAGAGAAAATTTCCCAAACATCAGCCCACAAAGATAGGATACAGGACCAAACAACAGTAATGTGGCAGCAGGTCAAGTCTTCAGCAACTTATATGTCATCCTGTCTGTCGTCCTGTCTGTCGTCCTGTCTGTCGTCCTGTCTGTCTTCCTGTCTGTCGTCCTGTCTGTCATCCTGTCTGTCGTCCTGTCTGTCATCCTGTCTGTCGTCCTGTCTGTCATCCTGTCTGTCGTCCTGTCTGTCGTCCTGTCTGTCATCCTGTCTGTCTTCCTGTCTGTCATCCTGTCTGTCGTCCTGTCTGTCATCCTGTCTGTCATCCTGTCTGTCGTCCTGTCTGTCATCCTGTCTGTCGTCCTGTCTGTCATCCTGTCTGTCTTCCTGTCTGTCGTCCTGTCTGTCATCCTGTCTGTCATCCTGTCTGTCATCCTGTCTGTCGTCCTGTCTGTCTTCCTGTCTGTCGTCCTGTCTGTCATCCTGTCTGTCTTCCTGTCTGTCGTCCTGTCTGTCATCCTGTCTGTCTTCCTGTCTGTCGTCCTGTCTGTCATCCTGTCTGTCATCCTGTCTGTCCTGCCTACGTCTGCCACCGGCAGCAGCCAGGAGGCTCCTGCAGTTAAACGGCAGGTGACGAGATTTAGAGCAAAAAACTTGAACTCGCGCGTTCGTCTCCTTCCACTGTTGTGTTGTTGTAGTTACTCGTATTGATAGAAATCATTTTGACGCTCAGCCCTCCTAACTTCCCCAGACAACAGCCTCCCTCCTCAGACCGATGGAGTCACACAGCGTTAGGGCTGTAACGACACACATATCAAAACCGAAATTGCGACACTCAGATCCACGAACCTGTCTCGCGGTGTGAGACGGTAGAATCGCGACACAAGTTCCTGTCCAGATCAGCCCTATGAGTAACAATAAATAAATATATATATATATATATATATATATATATATATATATATATATATATATATATGTATATATATATATATATATATATATGTATATATGTATATATATATATATATATATATGTATATATATATATATATATATATGTATATATATATATATATATATATGTATATATATGTATATATATATATATATATATATATATTCAAATGAACACCAGAAAAAATGTGACATAACATAAACGTTTCTTTATGTTGCTGCTCTACATAACTTCCTCCTGATCGGTGGTGAAATAAAAAGTATAAAAATGATCCCTTCATAAACAGTTGAGTGAAGCCTGAATGCTTCTGCAGACCACAACATTTAGAAACACCTCACAACGCCGCAGTTTCACAAGTAATTATTCTATTGTTATTATTCTAACAGCAGGAGGTGGTGCATGTGTTGGGGTCTACTTTCAGAGGTGGATGAATCCCGTCACCCGGTGCAGCTTGAGACCTGGTCGACACAGCAGAACTTCATGAAGTTCATGTTTAATACCATTTCATAATCGAACATTAAAGGGTTCAAACGCAGCGTTCAGATCAGATCCAGCATGTGCGCTCACTCATGTCACGTCATGTCACATTCACATTGTCAGCCGAGGTCAGACGGGAGGCGAAGTGAGCGAGCGAGGGATAATTCAATTAAAGTCTTAGAGGGTGAGAAGAGGAGGAGGAGGAGGAGGAGACGCTGAGGTCTGCAGGAGAAACCGGTCGAACTCATTCGCACTTCAGGAAAAACACACGTCAGCAACTTTCTTTTCTTCTCAGCCACTGGACTGAATTGGACTTCGGACGGTCCGACTGGGATTCAAACGGTTTCCCGTCGAGCTCGTAAACCTGCTGAGGAGGCAACAGGAAGCAGGAAGTGCAGGAAACAGGAAGTGCCATCAGGAGCAAGGGGGTCGACTTTAAATCAACCCACCACGCGTACAAACGACTCTTTGACACCTTCATGTGACCATTTCTACTTTCTCACTGACCGACCCGTCTCAGCTGACCCACACAGAGCAGCTAGCTTGCTAATTGGCTAACTGTAGCTCATGAGTGAGTGACAGGACCAGCTGGAGGTGAATCTGTGAATTTAAAGTGTTTTTAGCTGCTTCTCTTCACCTGCAGTCAGTTTGAAGAGAGACGCTTCCATGAAATAGTTTTACTGTTAATGATGCAGCTGATCTGCAGCCAGCGGCTAATAAAGACGGTGGCTGAGGTGGAAATGGGCGATAAATAGAGTGATTCATCGCGTCTCTCTGCTGTTGCTTCCAGTGTTTCTGCCTTTCAGGGAATCTGGATCCAATTAAGCAAACATGGTTCCTGTGAAATGTGTTTTTTTCTGCTAGCAGGGGAGCTAATCTGTAGCCGGGAGCTACCGTAGCTTCCCACAAGGATTAAATCTTTCATCTTGTTAGCTTCTGACTTAGCGGGTCTGTTGCAGAGACGGAGACTCTGAGGTTTCCTCATCTGTCTTCTTGTCCTCAACATCCAGAGTCAGCGAGCTTCCTGCCAACTTTGGTATTTAGTGTTGTGAGTCAGCGGGCCGTCCGACCCGCCTGAAGCCTCGATGAGCTCTTATTGATCGAGGAGAAACATGAGCACACGTGTAAACATGGAAACTGAGAGGAAATGAGTGCACAGGTGCGTCTGCAGGATACCTGACTCCTTCTGTGTGCAGCTCCAGGTGTATTGATGGACACAGAACACAGTGACACTGACTGACACTTTGTCTTTGGACTTAATGATCAACCAGCCAATTGATCCGCCCGCTGACGTGGTGAGAGGATCATCCATTTATCCTGCCAATCGCTTGTTACAGATATAAATGTTTTAATTTGACCCTGTGAAAACCACAAATAGCTCCTTTTTTATCTTACAAAGAGACACAGATATAAGGATGATTAATTTATTGTCATATGTGATGAAGAAAAGCAGTAAAAACGTTCACGTTTCAGTTTAACATGAATGAAGTTATTAATTGTGTCACTTTTTAACACATTAACCCTTCAGAATTTTGTTTAATTAAATGTGGGAGGTGATTCATGACCAACATGTTGATTCTTTCTTACCAAAAATGTCCGTTTCACGGCAGAAAAAACGTTCAGAAAGGAACTTAAAATCCAAGCGACATATAATGTTCCTTTTTTAAACATTATTATGGTTATTATTATTATGACATTAAGTCTTTCCTTCAGATATTCCCTGTTGTTGCAACTCTAAACATATTAACCAATTAGCTCTTAGCGTCCATCATCACACGTTGCATCCGTCAGCGACGTGGATTTAAATCATTTCTACAGTTTTTCACATGAAACAAGCAAAATAAGAAAGAAATCATAGACTGATTAATGACCCTGTGTCTTCTGTCCCGTCGTGTAAATAATCTCACGACCTCATTTGTTTTATCTTCTGACCCTCTGAGCCGGAGCTACATTATATTCACATCTCAGCCTCCTTTCAAAATAAAAGCCTTTGCAGCCGCAGACTGAACGAAGCTGCCGCGGCTCCTCTGCAGACTTTCAGATCATTATCTCACCGTGAAGACTTAATTATGTCATTACCTGAAGATATTCTCTGAAGGTGGTTTTATCTCCTTTAGTGTGTAACTGTAATTACAGTTAATCTGTTCTAGCACGAAGGAAATCTCCACTTTTCCCCCCTAAATACTCTAAAACCCACTTTAGTCTCTGTTGAAAGTATTACAGGGATTATTTAAAGAATTTGACAGTAAATAAGCAACGATCAGAGTTCAGCACACATTCATTATTTGTGAACTGAAAATTAAACCTTAAGAACTCAGCGAAGCAGGTTTAGTAGAAGACGTCTGAGCTGATGTCACTTATCTTCTGACAATTTATACATAAAACAAAATATAACTGTCACTCAGGACGATCCTCTTGACTGAAACACGATGGAAAAACTATGAATCAATGATCAAAAACGGCTAATTAATCGTTTGTTTGGGCTCCAAAGCAAAGTTTCTTTCTAAATTTGGCAGGAATTGTTTGTTTTTTATCACTCGGACAGAGAAAAAAACAGTCTGAAACGTTCCAGTTGTGTTGCTGTAAAGCGTTTTTGTTATTAATGACTTTACGATCTTCCACCGACTGACTGTTTACCTGAACGCACCCAGTGAGAAACAGACTCGTTGGATGATAATCCTCCTCCCGCGTCTCCACATTTTTTTGGTGGATCAACATTGATTTTTTTGAAGGACACAGACAGAGAGACAGAACGCTGCTCACCTCCATCACCATCTCTGGGGAAACCATGGAAACGAGTGAGTTCCAGGAGGAGCGGCCCGTCACTCACTGATCCGCAGCCTCCGGTGATGTTCTGGAAACACCTGAGAAGAGCGTTTGAACAACAGAGTTTGTCCGTTACGTGGGAGGAGGAAGTTCTCTTCAGTGCTTTCCTCCTGAAATGACTTTATCTGTTTTGTGGAGCGTGTTTAAAAAACCTTCACAGTCACCGCTGACAACAGATCGCGTGTGTCGAGAGGCAGGTGAGCGACGGGGCAGTGATGTCATCAAACAGCGACTCTGACTGGACGGCAGGTGAACTCGAGGCCCGTCGGGATGTTCGGCCTGCCGGGCGTCTGTGACCTTTGCCCTCTGTTCTGTCTGCGCTCCACCGGGACCTGGTCGCCGCTCCGCAGGTAGGCTGAGCACCTGGCTGACCTCTGACCTCTGAGGACGTTAGCTTTGACCCCCTGCTGTGACCTCAGGGATCAAACTTCCTCCAATTCCTCTTCTCCTGTCCTGTCTTTTCCTTTTCCTCCAGTGTTTCCTTCTTTTTCCACCTTAAGAAAAGAGGGAGTGAGCCGATGGTGTGATTGTTATCTGCTCCATTAAGAGCAGGAAGCAAGAAATTAAAGGAGATTTAAAAAAGTAGTAGAGGAAGAATGAAGGCTGGAAAGGAAAAGAGGAGGAAATCGTAGAAGAGTTACGTTGAAGGATGAGAGAAGAGAGAGGAAATTGAGTTGAGGAGGAAGATGAGGGGAGAAAGTACAGCAGGAAACACGGTCCTGGATGCAAGAAACGATCGAGGAGAAAATGTGGACGCAGTCGAGGAAAAGAGAAATACATTGAGGTGAAACGAGTGAGAATATTTGAGGAGAGAGAGGCTGAAGGGAAGATACAGGAAAGGAGGAGGAAGAGGAGGTGTGAGGGAAGGCAATAAGGAAAAGATCAGATTAGGTCAGGAGGTAAAAGTAATAAAGGAAGTAGGGAGAGAAGGCGAGGAAAGATAACAGGGAAGTGGGACGTAAAGGAGGGAAAAGATGAGCTAGAGAGGAGGAAATAAAGGACATACGGTTATTTTGTTGGAGAAAATAGCGGGGAAGATAGGAAGTAGATCAACTGAGAAATGGAAAGAAGGTGAGGAAGTAAAGGAACAGAGGATGTGGTATAAACAGAGAAAAGGAAATGAGAAGCAGAAGATGCAGGAAGGAGAAGATGAGACTGAAAAGAGGAAGTAGAGGATAAACGGTGATGAGAAAAGGAAAAGGAGGGGGGGATGGAGGTGGCAGACAAGAATATGATCAGATATATACAAAGGAAGGGAAGAGGAAACAGATGAGAAGTAGAAAAGAAGGAAAGATATAGGACAGGGAGGGAGAGGAGGAGTGATAATGTACATGTAATGTATGAAAATGGGAAGTACAGGACATACAGGAAGGAAAAGCTAAGACTGAAAAGACAAAAGATCAGATAGAGAGAAGGAAGTGGGCATCAGACGAGACAAAGAGAAGATATGTGAAGGAAAAGAGGAGGAAATGAAGAGGAAGGTAGGAAAAACTAATGTGACAGAGAAGGAAATCAGGAAATGGAGGAGAGAAAAATGGAGAAGATAGGAAGTACAGTAGGAAAGAAAGCAGGAGAGGAAGGAAAAGCTGAGGTGGAAGTAGAGGAGGGAATAGACAAGATGCTGTTGAAAGAGATGAGAGATGCAAATGTATGAAGGGAAGAGGAAACTGCTGTGAAAGATAAAGGACAAGAAGGGAAAGGAAGACATGAAGTGAAATGTAGAAGGGGAAAAAAACAGTGTTAAAAGAGGAAGTAAAGGAAAAGGAGAGGAATGAGATAGGAAGTGCAGAAGGAAGTAAGTCAGGAGAGGAAGAAAAAAGTAGAAAAAGATGAGGACACACCGAGGTGGTGGACAGGAGGATGGAAGTAGGAAATAGGGGAGGTAGGAAGGGGAGAAGGAAAAGGAGATGGCAGGTGAGACAATTAGCCAATGTGTGAAGGAAAAGAGGAAGAAGGGAAGAGATACAGAAGAAAGAGGTGAGAGAGCAGATAAAGGAGGGGATGGAGGGAAATGAAGAGATAAAGTGAAAATGTAGAAGAGGAAAAGAGGAGGTAGAGGAAGAGGAGAGGAAAGGGAGAGGAAGTGTAGAAGGAAAAGAGAAGGTAGAGGAAGAGGAGAGGAAAGGGAGAGGAAGTGTAGAAGGAAAAGAGAAGAGAGAGCAGGTAGAAAAGAACAAAGAGATAAAGCATAGAGAAGGAAGTGGCAGAAAAGAGAAGTGAGAAATAAGAAACAGAGGAGGAAAAGTACCGGACACACGGAAACGCTGACGGAAAAGAGAAAAAGATGAGGTAGAGAGATATCTTGGTGCAGGAAGTAGGTGGCGGCGAGAAAAGATGGAGGTAAATTAACTGGGTGAGTGAGGCGAGGAGGCGGCAGGAAGGAAGAGAGGAGCGAATGGAAAGACATGAAAGCGTGAGGAAACGAGATGAAATGATAACGGGGAGGGGAAGAAGCGTGTTATTAAAGGAAGAGGTCGAGGAAAAGGAGAGGAAGTACAGAACATACGGACAGAAAAAACAGAAATGAGGAAGTGGATTAAAGTAAAGAAAGGTTGAGAAAACAAGGGCAGGAAAAGGGCAAGAGAAGAGACGGAGCAGATGGAGGAGAAGGAAAAAAGGAAGGCCGACGCTTCCTCAGTCTGCAGTCACATTACAGAAGCTTACAGTCCAAAACCCACAGCCACACCTGTCACTGAGTGTGTGTGTGTGTGTGTGTGTGTGTGTGTGTGTGTGTGTCAGTGTGTGTAAGCATGCATGCTAATTCGCCTGCTGCACACATCTTCAGGAGTGTGTGACGACGATGCATAAATCAGGAGCGTGTGCACACACACACTACACACACACACACACTACACACACACACACACACACACACACACACACACACACACCCGCCCTGTGTTAGCGACTGTACGTTCAGGGGTGTGTCGCTGCTGGAAATCAGACATTGAGAAGCTGCCAGCTGCTCGACCGTGAGCTGCATGTGGACGGGAGGAAAAAGAGAGAGAGATGGAGGTGTGTGTGCAGAGAGGGAGGGCGAGTTAATGAGAGGAGGGTGTGTGTGTGTGTGTGTGTGTGTGTGTGTGTGTGTGTGTGTGTGTGTGTGTGTGCGCAGAAAAAAGAGAGAAGGATGGAGGGAGCGGGCGAACGAGCGAGAGCATTCAGATGTGTGTCAAAGAAGATGAGTGCATGTACACTGCCAACCAGATGAATAATGCTTTGTGTGTGTTTGTGTGTGTGTGTGTGTGTGTGTGTGTGTGTGTGTGTGTGTGTGTGTGTGTTCACTCTCCAGTGCACACACACACACGCAGCCTGTCAGTCACATTCATGTGCACTCAGCCATTCACACACACACACACACACAGACACACAGACACGTGGAGAGGGGGCTGTCAAGAAAGCAACCATGCATCTCCAGAGAGAGGAGAGAGAGGGGCGAGAGAGGCTGGGAGTGAATGGAGGAGGAGGAGGAGGGGTGAGAAGAAAGAGAGGAAGGAAAGGAGGACAGAGGTTAAATTGAAAGAAAAGGCGGAGAGAGGAAGAGGAAGAGGAAGAGGAAGAGGGAGGGAGGGCGAGGGAGGAGGAGGAGGAGCTGGGGGTGTGGCTGGGCGAGAGAGGTAGACAAAGCAGGGGAGGAGGTGAGAGAGAGAGAGAGAGAGAGAGGAGGGCGAGGGAGGAAAGGAGTAGGGAGGGCAGCCTCAGAGGAAGAAGCAGAAGAAGAAGAAGAAGAAGGAGGAGGAAGAGGAGGAGGAGGAGGAGACAGGGCAAGCCAGCTACAGAGATAGTGACAGAGCGAGGTGTGTGAAGGTGTGTGTGTGTGTGTGTGTGTGTGTCTGTGTGTGTGTGTTTTAGTCTCTCCAGTGTAAATGAATGGAAGGCGTCTCCATTGTCTCCAGAACGGTAAGAAGCTCTGCTGCTGCATCTGGCTGCTAAATATAGGAGGCTGTGTGTGTGTGTGTGTGTGTGTGTGTGTGTGTGTGTGTGTGTGTGTGTGTGTGTGTCTGTGTGTGTGTGTGTGAACTACAAGTTCATCATGCCTGTAATACCTGTGCACTCAGTGTGTGTGTGTGTGTGTGTGTGTGAAGGTAAATGCAGTGTAACTACAGGCTGTTTTAAAATGTACATCAGGTGTTATTCTACGTTAAACTGTGTTAGTAAGCTTTGTGTGTGTGTGTGTGTGTGTGTGTGTGTGTGTGTGTGTGTGTGTGTGTGTGTGTGTGTGTGTGTGTGGGCTGCGTTCAGGGTCGAGGTTATAAAACGTTCTGGTATTTTTATCATTTTGAGTCTTTTCCTCCTGATTGTGGGCTCTCTGGCGTCGAGGTCGTGCTCACGCTGCCCTCGTTTCCTCTGCTGAAAAGACTTTCGGGATGACAAGCGCTCGCAGGGAAACATGTACGTTGTTCAGCAGTGAGGTTAAAGGAACAATCTGTAAGCTGTGGCCAAAGTTTTAAACCAACATTAACTGATAGTATGAACAGAGTGAAGAAAAAGTGTTGTCGTGATCTGATCCGTGTTCCCGAGATGTCTACTGAGGTTAGCATGCTAACTAGCTAGCAGCGGCGATTGCTACATTTCACAAGCTCTCTTACATCTTCGTGTAATAAATGGACGGATATAAAATCATGAAAACATTTTTCCGCCGTCTGAATTCAAGTTTCTCGTCTTTTACCGAGCTAAGACGAACTTTATCGGCTCGTAAACTCATCGTAAAACACACTTCAGTCACACTGGATGTAAACTAAGGCCTGCAGTTATCTTACAGTTATGCTTGGTGCTGACAGCTCCGATTTAAAGATGCTCACTGATGATACCGAGCAGCATGCTGAGCTTCAGTTCACAGTAACGTGAAGATATTCTGTCTCTCCACGCTGATGATGTCCGACTCTCTCTCTCTGTCCTCTCCTGATGTGTCCTCTCATCACAGTCCTGGTCAGAGCCGCTGTAAATCACCTCTGTAGTGTAAATCACCTCTGTAGTTTGTCCTCCGTCTTCACATTGACATCTGAGTTTAGTCCCAGTCTGCTGAACCCAGATGATCCGGTGGTGACTCCCACAGCGAGCTGAGGTCCAGGCGGACTCTCATGCGTCTGGCTCCGCAGCTAACTGAGCCACGAGCTAACTAGCTAACGGCACCAAAGCTACGGAACACAGCTACACATTTGTGGGTTTCTCTGGTGATATTATTGCCTCCAGTGTTTTTGTAGCCACCTTTGGATTCTGGACGTATTTTACACGATTTATGGCCTCACCAGTGAAGTGAGATTAAACTTCGGTTCGAGATGGGTTTAAAATGAGATTATCGAAGGTTACATCGAAGGTTTAGACTGAGCTTAGATACAGAATAATGTCGCTGTGACGGTCGGGATGTATTATCGTCTGTAAGAAGAAGAAGAAGAGAGAGCAGACTTGCGTGCCTCTTCTCCTTCATCAGCAGGCTCGTGTGAAGCAGCAGCTGAATAAATTTGCAACTCGTTTTAAATCAAACATGAATCCGTGTTAAATACTGCAAACACTCAGCGGAGCAGCTCTGCGTCTTCCTCTTCTTCAGCGGAGGAAGACGGAGCTGAGCTGCAGCTGCTGGGAGCCGACCAGTCAGCCCAGTACACCGGAGCAACTGGGGCATAAAGAGCCTTTTTTCTGGCTCCACCATCTTGAATCATTTATGTTCTAAGAGGATCTTTTCAGACGGACTTCTTTTATTCCTCAGACAAAGGTCCCAGGTGTCATGGTCGTTCTACAGTTAACAAACCGAACGCTGCAAAATATTAACAATCAAATCAGTTGATTTTATAATTAATGTAGCTGTGCAGCCGTTATTATTGGGTTCAGAACATTTATTATAACGAGGATTCCTTCTCATCATATTAACAGACAGTTCATTGTAACTGAGCCCGCTGTGTTACGATAAGAAGGAGGTCCAGTTAGTGTAGAAGTAAAGTTTCTGTCTGTCAGCGAACAGGGCTGCATGATACTGCAATATTTTGTTTTTCTATTTATATGAAAAAATACTGTAGTTTCCACCAGATAACTTGAGAAGTTCTATTTCTGCAAACCACAGATTCGTCCCAGGCGTTTGTTCAGGAGATCTGGAGACGTTTCCATCAGTTTTCATGGCACCAAAACTGGCTAATCTCTTTTTTGCAGTAAGTCGGACGATCTCCGTCTGTGATCGCGGTATTTTAAACCAAACCACGATGTTTTCTGACTCTAACCGAGTGGTTTCAGTGCAGAGCCCGAGCACAGCGACGAGACAAGACAGGAACAGAAAATTCAACCTAAACAAACGTAAATGTGTCCACGAACGTCTCTGTTAGACTGAAACGTGAAAATGAGAACTTTGCGAGTTTTCCTTTTGTGTCCTGCAGCAAATAAACTGCAGCATGATGTGTTTGTGTCCTGCGATGTCGATGCTGGAAGAGTAATGAGGCAATAATTGACACCTCCAGCTGATTTCATGAACTTGTGTGTTTTTTATAGTTTATGACTTGTAGATCTGCAGCTGGGCTGATTCAGGATGTGAGCCTGAGTTCAGGTTCTTATTGACGATGTCTGTTGATTCCTGCTGCTCAGAGCCGATTTCCTAATTGCTTTACAAGTGAAAAAGGATTTTTATCTTCAGATCAATCTCCACACGATGCACTCAGCAGAATCACAGTTATCTGATCGTGCTTCTTTGTTGTGGTAAGCAGAAAAGACCGTGTGTGTTTCTGATGAAAGATTTAATGAACAGATTTTTAATTACTGTCGGAGTGCCGGTGAGCAGCTGGGCAGTCGAACCGACACCTGGATGACGCTGAGCGCTGCGACCCTGACGGATACAGACTCACGGCGGCCATGTTGCTCTGATTGTTGGAGCTGTGGGAGATTTTGAATCAAGTGCACCTGAACTAGGTCACATGAACTGTATCTGCATCCTGCACAGTTAGACAGGAAGCTCTTCATCGCCGCAGAGCCTCATTTGGAAAGAAAACACAGTTCTGTCTCATTTGCGGGATCCTCGACGCTCCAGAGAGTTTTTGTTTGTTCACACTTTTCGACCGACTTTGAGACGAAAACTCAAATGACTGTGATTTGAAGAAGAAATGTAGCGCCTGAAAAAAGGGACTACTGGGAGATAAAATGTCGGCTTAAAACTGTTTCCTGAGGAAGAGAACCGTCTTTCATGACATGATGCTGAAAAGTCAGTTTTAAATTCACACTTAACACACTGGTGACAAAATATTATGAGGTTCAGGAGGCTTTGGGTACGGAGGGAATAACTGTGAGCTGAGAGTGTTTCTGCAAAACCTCAGATAAGTTTCTATTTCTCTCTCGTCACGACACTGTTTTCACCCTCAGGTTGGATTTAGGCACAAAAACACTCAGTTAGTGTTCAGAAAACATCACAGTTTGAACTAAAATACCTGGTTTGGACGCCACGATCACAATCTGAGATGATCTGAGCCGCTTTTGGTCGCCACAAAACGGTCCACCGGTGTGACTCGAACCCTTTGGCAACACCAAGTCCTCAGTTATCTCCCAGAACACTGAAGTCAGATTTGTTCAGAAAGTTTTAGTTTTATCAGAAAATACAAACTCTGCTCTCAGAGCTGCTGCTGACGGCCTGAAGATGTCGATGTAATCGCCCAATTTTTAATCTCTCATGTTGCTGTAAAATAGCAGAGATCTCCTTCTAATAGTTGATTTTGTATTTTTAATTCTGTGGCTGAAGTGGTTCCCAGAGAGACGAGCAGGACTTTGATTTGGAGCGTTTCGTCCTGGATCAGAACCGAGGACTCACCTGTGTAGCTCACAATTATATTTTCCGAGGTCCAAACACAAAGAAGCGATGCGAGTACAGAAACTGAGAGGACGGAACAGAAAGCAGCGGAAAAACCTGTAACAAGTTAATGCAATTAATCATTATTTAATAGTTTCGTGTGATGATTTCTTCCTTCACCTCCTTCTCATCCTTCCGTCTCGCCTCCCGTGATGAAGAGAGTTTCTACTGGTGGTTGTAAATCTGCCACAATGATCCAACATTTGATCCATTTCATCGGCGCTTCCTCTCCGTCCACTTCGCTGCTGTCTACCCCCAGCGGGACTGGAAAAAATGAAACATTCATAAGTTGACCCATTTGTTCAGCAACGCACCTAGAAAAACAAAAACACAACACATTCCTCCACAAACGGCCGCTCGAAACCTCCGAACGAGAGCGAACCGACTCCGTCTCAACATCTCTTTTGTTTTATTTTCTGTTTCTGGTCCAGTTTCTCTGAATCCATCACTCATCATATTTTCCCTTTTTTCTGCTCAGAAGCTAAATTTAAATAATTGAAATGCTAAAACGTCGCTGATACTCACATCCTAGCTCAAAGCGTACCGAGCGTATTGTTTAGCATTTCATTACTGTGGATTTTGAGGGCAGAGCTTTGTGGAGAAAGAGGCAGCAGCCCAAAAATAAGCCGGTCCCATCGGGGCCGCGGTGAACTGAAGTGTTAAGACACTCAAGTGCACCGCCGCTCAATTATTTAGCGCGCGTGCTGCAGGGATGTTTGCTAGCCGCTGCTAGCTAACAGAACAGCCGGGAGGGAGTCTGGTGAAGACAGCAGGAGCAGACTTTAGATCCAGAGAAGGTATTCGGATGTTTATTGTTTCTCTCGACTTGTTCTGTTGTAGCTCTGAGAGTTCGGTATGCAGTAAAAAGTAGGGC
The DNA here is from genome assembly GCA_963678695.2 of Diplodus puntazzo. NCBI lineage: Eukaryota > Metazoa > Chordata > Actinopteri > Spariformes > Sparidae > Diplodus > Diplodus puntazzo. The sequence continues at coordinate 32,886,648 of OZ023165.1, forward strand.
TTTAAAAAAGTAACGCACGTCCTAAACTGCAATAGCAGCGCTCAGTTAATATCATAAATGTCTGATGCAGAGCCTCAGAAGCTAACGTTCAGTCTGCGCAGGTGTTTCTGCTTCTCATCGTTCTGGACCTGTGATCGGATGGATTCATTTCAACAAACTCTCGTCAGTGTTCCTGACATCCACACGGGACATTAATGACCTTTGGAGGCTTAATGCTAAGCTGCTGTGGATCCTAACAGCTTCCTACTGCACTTGCTGCTAACTGCTACTAGATGCTTACATCTACTGCCGCTGACTGCTGTCAGCGATGTCTTCCCTGATGAATCCTGTCGATGCCCCCCAACCGCATCAATGTTTAGCTGCTGCAAGTGCTGGAAACTGCTGTAAATGCTGCTAACTATGGCTAACTGCTTGATATTGCTAACTGTTGTTGATACTGCTAACTTTTATTTATACTGCCTACTACTCAGGAAACCACCAACTACTATCTTCTCCTGCAGCTGCTAACTGCTGTCGATACTGCTCACTGCTGTTGATACTGCTAACTGCTGTTGATACTACTAACTACTGTCGATACTGCTCACTGCTGTTGATACTGCTAACTGCTGTTGATACTGCTCACTACTGTTGATACTGCTAACTGCTGTCGATGCGTCTAACTGCTGTCGATACTGCTAACTGCTGTTGATACTGCTCACTGCTGTTGATACTGCTTACTACTGTTGATACGGCTAACTGCTGTCGATACTGCTTACTGCTGTCGATACTGCTAACTGCTGTTGATACTGCTACCTACTGTCGATACTGTTCACTGCTGTTGATACTGCTAACTGCTGTTGATACTGCTAACTACTGTCGATACTGTTCACTGCTGTTGATACTGCTAACTGCTGTTGATACTGCTCACTGCTGTTGATACTGCTGACCTCTACTGCTGCTGCTAACTGCTGCTGGCACTGCCTACTGTTGATACTGCTGACTGTACTTGATGCAGCTAGCTTCTAATACCGCTAACCAGTGTTAGCACTCTTGCTGGGTAAACTGCCTGTTGATATTTCTAACCATTGTTGATCATGCTAGCTATTGTTTAACTGCTAACTACTGCTGGTACTGCTAACTGCAGTTGATGCTGCTAACTGCTAACTTAAACGGCTGCATAACCACAAAGATCGATTACTGATCGGCGTGACGGTGACATCATGACCTGTTTGACATATTTGTTGTTGACGTTATTTGTTAGTAGCCAACATGTTCAGTACAGTCACTGATATCAGCTGTGTTAATGTATTGATCGGGCTCTGATAGGCCTGTTCTGAACAGACTATTGGTCTTATGATTGGTGCTAATTATTGGCTATTATTCACCCGTTCATTGTGATCTGATATTAATCTGAGACCAGTTAGTTTTATCCCTTTCATCGCTTTCAATATTCCCATTAGCCTGTTGTTGTACACAGTATAAAGATAACTCTAAACGTGTTGGCTCCATTCGCTCTGGTCTCAGTGAAGGTTTTGAAGTTTTCGAGTGTCTGATTGGATACGACAGCTGCTTTGAGCTGAACCGTCATGTCAAGGTCAGTTTTTATTTCCTACAGCAGTGAACTGTGACGTGAGTGTTTCTTAATGAACTTAAATTGTCTTAGTCAGACCTCAACACAGCGGGACGAAAGGCAGAGTATTAGTGGAGGCTGCTGAGGTCTGTAGTCCTACATCTGCTCAGCTGGCACACACACACACACCACCACACACACACACACACCCATCAAACCTAAACCATCGCTGTAAGGCCTGACGCTGCACAACTGTCTGCTGTCTGGGAAATGACGGGAGAAAGAAAGACGGAGCGTCAGGAAGCGAGTGAGCGAGAATGACAGTGACGGGAAGGAAGAGAGAATATGAAGTGAAGAGTCGACTTCAGCGCATGAAAGTGCTGTGTGTTATGTTTTAAACACCGATATATCATTGACTAATGAAATGCTGGCTCGGCACAATGACTGTAAAGAAATATGAGCATGACGGGGACAAAAAATCAGCGGGTGCTTTTATTTCTCCCGACTAATCAGAAGAGCACATTTCCCATCAAATCTGCTTTTACGGAGCTCTTCAACTCTTTAATTTCTTTAATTTATTGCCATTTTTAACACAGGAAGAAGCAAAGTGAGAGCGCGTCATTGGCATCGTGCAGTGATTCTTTGTTCCATCTTTATTAAAGCGAAGTAAAAACAGGCCGGTAAGATTTTTGACCTTGTTAAACGTTCACATTCACTTTCTCAGCCTGCAGTTGTGTGTCGGCTTTCTTCTGACATTTTTGAAGTGTCGAATTTTGTTCCCGAAATCTTTTCAACAGGTTTCACAAAGTCATGACACATTTAAGAGCTGACCAGCCAATCAACACATCCTCGTACCTGAGCACCTGAATGCTGTCGGTGGATTCAGAGACACTTGCTGTGTCTCAGTTCAGGTCTGCATCCTTCAGAGGAGCATCTGAAGACCAATTACGTCACAATGCTGCGTGAAGGCTGTCCCAGTCTGAAGGCTCCTCCAGATGCTCCTTCTTCTTCTTGTTTTTGGAGGACGCACCGCTACGATCCTTCGTGACCTCACATATCCCAAGATTCTTTGTGCGCCCGAAAAAGGTGACATCGCGTGGCGTAGATCATCACTTTCGCGGGCCTGGGTGGCAGAAATCGTGACGTAAGGGTAAAACATCTGGTGACGCAACCAGGAAATGCTCCAAAGGCGAGACCGTCCCATTTAACAACGGCTGACGAGGTTAACAAGGTCTCTCTGAAGGACTCGCCTTCAAAGACCACAAAGGCCGAGTCCTTCAGAGGATGCAGACCCTGAACTGAGACACAGCAGGTGATCAGCGCTGCAGCGTCCTCGTACCTGAACACCTGAATACTGTCAGTGGATTCAGTGACATCGATCATGCCACAGCGTCCTCGTGACGGGCGTACCTGACCACGTGCTCGCAGCGTGGAGACGTTCAGTGATTTAGGTTGAAATAAATGAAAAAAACAAACCTCAGTGTTGACTTCCACACAGTCCGTCCTCGTTAGCAGTAACACTAAAGTAATCACACTAATGATGATTCTTTAGCAATGAATGACAGGTAGTTATGGCACCGTACAGTTATGTAGCTATAAAATATATAGTTTTACAACAAGGTACACATGCTACCATGCTAAAAGGCTAACAATATGCTAACAGTGAAATTGTGACTGGCCTCCTGCAGAAACACAAAATATAGTAGTGAACTATTTACAGTTATTGCAATTATTAACCAGTAATCAATCATTTTTACGGTGCACTGCGTCCCCCTGTTTTGCTGTAATAATGCCTTCAGCCACTAGAGGTCGCCACCTCACAACAACGTCATCCTGTTTTATAATAAGCTGCTTTCACAGTCGTTTTTTCTAGAGATGACGGGCTGCTAAGCTAGGCTAACCACATCCTGAATGTCTCAACAACACACAAAAAAATGAATGAGTGTATTTTATAAAGATTTAACCTTTGCTTCTAAACATGGCGGAGGCACATTTAACATTTTCCACCATGTTTTACAGCTGGATGCGACTCTGAACACTCTTAATAACAATCTGCAGCGATAAAGTCACATTTATAAATGCAACTTTAACCCCAACCCTTGAACACAACATGGAGTAGTCTCTCCTGAGTTGAAGCGCCGATAAACAATCTGACTGCTGTTTGTTTCCTCTGTGACTCAACTGATCTGATTTTTATTCAACACGCCACCAACAAACTACATTTCCAGACATGCAGGACTCAGTTTTTGAAGTAACAACAGTGTATACAGTAGAAAACACTGAGAGAGAGACGGGAAACAAGATCGCAAGTAAACAAGGTTACATGTGTCTGAAGTTGTAACTCAGGCAGAGTTTGTTCAGGGAGGAAACAAGGAAGCGAAGGAGGAGGAGAAGGAAAGAAAAGCAGCTGAAAATAGAGAAGAACGGGAAGAAGATGAAAGAGCAGCGAACGGGGGCGAGACGAGTCTCCAGTCGCCTCGAATCCTCTCAGGTTTTATATGAGCGAGGTAATTACAGAGGGGGGAGACGGGGGAGGGAGGAGGAGAGAGACAGGTGGTGAGGAGGGAGGAAAAAGAGAGAGTGGGAGGAAAGAGAGAGAGAGAGAGAGATACCATTGTTTGGATGAGGAGAGAGGGAGGGAGAAAAGATGGAGAGAGAGGTGGTAACGAATCAGGTGGGAGGTGAAGAGAGTGATGGAGGGACGGAGGAGAAACACTGGATGAGCGGTTAGGAGAGTGAAGAAGGAAGGAAGGAAAGAAAGAAGGAAAGGAAAAAGGGAAGGAAGAAGATAAAAGGAAAAAGAACAACAGGAGAAAGACAGAAAGAAAGGAAAGAAAAAAGGAGGAGAAGGAGACAAAGAAGGAAAGATGAAGGGGTAAGGAAAGACAGAAAGGAAGGAGGAAAGGTGTGTGTGTGTGTGTGTGTGTGTGTGTGTGTGTGTGTGTGTGTGTGTGTGTGTGTGTGTGTGTGTGTGTGTGTGTGTGTCATGCCTCCGTCCTGCAGCAGGTGGTGCTGTTTCTGTTTCACAGATGGATGAACTGTGTTTGTTTCTTCTTCATCTCCGTCACACTGTTTGAAATCAGAACCAGAACTCTGGACCAACATGTTGTCGATGTTTACGTCTGAAGGTTCCTGTAGATTAAATGAACCAGTCGAAAAGTGTGTGTACAGTGTGTGAATGTTACTCAAGCCACATTCAGAGACAGATGGATGTTAAATACAGTCACATTTTTTATTGGTTTAGGTGGACAAGAAACGAGGTGGAGACAGATGTTACACCTGTTTACCTTAAAGTCCTGGAGGCAGTTCAAAACTTTACTCCAGATGTTTTGAGTATCTGTGTGACTTCTCCTCTCTACATCTGAACTTTCTCCTCCTCACAGCTTCAGAACAGCCTCGTTACTTTAGTTTGATGCCTCTGAGGTGAATTCTGGATTCTTGTTATTTCCCAGCATCAGCAGACTGATGTGGACCTATCAGAGCACATCACGCACGGCAGACGCAGCGAGACGAGACAAAGACGTAAAAGCCGTAAGAAGCCGTAAACAGACAGAGAGGGAGACTGGAATGTGGAGAAAAGGCGTGTTAGTGTCTCGTATCTGCAGAGAGTTTCTGATTTTCTCTCTTTGTTGCTGCTCGGGACGCTTTACCAACCCAACATGTGTCTGTTTGACGTCCTGGGAATGAGACTCAACAATCAGCTGTCTTTGTGGTGCGTTCAGGAACAGCTGGGACAAATCCTACTGATTCTACCTTTAACTTTAATAGTCTTTGAATTCTATTAATATGACGTGAGCTTCAGTTAGCTTTGACCACAAATGTCCTTCAGAGGGAGACTTTTTACTCTGAGACTCTGAGTACATGTCAGAGCTGTAATCTATTACTTTACTGGAGGAAACGAGCTGAGTCAGAATTTCTACTTTTACTCGGAGTGCTCTGATGGATTTATAGATATTCGTCTTTTAATCTTGTTTCACATCAAAGCTCAGTGAAATGCTGCTTGGAGCAGACTGACCTTCTGTCCTCAGACTTCAACAGCTGACCTACTGACAGCTACACACACACACACGCACTCTGACACACACAAACACACACACACACGCCGTCTCACACACACACACACACACACACACACATACACACACAGCTCTCAAAGCTGTGACCTTGAAGAAAAGAGCGAGGCGTCGTGTCTTTCTGTTTTCTGAATCGGACCAGCAGGACTTCAGCGTCTGTGTTCCTGCTGCGTTTGAAGCCTGTCGGATCGGTCGGTGTTTTCAGAGATGAGTTCTTCCTCTGCCGTCCTGCAGGAGGTCGCACAGTTCTCGCTCTCAGGCTGAAATGAGCTGAGAGTGACGGCTGACGTGTGTCGTCGGACATTTCCACAGAGACGCTGCGGGAGGAGAACCAGCGGACCGGGCTGTGTTCACCGGGTCACATCGCTAAATCCTATCCTGTGCTCCACGGGGCAGGTCACCACTGTGAGTTGTGTGTTTGTGCCTGAGGCTGCAGTGCACATACACACAGCTCTCATGTTGTGTTCAAATACAGCCAGAAGCCTGTTTGTTTCTGTAAAGCGGTCCACCGGAACAGCATCACACCTGGTACGGCCCGATCGTGTGGCCATGTTTGTTTTGTGTTTTTACTCAGACGTCTCTCCCACGTTCTCCCCCTCCTCCCTCACCTGCACGTGGAGGTCCACACCTGATCCTCCTCCCCACTGAGGCCCGGTAATATAAAGTTCTGCTGGTGCCAGTGGGCCGGGCAGCTGTGGTCCGCAGGAGCCGGACTGGCTGAGCTACATTCTGTCTTTTCCCTCTTTTACGCCCGTTTTCATTCCCTATGTTTCTCCCTCTGCACCTTCACTCCTCTACACTGTTGGTAGACGAAACATGTCAACTACATCACCCACAATGCAACTTTAGCCACACTAATCAATACTGTCTGACTTCCTGTCAGCGGCAGATCAATCCACACTCAGTGTTTATATCCAGAGTACTCGAGTAGAAGTACCTCAGATTGGCCGTGTGCTTCAGTAAATGTAGGAATTGATCTGCAGAGTTAATGTGAGCGTATGATTGATTGCATGTTTCAGCGGCGGGGTCAGAGGTCAGAGGTCAGAGGTCGGGTGAGGACAGATTCTGTGTGTTCAGCAGGTCCAGTGTTTCTGCTCCACTGCTGTGTTTTTATTCTGGTTCCTAAAAAGCTCATGTTGGATTTAATATTAAGCGTATTTAATAAAGAACTGAGTTTCTGCGGCCGGCCGTGCTGCTGCTCCCTCCGGCTGCGTCGGCTTTTTCTACTTTTAAAATCCACATCGGCTTCTGTAGTTTGAGTTAACACAGCAAAGACGGCCTAAACGCAGGCGCACTGCATCATGGGAAACAGATGACGGAGCGTGCACACTGCACAGAGCAGTCGGAGGTTTCATTTTCCTGTCGCTGCTCTTGAAGTGCCCTTGAGCAACTCGCTGAGCGGTCGTCAGGGAGCAGTTAACAGAAATGATTCGGAGCAGGAACGAGCTCCGTCCTCAGAGAACGCCGGGACGCTCTAAATGGTTTTAATGAGTTTGGCTTCAGGACAGAAACAACTAACTGGCGAACGGAACCAAATTAAAGGAGAAATCCGCCCTGAATTTGAATGCACGTGTGTTTAGTTTGTGTCACGCCGAATAATTGATTCTAAATGAATCGCTCGTTAAGCAGTGAGCCGGTCGGATCGCAGTTCAGAGCGCCCGGTGCCCGTAGTGACTGTTACCGGAGCCAATCACATTATACAGCAATTATAATACATCGATTTACATTTTAACCTGTCGTGTTCAGCGGAGATGTGTTCAGTACGGAACATTCACAGCCTTCAGGCGTCAGCATGAGGGATGCATGCTGGGAAAATAATGAGATCTGCTGACACCTGATTAAATCTGCGGGGCATTCGAGAGACGCAGCGCAGAGCGAAACGTCTTCACTCGACATTCCTGCTAATAAAAACATAACGCGTGCAGAGACGTTCGTGTCAAACGTGGCGTGAACATTTCTGACAGATCACATGTTCATCAGCTCACTGTCGTGTGTGGAGGTGGAGGTGGAGGTGAAGGTGGAGGTGAAGGTGGAGGTGAAGGTGGAGTCACATGTCAGAGACGAGGCTGCCAAGGGAAACTCTGAGTTTGTTCCCAATCACTTACTTTTTCTTTTATCGTACATACAGCAGCCGACCTTACATTTTGAATTAGTGCAAGTATTCCTACTGTGAAGCATTCAGACCATCAGTGGATAAGTGTTTTCCCAGAATGGTGAACTGGCCCTTTAACACAGTTCAGTCTGGATGTTGTGTCTCTGTGAAGCTGTAAAGGCGTTTTCTTTTTTTATGGGATAATTGTTTCTGTTCTAAATGGGGTGTTACTTTCTGCGTCAGCGTGAAATGACTTCCTGTTTCTGTTTGTGGTCGCGTCTTCTCTGATCTCCTCCTGCAGCAAAGCACCGAACACAGAACACAGAACACAGAACACAGAACACAGAACCAGCTCGGCACCGCTTTGAATCTCAAGTCGTCCAAATCAACTGAGGAAATGTCTCAATTTCATAAAACTTGCAGAGTTGAACGCTGCAGAGCTGAGTGTCCTCAGGTGACCCCAGCTGTTGGACACACACACACACACACACACACACACACTCACTCTCACACACACACACACACACACACACACACACACACACAGAGGCGTCAGGTGCACTTTCTGTAGGCACACCTGCAGAATCACATAACTACCTCGTCTGTATGCGTATTCACTGGCTGGACTAATTCTTGCTGTGTGTGTGTGTGTGTGTGTGTGAGTGTGTGTGTGTGTGCGTGTGTGTGTGTGTGTGTGTGGCGCAGTACGGCTCTGCAGTGCATCTTCAGCAGATTAGATTTCTTTCAGCTGAATAAAAGCTCGTGTTTAGCACGTTAGCAGGTTTTTGTGTTTTCCAAAGCGTCGAACTGTCCGGCGCCCTCTCGCCCTCGTGGTCACGTGACTAATGAGATGATGTCACAGAAGGTTCTGATTCATGTTCACATCCTGGCTCCTTCTGACAGGTTCTAACTACCTAAAGCTAAAGACTAACTTAAAGTATAAACAGATTTGAGGGTTCATCTATCGTGTCTCTTAGAATCAGGTAGTGCCGCCCTGTCGGCCCTGCTGCCCTCTGCGTGATGTCAGTGAAACAGATGCTTCAGGTCATGTTGGTGAAATTCAACGAACAGGCTGCTGGTGCAGACGAGAGTTAAGAGTTATGTAACTGCAGCTCTATGAATTCTGCACGACATGCAGGATCTCACGCCCGCACTGTCAGTGCATGAACATGGTGGACAACAGCTGCTGAGGTGGAATCAAATCAAGTCAGCGGCCATGTGAGGGAGGCAGGTGGAAGCTGAAGCTGGTGTTAGGCTGCTCTGTTAAAACACTGTCAGTGCTCAGGTCTGTCCATGTTCAGGTCTGTCCATGTTCAGGTCTGTCCATGTTCAGGTCTGTCCATGTTCAGGTCTGTCCATGTTCAGCTCTGTGGGGCGTCCAGTCTTACAGTCCTCACAGACTCTGAGCTCAGGCTGCATCTTGCACAGGAGAGGAAGCTTCACAGATTTCCTTTCTCTAATCTCAGACATGAAAATACCGTGGCAGGATGTATTGATACAGGATATCATTAAGATTGCTGCGCCAGAGGGAACGCTGCAGCGCCGCGCAGCAAAATGGAGACTGTGGAGCAACAACTTCACTGTAAATACTCAGAACAGAGGCAGAAGAAACGTCTGAACGAGACGCTGATCAACGTGTCTGTCAGTTAGTACGTCAACGACAATAAGCTAGCTAACGTTAGCCTCCATTGTTTCCTGTCATTCAGCAGCACGTCAGCGGCTCTGGCTCCAGAAGTGCTGATGGAGTCACACAGATCTTGACTCCTGAATATGTTGAATATGTCAGATGTTATCCTGGCAGCTGTGAGCAGCTCAGGAGGTTCAGACAGGATCTGTAAACCCTGAAGCTCCTGCAGCCTGAGCCTGGCCTGAGAAGAGCGCTGTTCCTGGAAAGAGATGTTCCTCTTGAAATGTTAGCCACGCTGCTAGCATGAGAAAAAAGGTCATAGTTCATTCTTAGTCCCCAGAGGATGAGTCCTTACGACCCGTTACATTTCCTGCGGCATCATGAAGTTTCACTGCTGAAAAAAACAGCATAGACCAGCATCAAAACACAACATGCTGGTCTTGCTAGTGACTAGTTTTTTTCAGCAGGGTTGTGGTTCAGAGTGACCTGTAGAAACACAGTGGCCTCAGCTGTTCTTTGTGTTCAGTGTTGATCAGCTAACGTTAGCACGATAACAAGGTTGTCACTGTTAGCATGTTAGCATGTTAGCATGTTGTTATTTAGTTCAGATGCAGAGAGCTGCTGATGACCAACCAGATCAGTCACACCTCCTCATTTCCTTTCTGTGATTTGTTACCATAAGTGTGTGTGTGTGTGTGTGTGTGTGTGTGTGTGTGTGTGTGTGTGTGTGTGTGTTGTATTTAATTTAACTCCTTCTCTGCACCGCCAGAATTATTTCAATTACGTTGCATTTTTCTCCGAAGCTGTGTGTGTGTGTGTGTGTGTGTGTGTGTGTGTGTTGCATTCCTCTCCATATGCCTCTGATCCTGGCCCCTCCCACTCTTTGCTGAAATCGGTGACAGCATGAAACCTGCGTCGTCATGGCAACACCTCACTTGACTCCTGCTATCGTCGCTCCTCCGGCCCCTCCCCACCCGTTACACGGCAACCGTTTCCAAGCAACATCCTCCTCTCCGCCCCTCTCTCCTCTCTCTCTCTCTCTCCCTCGTTTTCTTTTTCTTTCTCTCTAATTGTACGAGCTAAAGTTGATAATGAGAACCATGATCGAGGGAACAAAACAGAGGATGGAAGGAAGGAAGGGAGGAAGGAGGAGAAGGATGGAAAATAGAGGAGGGGAGGAGGAAGTATAGAACAGTGCAAAGACAAGAATGTAGGATGGATGGAAAGAGAAACATGGAAAGGGAGGGAGTGGGATGATGGGGAGCTGTAGAGAAACGGAGGAGGAGAGAGACGAGGAGAGATTCTGTATTTGGAAAATATGGAGAGAAGAAGAAGAAGAAAACAAAGCAAATAGAAGGAAATAGGATAAGAGAATAAAAGAGGACAGGTTGGAATAAAGAAGGGAAGAAGAAAAGAAGAAGGGAGAAGATGGACAGAATGAAGAAAGAGAAAGGGATGGAAACAGAAAGGATGGAGGAGTGGACGGAGGGAAAGATGCAGAGTGGGACGATAGAGAGAAAATGGGGGAAGATAGTGAGATTTGTAAATAATGGATGTGTAGAAAGTGAGGGATAAATAAAAGCTGTCATTTACATTATTAATAATCTTTTCTTTCTTTCATTATCTCACTTTCCCTCTTCTTTCCTTTCCTCTTCCACCACTCTTCTACCTTTTCCTTCTCCTCCCGTCTTTCCTTTCCTTTACCTTCCCTTTCTCAAATCACATTGTGTCATCGACGACTGAGCTGTGAGCAGAATTTGGTTCGTTCCAACCGATTTCTCGATTTAAAATCACCGTAGTTACTTAAAGTTTCGATGTTTTCCTGACGTCTCTTTCTGTTGGTCCGTCAGCTCACCGGACCTCAGAGCCGTGTCCACCTGAAGAAACCAGAACTTTCTGTAGTTCTGAAATTAGCCGTGGAGCTGAAGAGGTTCTGAGGTTCTGGGCCTGAACGTCTGTGTGAACCTGGACTCAGAAAACAACCACAGTGACTGAAGAGATGAAATGTTTGTTACCATTTAACTACAATCTGTTCCAAATGACCTTTTTCATAAACGTAAAGGTGCAGTATGTAGTTTTATTGAAGAGAAAGATCTTCATTGGCTGATAAATAAACTGAATAAACAAACTGAACTTAAAGGACAACACAATTTATACTGTTTTACTTTGTTTACATGTGGCGGACCCTGCCACCTCTCTGGGACCTTCTTCTCCTCTGAGAGCAGTTTGTTGATTCACTGATGGAAAAGATACATATTTCTGAGTTTGTATTATTACCTCATTAATATTGTAAATATTAACTTCTCCAAAACTACATAATGTCCCTTTAACTGTTTTTCTCTGTATAAACTCATCCACAGACAGACGGAGGACGATGGTCCTGGTCTCTGGTGACCCGTCCATCGTCCGTCCGTCCACCTCAGCGCAGTAAATTTAGCGCCTCATTAACTTGAAAAGTCGTCGCCGCTCCAGGCAGAGGTCACATTCGTCTAACGTCTTCAGAATAACAAATGATTAATAATTGAAAGTTGTATCTGCGACAGCGTTGTTGGTCTGTGTGTTTCCTTTGACCTCAGGTAACCTTCACTCAGCAGGTCAGCAGCTCACCTTCAGTTTCTTTCTTTTGACTCCATGTTCTGTGAAAAGTGAGTGGACTGGTTCGATAGAGATAGACAACAGACTGAAGGACAGAAAGAGATGGAAAAAAATGAACGATGGAGAGCTGGGGAGAATGAATGGAGCAGCTAGAAGAGTGAGGAGAGGAGGAGGAGGAGGAGGAGGAGGAGGAGGAGGAGGAGGGCAGCTTATGAAAAGTAATGATGAATTATAGAAGCTTGTCCCGAGGCTGAAGAGTCACCATGGAGGGAGGAGAGGGAGGAGGATTGATGGATGGACGGACGGAGAGAAAGCAAAGACAGACAAAGAAAAAAAGGACAAAAAGCGATTTAAAAAGAGGAAACAGGCTGAGAGAGAGTGATGGTGAGTGGAAGGAGAGGAGAGCAGATACAGGACGACGAGGAGGATGTGCGGGTCAATACATTTTGTCACAGTGCAGAAAAATTATGGAATACCCCTGCCTCCTGTTGCCGTGGAAACCAAGGGGAAGCTGTTTCATGTTTTACGCTTTGTTGCTCACGGTAACCGTCCTGAGATTGAAGGACGGATGAAGAGAGAGAGAGAGAAAGAGAGAGAGAGAAACATAGATGGGAGGATTGAACAAAGGCTGGTGTTGCCGTGGTGATAACATAATAATCACCCATAATCAGTATGTTGCTCATGATGTGATCAGTATGGAGCCGAACTCGATCACATGAAGAGAAAATGTTCGTCACCGCTTGGTTTCAGTAGGTTAGCCACGCGAGCTAGCAGCAACTAACGGGACATCAGCTCTGTACTGAAGTCATGAATCACCCGAAACACAACTCCACCCTCTCCACCCTCTCCACCCTCTCCCTCCAGGCCGTCACAGCTGCAACACGCTCGTTCTACACAATCCTCTGGCATTTTGTGGTCAGTTTGTGTCTCTTTGTAGTCAGTTGGTGTCTCATTGTAGTCGTTTGTGTCTCTCTGTAGTCAGTTTGTGTCTCTTTGAAGTCGTTTGTGTCTCTCTGTAGTCAGTTTGTGTCTCTTTGTAGTTGTTTGTTTCTCTTTGTAGTCAGCTTGTGTCTCTTTGTAGTCAGCTTGAGTATCTTTGTAGTCAGCTTGTGTCTCTTTGTAGTCGTTTGTGTCTCTTTGTAGTCAGCTTGTGTCTCTTTGTAGTCAGTTTGTGTCTCTTTGTAGTCGTTTGTGTCTCTTTGTAGTCGTTTGTGTCTCTTTGTAGTCAGTTTGTATCTCTTTGAAGTCGTTTGTGTCTCTTTGTAGTCAGCTTGAGTCTCTTTGTAGTCAGCTTGAGTCTCTTTGTAGTCAGCTTGTGTCTCTTTGTAGTCAGCTTGAGTCTCTTTGTACTCAGCTTGAGTCTCTTTGTAGTCAGCTTGTGTCTGTTTGTAGTCAGCTTGAGTCTCTTTGTAGTCAGCTTGAGTCTCTTTGTAGTCAGCTTGTGTCTCTTTGAAGTCGTTTGTGTCTCTTTGTAGTCAGTTTGTATCTCTTTGAAGTCATTTGTGTCTCTTTGTAGTCAGCTTGTGTCTTTTTAATCAGTGTGTGTCTCTTTGTAGTTGTTTGCTTCTCGTTAAAGCTGTTTTGTGTTTCTTTGAGGTCAGTTTGTACGGAGCCCCCTAAAGGTCATACGAGAATTGTTTTAGTGACTTTCCTCACGATATTTGCCATTGAACACACCTCCAGTTTCTTCTGTTGCTCCTGCAGGGTCACTAATCCTCCTCGGACAAGATGCATAAAACTTCAACTTGATAAATGACAGAAACTCTTCTATACACAGAAACAGAAATATGCGTATGCATTATATTTGTCAGAATCAGCCTGAATCCGTCGTTTGGACAAACAGCCAGTCTGATATTTGTAGCTGGCTGCATGTTTCTCGTCGGTTCACAGTGATTTGTTTTAGTATAATTTCCTGAGAAGTGTTAACCTGCAGTATGATGTCACAAACCTTTAACTACACAGTCCTCACACACTGACTTACTTTGAAGAGGACAGTTTGATATTTTGGGTGATTTTGCCGCCCTGAGGTCACATCATCAACACACTCTGAGCAGTCAGCTGTCACTCATCACTGCTGCTGTCACACTCTCTGCAGCCAATCAGCATCTCATCACTGAAAGAAGAAGAAAACACTCTGGTCTCTGTTTCGATGGTGTTTCAGTCCACAAGATTCTCATTTCATGGTCGTTAGATGCCAGCAGACACTCAAACAGTTGCAGAAGTCTCAGTTTTCGCGCTACCTGAAACTAATCTGGGGTTTCGTTCATCATGTTTTGGATGTTTTTGTCTTCTGCAGCAGAAACTGAACAGATTGTTCCAAGTGTTGTTTCACAGAAGCAGCTTCTCTGCTAACGAGCAGCAGCTCAGACTGTCGGACTGCAATCAATAAACCTCACAAAGCTGTTTGTATGTAAATGTATGTGTAGATGTCTGAGCTGGAGTCCTGTCTGACTTTTATCTGTGCAGTGATAAGTAAACTCTGAGCTCTCCTCCCGTCGGTAAACGGCTCCGGATCAGCATTTTTAAAAAGTGACCTGGAGAAAAAAGGCTTACTATCAACTCACAGAGCAGTGAGTTAACTTACATCAGATGATAAAACCTGTCTGCCAGCTAATCATGTGAAGCCGTTTACGTTTTATTCTCTCAGACAACATCGACCCATTGCTAACAAAACAGATTATATTTGTTTCGGTTGAATTTTCTATTTCTCTCTGTGCTCGTCCTCTGCTGAGCTTCAGGCACAACAACCACTTGGTTCAGATCAGAAATCATCACGGTTCTGAACTGGCTGTTAAATGTCCCCAGATCTCTTTGAAAAACATCTGGTTTTCTCATCATAAAAAAAACCAAAGACTCAGACGACGGTCAGCTGATTTGCAGCTTCGTCGGCTGTGATAACTCCGTCTCCTTCCCTTCCACCTCCGGATATGAAAGTCCGAATAAGCACATACTGTAAATCTGATATGCTACGTTTGGAGGCGTATCTGTGGTTTGCAGAAACTTTAACTGTGAACATTATATCCTGCTGACTGCGCTGAAATCTCCACATTTTGCAGTGTTGAATCTGCCCGTGTTGTGGATGTGAGGCCTGATCTGTGGCGCAGCAGTCATGACGAGCTGATGAAGGATCAGTGTGAGTGTTTGTCTTCAGAGGCGAAGAGCTCCAGGCTGATTAAACGATCACAGCCAGCAAGACACAGATTTATACGAAGTCGCGTAGAGAAGCAGAGGGAGCGGTGAATAATGTTTAATCTCTCTGAATGATCATTTTTATGTGTATAACATTTATCGGATCAATACTGTCTCCTCTGCTGTGAATCATATCGATGAGTGTTATTCTGAAGTGATCTGAGAGAGTGAACGACTGCAGTCGAGCTGCTGACGACGTTCATTTTGACATTCATGCCAATAAACCAGAGAGAGAGCGAGATAATGGAGCGAGGCAGGCTTCATTAGTGCTGTTTTTATCAGTATTGATTAGCCTCCTGCTGAAGCTGTGGTGATACACAATGGAGCTGAGATTTATCAATAGACGGAGGGAGAGAGAGAACAACAGAGCGAGGGGACAAACACTCCTTAATCCATACCAACACCCCCTTCAAAATAAAAGACATTTTACATTTCTGAATTGATCGACTGGAGTTTGGAGTTTCGAGGAAGTTATGTTATTTTCACTTTCACAGCAGAAGTTTGGAGTTTGGGAGGCTCGGTGTTTTAACAAATACCCAGAAGTCAAGCTTGAGTAAAAGTAAAGATATCGTGTTAAAATCTAACTTCTGTAAAAGTGAAGTGAAATGATGCTTGAGTTAAAAGTCTGAGAGTATCGGATGATAAATTTGCTTCTGTTGTAAAATTAAGAGTAAATTATAAATATATTTACACATGTATACGAGTCGTCCAATTATCATGTCAAATATGGATACATTGATTTAATGTTATCAGATATAGTGATATATAATCCATTTTTCTAAAAAATACATCTTTGGCTCTGTTGCAGCATGTAATCTTCTTAACTAATATCTAAAGTTGGAAGATCAATGTAGTGGAGTGGAAAAATAGAAATACTCAAGTAAAGTACCAAACTGTATTCAAATATAATTGTACTTGAGCATAATTAATAATATGATATTCTGAAACAGGCGTTCTGCATAATTTACTTTTTCTTAGATCAGACTCCATGTTTCTACTCAAAGACAGAAAGAAGTTCATGTAGAACATTTGCTGAATTAACAAGAAGGTCCAAATAATGCAGAATGAGTCAGAGACAGAGTTTCACAGAGTTTATAAAGTGTCTCCAACTCAACAACTCACTAAACTGACACATTTGTTAAGGGAGTCTGGGGACTTTCTCCACGGGGACAAAGAAGGAGCCTATATTGTTCCTGTTTAGTGTCTTTGTAACATGTGACATGTTTAGATCAATAACATGTTTCTTCTTTCATAAATGGAGTGTAAATGGTGAAATCAGTGTAAACAGTGTGTTCAAACAGCTGATCAATGTTGGCAGGTAAGACTTTAGCACTTTAGACACAGAAGCAGACAGGCTGGTACAGACATGCTGCCACAAACTGACACTTTTTACAAGGAGACAAACAACTGCAGCTGAAAGATTTAATGCTGAATTTACAACAAGGACACAATGAGTTACAATCAGTCAGACGAGAAGTTTCACATTGTTATAAAGTTTTACGCTACTCAACAATTCCTAAAATTAGCTGATTTGTTAAGGGAGTCTGGTGATGTTGTGTTAATAGTCGGATTCATGTATTACATTTAATGCAGAATTTACTAGAAGAAGACAATGAGTTAGAATCTGTTTCACAATGGTTATAAAGTTTGTTTTAACTCAAAAACTCTTAAAATCACTACATTTGTTTAATGGAGTCTGGTGCTGTTGTGTTACTGGTTCAATGGTTGGATCAGCTGACTTCTTCTTTGTCTTCTTCTTCTTCTCTTCTCTGTCTTGTTCTTGTTCTCCTTCTCCTTCTCCTTCTTCTTCTTCTTCTGAAATCTCACTTTTCTTCAGGATTTTCCCCTCTGACACTTTGAACCACGTACAGAAACCCATCGTGTGCGTTGCTCTCAGTGATGTAATCTCTGATACGTCTAAAATCAGTCAGTCTCTCTTCAGATTGTGGACACATCGGACTCAGAGAGAAAGAGTCATCGCTGCTTTCCAGATGTGTGACGAGCCCAGCTGTTCTGCTCTGGACTCTGATGCAGCAGTTTTGTTTGAGGATCTGGAACGATAGCTGCCTTTTCTCCCAGCTTTTGAAGCTGCTGGTGTTCATGATGAGAAGTATAAAAAGGATAAGACGCTCTCTGAAGACGAGCCGATGTTTGTTGCTACAGCGCCACATTAGCAGACATTCACCAGAACCCGCCGCCGCCACACACGAGCAGAAGTCATGAGTCATTTCAGGAGCATTCCTCAAACAGTCGTCACCTTTCTGTGAGCAGCGCCTCAAACTCTTGATGTACGAGGACTTTGATGAAGAGATGATGCCGAGGTGCATTATGGGAAGTGTTGAATCCAGTTGTTTTGACTGAAGCCGTGTTCAGATCTGCCTCCTCATTTATTTCATCAGTGCTGACTCAGCGTGACTTTCAATGCCGAGTCATCGTTAGCTCTGATTACAGTATTTCTTCGTTCTGATTAGACATGTAGCTCCAGACATCCTGTCCTGCAGGAGAAGTTCAGATACTGATGTACAAACAGACTCTGGTAAAAGTAGAAGTTCTGATCCAGCTCGTTTCCTCCAGTAAAGTAATAGATTACAGGCTCTGACATGTACTCAGAGTCTCAGAGTAAAAAGTCTCCCTCTGAAGGACATTTGTGCTCAAAGCTAACTGAAGCTCATATTAATAGAACTCAAAGACTATTAAAGTTAAAGGTATAATATCAGCAGGATTTGTCCCAGCTGTTCCTGAACACACCACAAAGACAGCTGATTGTTGAGTCTCATTCCCAGGACGTCAAACAGACACATGTTGGGTTGGTAAAGCGTCCCGAGCAGCAACAAAGAGAGAAAATCAGAAACTCTCTGCAGATACGAGACACTAACACGCCTTTTCTCCACATTCCAGTCTCCCTCTCTGTCTGTTTACGGCTTCTTACGGCTTTTACGTCTTTGTCTCGTCTCGCTGCGTCTGCCGTGCCTGATGTGCTCTGATAGGTCCACATCAGTCTGCTGATGCTGGGAAATAACAAGAATCCAGTATTCACCTCAGAGGCATCAAACTAAAGTAACGAGGCTGTTCTGAAGCTGATCAGAATCAGAAATACTCTTCAGGATCCCTGAAGCATCAAGTTCCCGCCGTCTGTTTCTTTACATAACGTAGATTTCTGACGTAGGTTCTGGTCCGACTGCGTGCTGAATGTCAGCTGCTCAGGTTTGACCTTTTTTAAAGGAGAAAAAACAAAAAACAAAATCTGTCTCTTGAAAGTCAAACGTTGTAGAAGAGCAGAGCTAAATTGCTGAAGTTGCCCTTTCAGGGTAAAATTCATCTGTTCTTACATCACATAGCAGACGCACATTTGTCCTTCAGCATTAAAGGGAAAGTCAATTTTATTAATAAACTGTCATAGAGGACGACTGTGATCAGTAGTTCATCTTCCTGTGATGGGAAACTGGAAGAAAAGGTGAGGAGCAAGACAGGAAGTGATTACTGATGCACGATATCTATCAGACAATCCAACAATCAGCCCATTATCAGACAATTTACATTATCCGTTATTGGCAGATAAATACATCGAGCTGATAATACAACTGCTTCTGTTGACTTAAAGCTGCAGTCTGGAGTTTTGAGAAAAAAGTGGACTTGATTGAATATTGACATTAGAATGATACAGCTCCCAGGTCAGTCCTTCTTCCTCTCTGCTGCCTCCTAAGCCCCTCCCACAGAGCAGGAGCCTGCCTTGTATAAGCAGGCTTGTAACCATGGTAACAGAGGACGCCAGATAACCAACATGGCGCTTTAAAAATAACAACAACAACAACATAAACCCTGATTGTTCTATTTCTAACCAATACAACTAAATTACAGTAAAGTGCCTCATGCAGATCACTGTAGATATCCAGAGTAACAATCAATATTCCTCACATGCTGTAGACGAGTTACCAGGTGATCATTCAGGTGATCATCATCACCTGCTGCCTTTCTGGAGCATGAGGAACGTTATTTCTCTAAAACTGATTCAACCACTTCAGAGTGTCCTGAACACAAACTAACATTATTATAACTGCCCGCTCACTGAAAGACACTTTTACTGACCAGCAGCCATAAACACAAAGCTAAACACCGGAGTTAGCATACAAGCTAACAAGCTACATTTAGCAACAAGCTACGTAGCTCGACTGCAACATCGTACAGCGATATGAGCTATTGCCAGTATTACTGTAACCGCCGCCATCTTAGCCTTGTGGTTACAACATAGAGTGAAACATCCAGCAGGTTTTTACCTGTCCAGCAGAAAAGTTCCTCACAGATCCCGCTGATCCTCCAACTCTGAAATGACTCCGATATTTATCCTGGTTTTCTCTCCGGCTCAGTCCAGTTCTTTGTTTTTACTCTGCTTTTCTTCATCAGTCTTCTTATTTCTTCTCTTTGAGTGGGGGGGGCATGTTTCTACTCTGTTGTTGTTGTCTGTTCTCCGCCATTGTTTACAGGTTGAGCTTGAACATATCTGACCAGGTGAGAGCAGACACTAGGAGGGGCACTGCCAGCGGCGTGTGAACAAGAGTGATTGACACTTCAAAGACACACCCCTTGGCTCTGATTGGTTGTGTTGAGACGGGAGCGGTGGATTATTACAATTACAGCCGCTGGGCGGAGCCACAGACAGCTGACCTGTATCTGATTCTACTGTCAGATCATAATGACAATTTTAGCAAATATAGCAAAAAATAGTTGCAGACTACAACTTCACAAGCTGCAGCGTCTCCACACAGCAGTCACTCTTATGCACCTTTGAAAGTTGTTTTTTGAGCAGCCAATAAACACAGAGGATTAAAAAAGAGCATTCATGACGTAGAGCTGCTGCACCTGCGTAGAGCCACGCGATGTAGACAAGAGCCACACGTGTGATCAGTACAGCTGACACACACTGGACTGGACTGAGACATGGCAAGAAAACCCGAAGTGGAATGTTGAGTTGGAGTTTTTTGTTGACGGCCTTTTTAAAATTAGAAAATGAATGTTTGAATGACCCAAGAACAACAACAGGATGTGTAGGGGGATATTTCATTGGTATTTATTCTTGTAAAGTTTGATTTAAACATTTGACGTGAAGAAAACTACAAACTAAAGAAAAACAAAAACACTGAAGTACAAATTAAAACTCAGTGGTTCAAACTGGCACCAGGCGTGAATTTTAAAAAAAAGCATAAAAATGTTGTTTTATGTTTTACTATAGGCATAAAAAAAAATCGCCTCCACAAGAGACAGATCATCATTTTGTAAGTTTGAAGAAAAGAGGAAAATATAAAGAGAGAGAGAGAGAGAGAGAGAGAGAGAGAGAGAGAGAGAGAGAGAGGTGGGAGGAAGTGATGGAGGAGGGAGGATGATGACGAAGAGGGAGGAGAGGAGAAGGGTGGAGAGAGGCGCGCACAGAGCCGGAGAGAGAGGCTCAGCGGCAGCACTGGATAGTCGCTCTGTATCTCTCTCTCTCTCTCTCTCCCTCACCTGTCTCCCTCCCTCACCTGTCTCTCTCTCTCTCTCTCTCTCTCTCTCTCCTCGCTCTCCTGCTGCCTCCTGTTGTTGTTGCAGCGCTGATCAGCAGCAGCAGCAACAATGTGGTGCATCAACTGCGCCTCGGACAAAACCCCCGCGATCCTGCACAACAAGCTGCTGTACTGGTAAGAGAACGACCGAGGAGGAGAGGAGGAGGAGGAGAGGAGGAGAGGAGGAGGAGAGGAGGAGAGGAGGTGTCTCTGCCTCCTCCACACTCTCCCTCCGACTCGCTGCGTGTTTTTCCGCCGCTGATGGCGCACTGCTGCGCGGCTTCTGCCTCCTCGTCGTGCGCTCTGGGTTGTAAATCTTAATGAAATGCGACACGCTGCTCCGGGCTGCTGCTGGTTGTTGTTGCTCTTGTTGCTGGTGATGTGGTCGCACTGATCTGAGCTCTGGTTGCTCTTGTTGCTCTGGTTGCTGGTGATGTGGTCGCACTGATCTGAGCTCTGGTCGCTGCTGTGAGCGTCGCTCCAGCGTGCGGTGCTGGTCAGCTGCTGATGTGCGCCAGAAAAAAAGAGGTGATTGTGCTCCTGGTGACCTGTGGTGCGTGTGTGTGCGTGATTCTGTCTCCTTTACCTGTCTCTCTCTCTCTCTCTCTCTCTCTCTCTCTCTCTCTCCCTGTCACAGCATGTCTCTCTACCTTTGGATCTCATTGATGGACGACCTTAAACTCTGAAATCGGTTTTGAAGGAATCTGGATTAAAAAACAAAACCAAAATCTGCTCTTCAGTTTTGGCTCTGAGCCGAGAGGACAGAAGGTTGTCAGGAGGCTGTGCTCCTCAGAGCTTTACTTCAACTTTAGTTAATGAATTAACAACTGAAGGGACTCTGAATCTGTAGAATAAAGAATATTCCAGCAACAAGATGAGCGTCTTTAAAGGAGCAGTTCACCTAGAAATGTCAAAGTCCTCTTCTCCTCCTCCTGATGATATAAAGTCAGGTGAAGTGTCGTAGTCATACAGCTCGTCTGCGGCAATCACAGTCTGCAGGAGAGAACACATCACAAACTGATCTGAGATCAGATTTACAGCCTTTACCGAGCTGACATCTTCACTGTAGCTGCAAAGCTAAAGCTGTTAGCGCGCTCCCTATCTGAGGTGGGTGTTTTCAAATCGAGATCTCTCGGTTTTCTGGATGTCCTCGTGCCTACAGGACAGTTCGCTGACTGTCAGCTTTGTCATAAACATTGTGGTTTTGGTTCAAATCTCTGTGTTATTATTGTCACTGCAGTTACAAACACATCTACAAAGTTAAAAGAACTGACAGTTGACTTCCTGTTTCACACTTCAAGGCATTCAGCAGATGCTTTTGTCCAAAGAGACTTACAGTAGCTCATACATTCACACACTGATGGCGGTGGCTGCCATGCAAGGTACCGAGCAGCACATCAGGAGCAGGTTGGGGTTCAGTATCGTGCTCAAGGACACTTCAACATGCAGCTAGAGGGAGCCAGGATTTGAACCAGTGACCTTCTGACTACTAGATGACCCGCTCTACCTCCTGAGCTACAGCCGTTTCATGCATTCCCTGTTCGCTCTTCAAACTGCCCTCCTAACGTCCTCCTTTGCAGCCACAATGATCTCTGCAGCCACTAGAGGTCGCTGCCGAACTTCTCGTAAGAAGCTGCTCTCACAGCCGTCTTACAGGAGATGGTTATTTTACTGTGAAGCTCCAGAAATGTGTTTTTGAGTAGATAACAACTGAATTTGTATTTTTGGGTGCACTGCTCCTTTAAAGTTAATCTTTGATTAATTGAATTAAGGCTTTAAGACGCTCTCTGTAGGTTCAGGAGTATTAAATTAATGAGAGGAGCCTCCTTCAGTCTGCAGAACGAGCCGCGGACTCACAGTAAGATAATACGAGTAACGGAGCCGCCTCGTATTGTTTCTGTCCTCATTTCAAACTCAAATATGCTTTTATTGGCCTGACAGCGATAAAAAGAAGATGATGCCAGAGCCACACAGCCTGCTGGGAGATTATTCAAAAGCGAGCTGCGAGCTGAAGGGGAACAAAGCTTTTTTTTCTCTCAGGCTCAGGTGAGACTGGACCCATCTGGTTCAGCCTGAACCTCAGCCGGGGTCACCACAGAAGGCCCGGTTCTCACGTTTACAGTATTCTCGAGTCATCGAGCGTCGACTCGTGTGACGAGTTTGTTTCCAGGAGCTGCAAACGGTCCAACAGTCCAACAGTCCAACAGTCCAACAGTCCCCGGGCGGTTTGATCACGTCTGCTGCTCAGAACAAAGACGTCATGTGATCTGATTCTAGAAACAATTCAAACATTCTCACTTTGGAGAAGCTGTGCCGGTGGAATATTCTGTACTGAGTCCATTAAACGAGACTTGTAGACGGTAAAATAGTTGCCAGTGAATCAATTAATGGACCGATCCTTCAGTTGTAGCAGAAAATGCAGTTTGGTGGTTTAGTTTTAATCTCTCGTGTATAATATTCTATGAGCTCTTCATTTGTTTTGTATTCGTAAAGTAAGTAAGTGCAGTTCTCTTTTCTTCTTAAAAGTGTAAAGTAGCAAAGAAAGAAAAATACTCGAGTAAAGTACATCTTCAGCTCAGTGCTGGTCAGATATTTGGAGGAGGGTTTGGTTCTGGTCCGGATGAGAAGATCTCTCTCTCTCTCTCTCTCTGTTGTTCCTCGATGTCTCTCGGCCTGTTGTTGTGACGGGTAATCGGGTTAATCTGCTCAGTAATGACTCTGCTGTCAGCGTGGACGCCATCAGACGGCCGTGACGCCGACCGCTGTTTAACATTTTCCTCTCCGACCCACCGGACCTCACAGTCACTGAGGTCCTTCTGACAGACAGGCAGGCAGGCAGACAGGCAGGCAGACAGACAGACAGGCAGACAGACAGACAGACAGACAGACAGACAGACAGACAGACAGACAGACAGACAGACAGGCAGGCAGACAGACAGACAGACAGACAGACAGACAGGCTGTGGCTGTGTGTCTGACACTTTCACCCACAAACAGACAGTAAAGTCGCAGCTCGCATCAGGTGACAGTCGGAGTGTGATCGCAGACATCAGCTGTTTGTAGCCCGGTTCTGTCAGAAGTTCAGCTGCGTGTGAACGGATCACATCACCATTTAAAGCACAATACAAACCCAACACTGAAGTAAATCATTAACAGAAACACGTCAGACTGTAGAATGAGATTAAAGAAGAAGAACAAACTGTCAATACTGAGATATAAAGCCAGATGTATGTTGGGTTCAACACCTGTGAAAGCAGTCGGTGGTTGATTCTGTTCTTCTGTCAAACATCAGCTGGTTCAGGAGTCGTGTTCAGTGCCTGCTGCTGAAAACACAACGTTTCCTGTGATGCTGCTTCATAATAAAAGCTTTTAAATGACTTAATAACAGGCGGCTTTTATTGTGAAGAAGTCTGTCAGCGGTGAATCTTCGATATCGCTGCAGTGATCGAGAGAAGAGCGTCGTTGATTTAAGACTCACCTTCGAGCAGGTGGTCCAGTTGTGGTGGAAATGCAGTTCCGTACGGAAACACCAGTAGTGGAGCATCAGCAGGGTCAATACAAGAGGCAGATGGAGGTGGTGGAGACCAGAAACGGAGCTTAAAGTCAGTGAATACGTGACTTAGATTGATCAGGCGACACAAACACGACTCCGTGTGATTGATCGTGTTGCTCTGTGGACGTGAGCAACTTACAATTTTTATTTAAAAGGTGATGATGTGCAGAAACATGACTTGTTTCTGCTGAAGGTGGCTGGCAAAAGATCTATTATCACTAAAAAAGATATCATGGAAACCTGACAGAAGGGTAATTCAGGGTCGTTCAAACTGGATCTTCTGTCTTGCAGTTCCATCACGCTGAAGACGCTTCAGTATCTGGAGACGCTGCAGACGTTTCCACCCTCTGTGAGGAAACATTACTGAGCTTTCTGAGAAGTCGTCTTCTCTACAGGTGGGACTCGTCCTCCAGCCCCGGCGGTGCGGCGCTTCATTAGCTCCGCGCTCTGATGGTGGGAGTGTTGAGAAAGAAAAGACATGAACTGAGTCATGCAGGCTGTTTGGGGAGCGCTGCTGAAGGAGTTGACTCAGCAGCATTGTTGCGTTAATCCCAGAGGAGGGAGGCTGTTGCCTGGAAACCTCCGAGCTGCTTCTGACCCGACTCCCCGCTCAGGCTCTCCGGGACAGATTCAGGCTGTAAGGCCTGTTAGTAACGCTGAGCAGCACCGACGCTGCAGGCTGAAGGATCCTACGGGCTCATCACGCCATCATCACAACCACATGGTTTGTCCATGTTTGTCCCGAGGGAGGCGCTAGAGGTCAAATCTGAAGTGTTCGTCCTCTGGGGAGCAGGAGTGTGCTGTGTACATTTCCTGGAAGTTCTTTTGGAGATTTTGATATTTCTTGTGGATAATGATAAAGTTTGTGTTGATGTCTGTGCTGTGTTCAGATATCTGCAGCGGACAGACGGACGTCACACTCGTGTTTCAGTCAGTTTGTGGGATAATGTGTCGTTAAAGTCTTTTTAACCACCTGTCAGGACGAAACAAACAAACTGCAGGACACTGTTGAGTTCAGTTGTATTGTAGATGTGCAGTGTGTCTATATAAAGATGCACTGTAGATGTTTGATGTACAGATTGTGAGCGTGGTTCTTCCTGTCGTCACCTCTCAGAGCTGTGTGAACGCGTCTTAAAGGATCAGACCGCTGTTGTTCTCTACTTTTTCTTCCTCTGTCAACAAATCCCAGGAAAAGACCAGAGCCAACACACTGTGAGTCTGCGTCTCAGCGGCTTCTGACTTCCTGTGTGTGGCTCTCTCTCAGCTCCAGGCAAACTCCATCTTACTGACGATGTGAATCTTTAAAAACAGCTCTCAGAAATGTGGTGTCATTTTTTAAAAAGGCTCGGTAACTTGACTAAACAAACATTGCTGAAGCCGGGAGGAACGATGGAGCCCTCTGAGGGTTGTGGTCTGGTTTATTTATAATACGGTTTTCGGGAAGCCTCTTCAGATACGACAGAGAGAACAGATGATGTGACGCTTCTCATTATCTGTTTGTTGCTCATTGCTCCTCTCACACGGCGGAGCTCTGATGGTGTTCGGCCGCTGGCTGTGAGCACAGCTGCTCCACCCGGCTGAAGCTGTGGATCTGTTACTGCTCTGGCTGCGTCTGGATCGACGGCGCTCTGCAGAGACTCTTTACTGTAACGTCGGCAGCGATAATCCACTTGGAAACGAACCTGCAGATGTGACAGATGTGTTACTAACCTCCATGAACGCAGTGACTTCAGTACAACCAGTGTTCACTTACACACGACCCTGCATGACGTCCATTATTGTCGAAGGTGTCGCAGCCACAGCCGTGTTTCCATCAGCATGTTGAAGTATGAGTTTAGAAACGGTTGATGGAAACCATAAAATAAAAACAAAAAAAAAGGTTTCTACGTTCATTTGATGTTGGTTTGTCTCCTCACATCGAACTCTGCTCTTCAGTTTGACCTTTAAGCAAAGACATAAAGTCATCCTCTCCTCCTGATGATATAAATTCAGGTGGAGTGTCGTAGTCCACAGAACAGTTCTGGAGCTTCACAGTAAAACAGAGTTGCAACTGGAAAAATGTTTTATAAAAAGCAACCAAGAGAAAATATAAAATGGCTCCAGAGTCTCCAGGAGGCCTTGAGGTCTCAAATTGATTTGAAAAGACGAAATATCTACTGTTAGCTGTGAAGAAAAAAGTCTCTTTCTTCTACTTTCTCTTTGAGTTTTAATAGCATTTTATTTTATTTACTTCTTTGGCTCCTATAGTCGTTCACAAAGTCGCCTAAAACCATCAACGTCTGAGAAAACTACGCTTTATGCATCAAACTACTTCCTGTTTCTCCTCCTCTGATGAAAACTTCCTCCTCCAGCATCAAACTCAACAATTATCTGCCTGTTTATCTCCTTGATAGATCGACTGAGTCAGTTTTTCACTTCACTGACACGCTTTTTTGTTTTTTCACCTTGATCTCGACGGGTCCTTGAGGAGAGTGAGATGGGTTAAAGCAAAAAGACAGAATGATTGAATGAATTGGTTTTATTTCAACCTCGAGGCAAAGGTCGAGTGTTTGAAAGGAGGTGATGCTGTTCCATATCGACTCACATCGCAGCCCAGTGACGTCACATCCAGAGAGTCACAGAACACTGATTTATCTTCGCTGAAGTCACTTTGGAACAACCACCATTTTGATAAAGTGGCAACAGCTCTTACAAAATGGCTCCTGGCTAAAAAAAAAAACGAAACCGAATGAAGAATTGGCGGTCAGGAGATGTGACGTTCACTCTGGAACTGAACTCTCTGTTATTTTGGCTTTTATTCTGAAGGAGTTCAATCCTGTGTCATTCTCCTGCTGCAGTCCAGTGTGGAGCAGATAATAAAGCGTCCACATGCCCGTTAAATCCCTCAAAAGGCCCGTCAGGACCCAGCGACTCACAAGACTCTAAAAATATCTGGCCAGTGTTCAGAGAACCCTCCTCATCTCTCTCTGACACCTGGACCTCACTCTGCTGACCGAGCGCTTCACTTTTTATTTTTCTCCTTCAACTCCTCAAATAAGTTTCTCTCTCATTCTTCAGTGGTCCTCCTCCTCAGATCAGTTTCAGGTTTTAAAGACTTCTCCCACATCATCATGGCTGTCGTCCCGTAGCTCCCGTAGCTCCCGTAGCTGCCGTAGCTCCAGTAGCTCCCGTAGCTCTTGTAGCTCCCGTAGCTCCCGTAGCTGCCGTAGCTCCCGTAGCTCCCGTAGCTCCCGTAGCTGCCGTAGCTCCTCCCGTAGCTGCCGTAGCTCCCGTAGCTCCCGTAGCTCCTGTAGCTCCAGTAGCTCCCATAGCTCCTGTAGCTGCCGTAGCTCCAGTAGCTCCCGTAGCTGCCATAGCTCCAGTAGCTCCCGTAGCTGCCGTAGCTCCAGTAGCTCCAGTAGCTCCCGTAGCTGCCATAGCTCCAGTAGCTCCCGTAGCTGCCGTAGCTCCAGTAGCTCCAGTAGCTCCAGTAGCTCCCGTAGCTCCCGTAGCTCCCGTAGCTGCCGTAGCTCCAGTAGCTCCAGTAGCTCCAGTAGCTCCTGTAGCTCCAGTAGCTCCCGTAGCTGCCGTAGCTCCAGTAGCTCCCATAGCTGCCGTAGCTTTTGAGAAAGCTGCAGGAACATTGATCATATGATGCTTTACCAACCCAACATGTGTCTATTCTAGTTAAAGCTAGAGTCAAATCCTACTGATTCTACCTTCAACTTTATTAGTCTTTGAATTCTATTAATATGACGTGAGCTTCAGTTAGCTTTGACCACAAATGTCCTTCAGAGGGAGACTTTTTACTCTGATACTCTGAGTACATGCCAGAGCCTGTAATCTATTACTTTTACTTGCCATACATGTTATTGATGTTCACTCTTCACTTTCTATTGATTTAATGATTTTTGATCTCTTAGACTTTCTTTTTCTGGTTGTCATCAGATTCCATAGGGCATTTGTGACGAGTTGTTGTTGAGGTGTCTGACTGTGGACCACAGTGTTGGACAGACGTCCTCATTTCTGCTGGCAGAGCTGGAGAACTGGTTCGGACTGAGATATTTCTTATAATAACCCTCCTGGAGACACAGAGACAGTAGAAGCGTGGACTCATTACTGTCTGGTTGGGCTGGACGCTGAGTGTCCCTGGCAGATTCAGCATTCAGTCCTTCACTCTGCATCTCCAGTTTCCTCAGACGGGCTGAGGCATGATGCAGCAAAATGCTAACTACCCTGCGCTATACAGTATCTGTGTGTGTGTGTGTGTGTAGAGGGCTGTGGGTGGATGATCAGGACTTATTATGTCTGCTCAGCTCAGATCCTATATACACAGCGACCAGCTTTACTGCAGCGTGGGGAGAAACAGGCTCATATAAACAGGCTGCACGGCTCCAACTGTGGCTTGTGGTGTGTGTGTGTGTGTGTGTGTGTGTGTGTGTGTGTGTGTGTGTCTGTGTGTGTGTATGAGAGAGAGAGATTAATCAGAGTTTCGTGTTCTGCAGTATTTTGTGGGCTTCAAACACCCCCAGAAGAACAGAACAACCAGAAGGTGCTCAGGTGTGTGTGTGTGTGTGTGTGTGTGTGTGCTTGTGTGAGTAGGCTGGTGTGTGTTTGTGTATTTAAATACGTCGAGAAAATAATTGGCTGAGCGGGACGGCAACAGTCGGGCTTCCAGGGCTTGAAATTAACACCTGCCATCCCTCCAAATGCAGGTAAAAGATGGCGTGAGGCGGTGGACGGCGCGGCGGGACAACATGGCTGAATCAGGGTCCAAATATTCCTACTGTCAGTTACTGCCGTCTTTATAAACACTGAGCATTGACACGTTACAACCTCTGTGCTGCTGTCTGTCTGTCCGTGGCTCCGAGGTTCGACGTGAGATCATGAAGTTACAGTTTCAGTTTAAACGTTTAGCCATCGATGCAGATTATTGATCTCTCAAGGAAGCCAAACGTTGAGGCTGAAGGACAGAAGGACACAGTGATCTGACTATATCTAACTTGTTCAATTTTCTTTTTATCAAATAATTTAATGTTGAATGAATAAACTGTGTACTTGAGCTCTGACAAGGGATCATCCGTCTCTGTTCTCCTTGAGAGCAGTTTAGTTTGGAGTCCTCCTTCGTTCTCAGCATGAATCTTTGTTGATAAAGAATTAAATACTTAAAGGTGCAGAATCTGGTCCCAATGTTGATTTAAAACATTCAAAAAATAAATGAACTAACATTGTGAACAGAGAAGTAAAGAAACTACAGTGTTGATGTCTCTGTTCTGTGTCGCAGAGTCTGAAGTTAGCATGCTAACAGCTAGCCTCCTGACAGCCCTCTGTACCTCAGAGGTGATATTCTGACAGCCTGTAGTTTAAAAGCAGCCAGTTCACTGCTGAGTCTAATAATCAACAACATAAACTCATAAATGTGAAGAAAGAAAATATTTTGACTCCTATTTTCATTATAAACATAAAAATCCAACCGTCCACCGTCTGAACTCCAGTTTCTGTCTCTGACTGAACTCAGACCAGTTTAATCTGCTCGTTAACTCGTCGTCAGACTCGCTTCATTCAGACTGGACTCAAACTGGGTCAGAGTCACCAGAACAGTTCTGGTTTGTCTCCACAGTCTCCTCTGGTTTGGTTCAAATCAATCCTCGCTTCACAGTAACGTGTGAAGATGTTCTGTCTCTCCATGCTGATGATGTCCGACTCTCTCTCTCTCTCTGTCCTCTCCTGATGTGTCTTCTGTCCCCGGAGTCACAGTCCTGGTCTGTAAATCACCTCTGTAGTGTAAATCACCTCTGTAGTGTAAATCACCTCTGTAGTGTAAATCAACTCTGTAATGCAAATCACCTCTGTAATGTAAATCACCTCTGTAGTGTAAATCACCTCTGTAGTGTAAATCAACTCTGTAATGTAAATCACCTCTGTAGTGTAAATCACCTCCGTAGTGTAAATCACCTCTGTAACAGCGTCGCTACAGCCAAAGATAGCTACATTGAAGAGTAAAGAGAGCAGCAGTTAGCGACTATTCTGCCCCCTATAGTTTTGGAGCAACCTTCAAATTCTTGTAATTTCTTGCAACTACGTTTGTTAATTTTTATAATGATGATATTTTTATAATAGATAAATTATGAGAGTAAAGTAAAGCACGTACGCGGTGTAGCTAGCTAACAAGATGACATATGAACAAAAATCAGTCAGATGGATCAGTTATGAAATCATCGGTCAGCAGTCAGAAGTAGATCTGCTGATAAAGGTGTCATCTGTACACAGCTCCAGTTATTCAACAGCGTGGTGCTTCCAACATGGCCGTCTGAGGCTGTTACATCACCTGGAAGCACTTTAAAGAAATGACAAAGCATGTTCAGCTGCAGATGGTCACTGCTGCACAAATGTTCTCCCTCCTCCTCACTTTCTATTAACAAACTGGTGTGAGTGCTGAGCGGGGGGCCGGTGTTCCTCCATTTGTTGGTTACATTCAGCTGCATATTAGTCAGATTAAATAATGAAATAAGTCCACATAGTTCAAAATGAGAAAAAAAAAGGAGAGAACATCTATTCATGTTTCACACGACTAAAACACGAAACTGTGACATAAAAGTCGTTTTAACATTGTGAGCGTTTAATTGAGTCCAGCAGAGGTAATCATTATGTGACCTACTTTCAGTGTGTAACTATCCAGGAACTGAACCAGGATCAGTCGGCCGAACCTTCAAACACGCAGAGGAAAATGTTCAGGAACAGGAGAGAAAACACAAACTGCTGTTCGTCTCAGTGTGGATGTGGAAGGCTCAAAACGTCACCGAGATTTGGTTTGTTGTCTTTAAAGGATTCAAGGCGAGCGAGACCTTCAGATCAGAGGGGGGAAGTAACAGAGTACAAATACTTAGTTACTGTACTCCAGTAGATGTTTCAGGTATCTGTACTTTACTCGAGTATCTCAGTGACTTCTCTTCTCTACATCTGAACACAAATCAGACAACCTGAGCATGAAAAAGACGAAAGCAGCAGCGCAGTAAACGAATGTTGGTTTGTGACGTGTTCGATGCTCCGTCAGTCTTTAGTGTTCTCAGAGTACATCACACTTCTGTCTTTCCTTAAGTCGGTGCTGCTAAGTACAGATCCGTGTTGAATGTCAGAACCTGAGAGCACGTCTGTAGAGCAAAGTTAGGAAACATGAGGAAACACCTGCTCAAACATTAGATTTCCAGCTGACGTCAGCTCGTTCACGGAGAGTCGAACCCTCCTACGTGAACGATGAGGCGCCAACATCTTCACTGACATGTTTATGTAATCACTCAGCTGGCCGGAGGAGTCGTCGTTGGAGATTTCTGAGTGTTGGTTGATGTTAGCTGAGCGTTTTAGCCCCCCACCTCAGCAACATCACCATCACCATCACATACCAAAAGTACGTGAATTGCAGATTATTTACAGGGAAATATCCCAGCATGCAGCACCAACAACATGGCAGCGGTGGATTACTGCCCTCGACTGTTCGATGTGCTGATATTCAACCAGTTCGTCGTATGAGATTTATTCTTTATAACTAAAATGACATGTTTGTTACTAGAGAGGGTAAAGAACCAGGAACTTAATGTGCACCGACCCCTGACAGAGATCCACCTGCTCCATCATAACACAACATTACTGACGACCTACAAGATTGAAACCCTCGTTATAAACGTCTCACCTGCAACCTGCAATTAAAGGGAGTGAAAGCTGGAATAAAGGCTGGAGTTTAAAGGGTTTTAATTAGTGTATTACTATTACTATTATTATTATTATTATAGAACGCTTGTGTTTTTCCCTGTAATTACTGACACAGTCCTCTGTGCAGTTCACAGTTACATATCAGTGCATTTCTAGATCAGAAATATGAGCCATAAAATGAAGTGTTAGCAGGAAATCTCACAGGTTGAATGAGACGTTACAGCTCTTTAATTCTGTCATCGAATATAGAATCAAACACTGACGTCAGATATTCTCACGGAGCTGAAACGTTCAGCTTCTTACAGCCGGCGCTGATGAGACGAGCGTTTTACTCGTCTGGCTCTCAGTCGCAGCAGCGCGAGCGAGATAATCACCCGAGAGGTTCGAGGTGATCAATCTGAATCTATTCTGTGCTGCTCGTCAATGTTGAAAACAGCTTCTCACCTGACTTCTCAGCTCAGAAATAAACCAGAGAATCTCACAGAGTCAGCGCACGGTCTGACGCTGACGTTTAAAATGCATGTGATGCTGCGTGTGTGTGCTGTAATCTATTTCCCCGAAGACGTTTTTGCAGAAAAGCTCTCCGACTGTTTGCAGTCTGTTGTGCTCGCGACAGAATTATGACTGAATGAGGTTTCAGGTGAAATGTTTCATGTCACAGAGCTTTTTAACGCAGAACCAAATGTGATTTAGTCTCAACAACAAGCTGTTTTCACCTCATTGTTGTCGAAGAACCATGTACAGGTTAGAACAGGTTCACCTGTTTTTTAACCGACCGCGATAAAGAAAAGACGAGGTTCCTCTAAATCACCGCCCACGTGACTCATTCATGACATCATCAGTCTTTGTGCTGCAGCTAACGATGACTTTCATTATCAATTAATCTGCTGATTATTCAGATGATTCATCGTTTGGTCTCTTCTGTTGTACAACCAACAGTCCAAAACCCAAAGACTCTCCGCTGACCGTCAGAAATGACAAAGAAAAGCAGCAGATCCTCAGAGGAGGAGAGGAGGACTTTATATCATCAGGAGGAGGAGAGGAGGACTTTATATCATCAGGAGGAGGAGAGGAGGACTTTATATCATCAGGAGGAGGAGAGGAGGACTTTATATCATCAGGAGGAGGAGAGGAGGACTTTATATCATCAGGAGGAAGAGAGGAGGACTTTATATCATCAGGAGGAGGAGAGGAGGACTTTATATCATCAGGAGGAGGAGAGGAGGACTTTATATCCTCAGGAGGAGGAGAGGAGGACTTTATATCATCAGGAGGAGAGGAGGACTTTATATCATCAGGAGGAGGAGAGGAGGACTTTATATCCTCAGGAGGAGGAGAGGAGGACTTTATATCCTCAGGAGGAGGAGAGGAGGACTTTATATCATCAGGAGGAGGAGAGGAGGACTTTATATCATCAGGAGGAGAGAGGAGGCTTTATATCAGGAGGAGAGGAGGACTTTATATCATCAGGAGGAGGAGAGGAGGACTTTATATCATCAGGAGGAGGAGAGGAGGACTTTATATCATCAGGAGGAGGAGAGGACTTTATATCATAGGAGGAGGAGAGGAGGACTTTATATCCTCAGGAGGAGGAGAGGAGGACTTTATATCATCAGGAGGAGGAGAGGAGGACTTTATATCCTCAGGAGGAGGAGAGGAGGACTTTATATCCTCAGGAGGAGAGAGGAGGACTGGAGGATGTCTGTCTTCAGATGTTGTATATTTGAAGCAGGTTGAGGATTTTATTGTAACATCTCATTATTTCTCCCCCAGCTTCGTCCCCGCCTGGCTCCTCCTCCTTCTCCTCCTTCTCCTCCTCCTCTGTCCTCTCCTGCCGTCCTTCAGCGACACTCCTCTGCATTTTCCTTCTGCACCTTCTCTTTTTGGTGCTTTTTCATCTGTAATCCTGCAGCCACATCCCTCTACGTATTTATCTCCTCCTCCTTGTTTAACCTCCTGCCATCCTCCTCCTATTTGTTCTCGTCCTTCAACCATTATCTAGTTTTTAAGCTTTGGGCAGCCTCCTCTTTTCTTCTTGTCCTTCTCCTTTTTTCTTTACCCCTCCTCCCTCTCATCATCCTTGATTAACCTCCTGCCTTACTTCCTCCTTCTCCTCCTCCTTTTCTTTCATATTGTCCTTGTCGTCCCACAATCCTCTTCGCCACATTCCTCCACTCCTCTTTTTCCACCTTGTTTATCCTCCTGCCTTACTCTCTTCCTCTCCTCCCTTTTCTCTCATTGTTAAAGCTGTTTTTTTCTCCCTCTCCTCCATGTTTTTCCTCATTAGTGCCTCTGAATCCTCCTCCTCTTCCTCCCCACTCAACCTTTTCCTCGCTCTGGCCGACGCCCCTTCGTCAGCACAAACAGAGCCGTGTTTTGAGTCTCAGCTATCATTCGCTGCCGTCTCGCTGTTTCCCGCGGCGGGCAGCGTTGTGTGCAGCCGGTGACCCGCGGTGACTTTGCTGAGCGGCCGTGCTGCAGGTAGCGTTTTGGCGATGCTGCAGCCTGCGACAGAAGACAGAGAGTATTTATTTATAGCAGCGCCCAGGATCAGTCGTCGAGGCAGCCAATACTACATCAACAACACAGAGAGATACACAGAGACAAAGAGAGAGAACAAAGACTCGGCAGCCCGTCATCCTGGAGGGCTGCGGCGGTCGAAGTCGCCTTTACTGTCTCACAAACACCAGCAGAGAAATATTAAAAACATTATTCAGAGGAATTAAAGGAAGACGCTGGGTGTATACACACAGGAGACGCAGATGTTTCCAGAGAGAACTCGAGGGTTTTGCTGAACGGTTTGATGATTATGGAAATGATGTGAATCACTTGCTGTGGCCTTTACATAACATTTTAGTGATTACAGTGCCGAGTGTCGCTGTGCGTCTGGATACAGCAGGAAGCTTCAGAACCAGCGCGAACAGACTTTAGTGGCGTTAGGGGGACGAGTCGTCAACCGGAAAACATCTCATCATCTCGTAATCTGTCCTGAAAGTGAGAACAGCTGATACAGGATCAGTTCTGTGTGTTCTCACAGGTTGGTCACCTGTCTGCTGGTCCGGTGTCGGATCAGGAGGTTTCAGACCGGATCACAATGTTCGTTTGCGATAACTCGCCATCATCCCCACCGTAACTCTTTTTAAGATGCTATTTCGAAGTGTGTATGTACGTATAATTCATCACAAAAGCATGTTTGCTGCGTCTCATCTTCTTGATAACAAAACGTTCATTAACGTTGGATTGGAGAGCTGATTTGTCGAGTTCTGTTTGGTTCTGCATGGTGACGTGTTTATGTTATGCCCCGCCCCTTTACTGCCGAGTTGACTCTCTCGGACTGGCATCAGAACATCACCTTGGAGAAGATGGAGTCCAATCTGTGAAGGGAGTCCAGCACCGAGGTGGTTTTGTTAGCAGGTTTGGTTGGACAGCTAATTACATTCAGCAGCAGTTAGCGCTTCTTTTAGCACTAAAGCTACCGTTACCAGAACACTCCATAGATCACCTCAGTACTGTAATGTTCTGTTGGTCCGGAGCGGCTCAGTGAGAAGTTGCTGGTCATCAGTACGTTTGTTAGCAGCTACTTTAGCAACAAATCACTGAATATCCCGACCACAAAATGGATCTTACGCTAAATAAAGTGCTGCAGCTAAACACGCACTCATAGAACTGGAGTTACATCCGGTAACTGCAGAGACACAAACATGTCGAAGGTGAACGAAGCTGCTCGTCGTTCTCCATGTTGTCTGCGGTCGGTGGTTTAACTTCTGTCAGGTAGCACACGCTCACCTTCCTTCAGCTGGTCTGGCACACAGGAAGTGCTGTGGTTGCCATGGTCACGCTGAGCTGGACGGGTTTCCTGCCCAGGAGGCAGCAGAAGATCCTCGTCTTGTTTCTGCTTTTGGCTTTTTCTTCATGTTTTTGTCGGGCAGCTGTGGCCTCTGACCTTCATCCTCTCGCTGTGTGTTGCTGGAGATGATGGTGATGTAAGAACCGAAGCAAACGGGATCTTTCCGCGTTGACCTCGGTTCCCCCCGACGCTCAGCTGGCTCTCACGCTGCAGTCAGCTTCCCTCTGGGTGTGGAGCAGCAGCGCGGCGGGAGGCCGAGCAGCAGGCTGCGCTCGCGTGGCGCCGCCGATCACGTCCTGCCAGATGTTTAATAAAACATGCACGAGCCTAAACGGGGTTTTGTAAACGGTATCTGCTCCTGTTTGCAGGGTTGGCACGTAACAATAGGTCGATGGTGGTGAATAATTAACTGAATGACAGATGATGAACGTTCGGCTGCACTGTAAAAGAAACACACCAGCATCGTCTCACAGAAACACCAGAAGGCTGCAGTGGCTCCAACCAGAGGTGTCAAACAAACGTCCTCTTCTCCAGTAAAGTTCAGATACTCGGTAAAAGTAGAAGTTCTGATCCAGCTTGTTTCCTCCAGTAAAGTAATAGATTACAGGCTCTGACATGTACTCAGAGTCTCAGAGTAAAAAGTCTCCCTCTGAAGGACATTTGTGGTCAAAGCTAACTGAAGCTCACGTCATATTAACAGAATTCAAAGACTGTTAAAGTTAAAGGTAGAATCCTTCTTATATAGCGCCGTAGTTCAGGAACAGTACCACCGTTCTCTGACCCGGCTGGGGGTCCCGACCCTCCGGTTCTGAACCAATGGATTCATCTGCTGACTGGTTTTCTCCACTGAGTGACTGATCGTTTGGTTTTGTCCACCCAAACATCCAAATTAACAAAAATGCATTAAAGGGTCATTCTGTTCAGTTTTTCAGTTTTTATTCAAACTCAGAAAAAAACAAACAAACATGAGAGTTTATTTAGTTTGTTTAGGCATAAAAGATTTTTCTCTTCTGACTATAATTTATTCCCCTGAACTACAGAGAACATCTTTAAAGTTATTAATATGATTTAAATCATCAAATCTTCATATTTGAGACACCGGAACCATCAAAACAGTTTCCAGTGTCTCTAGATTAATGAACTCACAGTGTAACAAGTAACTCAGGACAGTATAAGAAAGTACAAATATCCTAAATGTGGAATTAAATAAAGTATCTGAGCAAATGTTCAAATCCAAGTGAAGTACGAACGAGCAGACTGATGACAGAAAGACAAACTGTTTTATTGAAAGCAACATTTACTAAATCAGGCTTATTTCTTTGTCTCCATGACGACTCGGGGCTCCATTAACACCTCGTTTTATAACGCAGTTGAAAGATGCACTAATAAAAACAGAACAAACGAGCGTTGTGGCTCCCGAGGGAACGACTGAACGACGTCTGAACATCCGAGAAGCTCTTTAATTCTCACACAGCTCAGAATTATTTATCTTCAGTTGATTCTCTGTGATTGTGACGTTTGGACACACACACACACACACACACACACACACACACACACACTCATTCACCTTCACAGCCATGATTCATCCTGTGTCGGGGGGAGCAGAGGGCAGCCATGCTGGACCGGACCGGACCGCAGCGAGCCAGCCAAACCATTTCAGCTGCCACACAACCTCCTGAAATAGCCTCCAAGCTGCCTCGCGGCACAGATCCTCCTCGCGCTGCCTTCTGGCTGCCGTTAAGATTAATGATGCCGGATATAATACTGTTATGATATTGATTTTTTTTTATTTTATTTTACTGCCTCCTAATGAATGAATGGACACAAATGAGATGAATGTCGTGTGATGAGACGAGATGAACTTTGGCGACGCCGGAGGGGAAATGTAATAATGTAATAATGGTGGCAGCAGGTCCGCTGACCCGGCGCCGTGCTGGGAACGAGAAGTAAAGGACGTAGAAATATGATGACGATAAACAAAGGTCGAGGGCTTTGATGATGGGTTAGTAGATTTTATGAGCAGCCATAAATGTGGCTGTAACTTCAGCTCATGTTGGGTCTTCAGTGACCCGTCACACGTCGGTCCAGCTTCAGAACTTCTTCATGACAGCACCAAACACACAAGCAAGCGGCACGTCTCGTGTGACCCGAGTGGTTGTTGCATCTTACATTTCCTGAGCAGCAGTTTCACAAGTTCCTGTGATCAGTAGTTTAGTTTAGTTTTCCATTGACTGTTCTTCTTTTTCTTCGATTCGCCCTCGATGTTTCGGACCCGTGTTAACCGTGTCGGGCTGCTGCTGCTTCTGAATCTCCTCAGGCAGAAATCTTTGGCGGCGTGCTGGCGAGCGCCGGCATTAAGAGCTTTTGTCATGAGAGAAATAAAAGCTGCACACGACTACTCACTGAATCTCTGCACATCTTAACAACAGAGACAAAACTACACTTTTACATGAGATAAATTCATATTTAAGTTGTCAAGGCAACATCAGATCAAATCGACGTCTTTTGTCCTTCGAGCCTCGACGTGAAGGAAAAAAAACAACCAACAGCGAATCATCAGGAGGGATTCTTCACAGTTTACACGTTTCCTTGACAGAATGTTTGATAAAGGTAAAGTTATGCTGTTATTAGCAAAGGTTCAGCATCGTACGTTCTGACCGTTGAGATGTTCATCTGCCTGAAAACTTCACATGATGCTTATAAAAGCTGGCTAACTTCTGCCGGACTGACGGCTGAGAGACGCCTCGCTGTCCTGCAGATATTTTTAGCGATGCTGGTTGTTTGGCAGCTGGTTCAGTCGAGGCTTAAACATCTCGACCAGCGTTGGACGGATTGCCGGGAAAAGATAATTATCCTGATTGATGAGAAATGCATTCAACATTCCTGATTCCTGAACAAAACAGCAGCAGATCTCCTCAGACGAGCCGCTGAAACGAGACGTGTTTGTCAGTTTTGCGTTAAACTTGTGGGTTTGTTTACATGTTTGCTTTATTGTGTGTAGTTGAAGGAATCTGTAGTTACACTGTTGTGTTATAAAGTCAGACCTCGGCGTGTTTCCCCTCCAGTTCTCCTTGACATCCAGCAGGTAGACGCTGGCGACCTTCACCCTGCATCAGAATCCATCATCCTGTCGTGTTTCTCCTGTTAATCACGTCCACACAGACGCTCTGCAGACGCGTCTGCAGGCCTCAGTCGGCTCAACGAGAAGCAGCGAACGTGTTTGTCTGAAGACTTTTGCTTTCTGCGCGCTCTGTACACACAGCCGCACGTCTTGGAGGGCTTCCTTCTTCATTAAACCAACAGGCAGTAATGGTTTATTCGGCGGTGTTTGTTTTGGGAGCAGCTCTGCTCTCCTCTGCGACAATGAAATGTTAATGCTTTGTTTGCTGATAGTAAAACTGCTGAGGAGAAGATAACAGCGCAGCTTTACGCAGGAATTATGTGTGTGACTGTGTGAGATAGTCGCAGCGAGCTTCACGTGCCGGACGTAATCTGGAGACGGACAGCTCGCTGTTGACCACAAACAAAGCGCAGCAGCTCGAGGTTCACTTCCTGCAGCGTCGGACCTGATAACACTGTACCAGACTGTCCTGTCAGTGGACAGCCCATTATTTAAAAACCCCAACAGTCTGAAAAATGTCCCGTCAGACTGAAAGCTCGGACGTTATCTGAAAAGTCTGCAGCTCCGAAGGCTCGCTGTTCCAGAATTACTTGGAGGACCCTTAATGCAGTCTGAGAGGACGAAGTCAGGTGACCTTTTTGCATCATAGTCGCGGTTTAGTAAAGGTTTGGAAAAGATGGTGGTTTGTGGTGAAATAAGTGTGTTGCATGAGCAAAGCCTGGTTTATGCTTCTGCGTCGCGGCGACGGCGTAGCTACGTCGTCGACCCTACGCCGTCATTGAGCATTCGAAGTTCTGCGCCGAGGGAACGTGTTGTTCTGACATGGTGTCGGTGGACGTCATCAACGTCAGTGATTCAGGGTTGTTATGCTAACAGGCTAACAACACGTAGTCAGACAGGCGGCGGTGCGAACGGAGCTAACAGCTGTCTGTCAGTCTGACCGAGAAGTTTCTCCCTTTCCTTCCTTTAGTTGAATTAAATGACATTCACGCTGTCTTTAACTGTCCGTGCGAACCAGTCCGCAGCCTTGTGTGTCTGTTTGTGTGTCTCTGACTCTTGCGTGTTGACGTTGTGTGTCGCTAATCCGGCTAAACAGTGAAGCTGCTGTTTGACAGATTAAGTTTGAATGGACAGAACTTGAGCACACGACAGGTTTTCATGTGGTTGCCGCTCGTACCACAAACACTTTAAAATTGGCGGTGTTGTTATACTGTTGACCGGAAAAGCAACTGCTGGAAATGACGTTCTGAGCGGACCAATCACAGTCCTTGCCGTTCGCGTTTCGACGCGTCGACGTGACGCGTAGTCAGGATTTTTTGGAGGCACACGACGTAGCTACGCCGTCGCCGCAATGCAGAAGCATAAATCAGGCTAAAGTACGTGATGTTGGTGATCGTGATGAGCAGCAGGTCGAGCGCTAACGTCAGTACGATACGCTAGAACTCAAAACACGAGACACCAACAATGTTCGTCTACAGTCACTCCCGGTTAGAAAGACGTTAACATGTTTTCTCAAAGTACAATCAGCTGAAATGCACGTTTGATGTCGTCGTATCTCATCAACAACACCGTGACTAACGTTGAAGTTGGAGGTCTGAGTTGACCCAGAAGTCGCAGTGAGTTCTGAGCCGTCAGACGGGTCGGACCGACATGTTTGAGATCATATATAGTTTATTTTGACATGTCGCACTAACAGCTGAGATAAAAATGAGTTTGTGGATTTTTACACCACGATACAAATCAGCCTCCAGCTTTCTGCCGGTGACGGCTGCTGACGTCACAGTGATGTAATTAAAGAAAATAGACCTTTCTACACGTTCTGTAGATGTATTTTTTTAAAATTTCATCAATATGACCTTTTAGTTGATTAAACACTCACATAGGGTCCTATTTGAACAACAGCTGTGAAACTGGATCCTTCTCTTGCGATCAAGATTGAACTTTGTTCTCCAGATGTTGGTTGAATCTGTTCAATGATCCAAAACTGTTAATTTAACAAAAAGTTCCTGTTGTGAATCGACGACGGTGCATCAGCTCCTCAGGCCTCCTCTCACTTTCTTCACTGGTTGTAGAAATGAATCTAAACTCAGAGACGCTGAGAAGGCGTTTCTTTATTTTTACAGTCTTTCATTAAAGAAAAGAGTTGATCCGAGTGTGTCTGCTGAGTTAACTCGTGACTTTGATTCTTCCCACCTCAGCCGACACCCGGAGCAGCTTTACAGTCCTGCAGGTAGAAACTGTGATCCGCAGGATTATAGCAGCACTGCCAGAAAATGTAGGATGGATGTAAAGTACAGAAGCTTTCAGGGAGCGAGAATGTCAAAGTTTTATGTGATTATTATGAGACACAAAATCTACCAGCGGTGGAAGAAGAACTGGTGTCTTTGACTTAAAGTAAAAGCTGCAGTACAAATATTCTGTTACAGGTGAAAGACAGCAAAATGTGCAGAATAACTAAAGTTACAGTCGCCTTTTAAAAGATGAAGGTTACGTGAGGCTTCGTCATCGTGAGGCTGAAAGAGACGAGAGATCCGGGAAGTGATTGTTGTTAAGACTTGATTGACCGAACGTCCATCAGTCATGATGGAGGACGAGCCGACGCGTCGACAGGCTGATGGACGGACGGCTGAAGGTCAGCTGACGAGCACGGACAAACATTTACACTCCGTCCAGCAGCGAGCTCATTCTGACCGGACGAGCCTGCAAGCTAATGTTACGCATAGTTAGTGATAATGAATCAAGAGCTGATAATTAATAATGTAAAACACCTCATAAATTGCCGTATCATCTCTTGAAATGTCTGAAGTGAAAAATACTGCTTCCGAACACAAGAAGGAGAGCGATGGAGTGTGTTGGTGATGTGAGTTTTATAACATCCTCGTCACGTGTTTTATTTGCCTTCAGCTCGTCGGCGCTCACCCGAGCTGAAGGCTGATTCATGCTTTGACCGTCACCTCTCACCTAATCTCTGCCACATCTCATCTGACCAATCACAGCCACCCGTCCGACCTAATTAGCTCCAGCGCTCGACCGTGCGGACGGGGATAAGAGCAGATCTGATACGCGGCCAATCACGTCGTCTGTCTCATCTGGTTTCATCACGGCCAAATGATGTTTTTAGACGTGAGCGTTATGCTCCCAGATGAGACGCTGCCCGGCTCCATCACGGCTGACGAGGAAACGAGACGTGATGGGCCGGAGCACGGGGGCGGTGCCAGCGTGAAGCGATATGCGGCAAGATAAACGAGGTGAATAAAGTTTGGGAGGCTTCGGGCAGGAAGAGGATTCATGAGTCACGAAGCCTCTGATGGTGGCGAGCTCGGTGTCCAGAGGTGTTCGCTGCTGCTGCCGCTCAGGTGGAAACAGGACAAGGACAGGAAGCAGAAGGGATCCAGGATCAGCTGCTGCGTTTGGAGCCAAAAGCAGTCAGGACCAATCAAGTCACAGCTGTACTTTCCATTTCCAAAAAAACAGTTTGCTGTGCCTCTGGTGCTCTGAGGGAGAGAGAGAGAGTCGCCACACCTGGAATCAGATCAGCTGTTGGCTCACCTGTGTTCGCTCGTTATCCGCTCGCTGCAGATCCATCGACCTCTGCAGTGCAGCGAACAGCGAGCGTCCGCCTCCGGAGACTTCAGGTCAAGATAATGAAGAACTCACTGAAGTGGAAACTGATATCAGCTTTCATGCTATTTAAAAATCCATATAATGAAATCCTCTAATGTCACGGCTCCACGTTCGGTTCGGACCGTAATGACGAGAGATTATCATCGACCCGACGTTTTGTGTTCTGTGTTCAGTTGTTTCAACACACAGTTTGGAGAAGGAGTGTGTTTCATGAGGAGCTACACAACAACCCTCACAGCTACACCAACAGCGTATCAGCGACAGTCTTTGCAGAACTTCATCTTACGGTCGTAGTTTAGGAAAGAAAACTACGTCCGGTAAAGAGACCAGATTTATAGTCACAGTCATCATCGAGATGTTTGGTCAGAAACATGTTGATATTTGATCACCGTCCAGTGTTTCTCAGAATATCATGATACAGATCAGGTTGTCACGAGATAATCGGAGAACTTTCTGCGATGTTTATGTCACGGTGGGGTTTTGTTTGGACCTAAAACAGGAGAGAGGCTGGACAGAGTTCTTGAGGAGGTTCTCGTAGGTGACGAGGAGGGCCAGCTGGGTCGTCTGGTGGCGGTGTGGAGGAATCTCAGGTGAGCTGAGTAGAGAGAGGCCCTGGAAGTTCTGCACAAAACATGAGCGCTGGACAATAAAAACTCCGGCGTGATTAGCGTATGGGTCGGAACGATCTGGCACTGGAGTGGAGAAGAGACCCGGATGATACGGCTGAACACAAACTCATGGACACATGAAGCTCACAGTGTTTCCACTCAGTGTATCGCGATGTAGCTCACAAACCTCGAGTCTGAAGAACAGATAATCAGCTGATGGTCAGGAGTCAGTGAGGCACTGAGTCGTTACAAACAGTTTTGTTAGAAACCAGTTGAAGATGGTTTGGACTCCGACCCGTCCGACTGTTATCCAACCTGTAGAATCTAAAACGGACTGCAGGAGATGAGCACATACAGGAGAGTTCACGTTCGCTTTCACGGATGATCGCAGCAGAAGACGAAGACGTGAGCTGAACGGATTAAACCGATTGTGTCACACGACCTGAGTGTGATGTCACGTCTGACTCACGCAGCGTGTCGCAGCGTGGCAGCGAAAACGTTTCGCTGGAGGGATTCATGAGTCGATCCCGACCGCCGTCCCGTCCACAGAATACACCAAGGACACGTGCAAAAACAAAAAGAGAGAGGACGAAGTACAAGACCATCTGCAGGGAGAGCGAGGCAAGAGACGAGAGAGGGGGAGAGAGGGAGAGAGGGAGAGAGAGGGAGAGAGGGAGGGAGGGAGGGAGGGAGAGAGAGGGAGGAGGGGATGACACTCATGTAGTCGTTGTGAGTAGCAGCTCCACGCTGCCTCGGGGTTTGGGGCCATTTGGTGCCTGTTTGGACTACCAGCAACAAAACACACACACACACACACACACACACACACACACCAGGGCAGAAACACACACCATTCACACACACTGTCTCTCTCTCTCTGGTAAAGCGAGGCCTGGGTGAGCTGTGCCTCACTAACACACATTTCCCAGAGTCCCCGTTGAGTCCTAATGTAGAGCGCTGCGAGCCTACGGGGCAGAGGAGCAGGGAGGTTGCTGGTTCCAATCTCTCAGACAATCTGGCCTCAGAGACATGCACAGAATTACCCTCTCACTATTAATCACAGTTTAAATCCCAGAATGCACCGGGTGACTTCATGCTGTCCTGCAGATTAGGATGGATTCTTCTTCTTCTTCTTCTTCTTCTTCTTCTTCTTCTTCTTCTGTAATATTTCCAGCAGATTACAGGCCTCACAGTGGACTGGTTAGATTCTGATTAAAAGCGTTTGGATATAAACACACATCTTTACGGATCACCTTATTTTGTGCTACTTGTCGTCAGTGTATTGATCGTACAGCTGATTAAATCTGAGCAGCTTTACGTTTGTTCAGCTTGATTTTCCATTTCTCTGCTGTCACTGTGTTTGTGCTCTGGGTCAGAAATCATACAAAATCACCTGTAGCGAACGCTCGTCTCCCCGTCAAACAAGTGTGTGTTACACATCCAAACTGATCTCAAGTCTGTGCAGTCTGTGTTCAGCTCAATGCTTGTGTAGCTTCTAACTGAATCTCTTCAGTTTCTCTCGTCTCTTCCGTGTCGTGTTTAGTTACTGCTGCTTATTGTGAGGAAGTTACAGGAGATGAAACGTGTGAGTGGCTGAATTAGCGGAGACACGTTGTTAGCGGTGATTCTTCATACATCATGAGCCGGTCGGCACATGTGATGGAAAAATGTCATTGTTAGAGTCCAACTACAGTCGTATGACAAATATATAAATATAATCATAAATATCAGCCTCAGACGTGTCTGTGTTTGCATCATTAATTGCTTCTGTAGCGTTCCTGATTACTGACATCAGTTTTTAATCTGATTATCTACAATATTTCATGTCCC
The DNA here is from genome assembly GCA_963678695.2 of Diplodus puntazzo. Lineage (NCBI taxonomy): Eukaryota > Metazoa > Chordata > Actinopteri > Spariformes > Sparidae > Diplodus > Diplodus puntazzo. Next base: position 32,931,579 of record OZ023165.1, read on the forward strand.
GTCTCTGGAGCATTTGTTGGTCCGTCAGTTAGAAAACAGTGAGTCTGTGCAACAGTCGGGTCACTGAATCATCGGGTCGTCCTCCCCCTCATGTTCTGGTGTCAGACGGTGACACCGGCCTCGTCTCGCTGGGAGTCGCTGCCCGTTCTGTCACATTGCTGCACCTTCACTTCCTGTTTGTCATGTTGTTTACATCGAGCACAGAGTCGCTGCCAGTCGGGTTCACACAGTGCAGCACAAACGCTCACAGCTTAGCTTAGCTCACAGCTTAGCTTAGCTCACAGTTTAGCTTAGATCACAGCTTAGCTTAGCTCATAGCTAAGCTCACAGTTTAGCTTAGCTCACAGCTTAGCTTAGCTCACAGCTTAGCTTAGATCACAGCTTAGGTTAACTCACAGCTTATTTTAGTTTACAGATTAGCTCACAGCTTAGCTCACAGCTTAGCTTAACTCACAGCTTAGCTTAGTTTACAGATTAGCTCACAGCTTAGCTCACAGCTTAGTTTAGCTCACAGCTTAGCTTAACTCACAGCTTAGCTTAACTCACAGCTTAGCTTAGTTTACAGATTAGCTCACAGTTTAGCTTAGCTCACAGCTTAGCTCACAGCTTAGTTCACAGCTTAGCTTAGCTCACAGTTTAGCTCACAGCTTAGCTCACAGCTTAGCTTAGCTCACAGTTTAGTTTAGCTCACAGCTTAGCTTAGCTCACAGTTTAGCTTAGTTTAGCTCACAGCTTGTTTCCAAAAACCAAACTTCCGTTTCACGCAGTATTTAGACGTTGACCTTCCGGATCACGTCTGCATCTGATCTCTGAGTTGACAACACGGCCGCTGCACAGAGACTTTTCTAACAGATGTTTTCTGAATTTTTACTTGTGTGACTTATGATTACAGTCATTTCATTGATTTCCCAGAAAGATCAAAATGTTGTCAACTGTCCAATAAATGGAGCCTGAAGAGAAACTTCAGTTTTTGACACGAAAAATATGAACTGGCTTTAAAATTCAAACGTGAACTCAAAACAAATAACGTGTTTTGTCGATTTATTTTTTTTATTACAGCTCAGCAATCTTACACAAAGTACCTTTTAGTGTTTTGTTTCTGTTGTTCTGTTTGGCGCCGATGTTTCTGTTGTTTTCTTCTCATCTTACTGTCATTTTGAACGTTCTCTGGCACGAAGATAATACAATTCCTTCTTATCAAATATGGCGACCTTGTCACTGACAGATAATCTGAACCTTCCAACGATGGCGCTCTGCTTTCCCGCCTCACATTGCTTCTACGTGTGCAGCGCTCTGCGGTCATCGCTCCACGTTGTGAAATGGTCGCAGGTTGGTTGAGTTGAGACATTCTGGTTGAGGTTAAAATAAGATTACTCTACGTGAGATAAAGGTTTGTCTGTGTTTCTCTCACTC